>JASMMZ010000001.1:22374438-22569243 GCA_038502455.1 Anisogramma anomala | reverse complement strand
GAAGGAAATGGCGGGCGAACAAGACTGGCATGGTTATGTGCACGGCGCATAGTACCTACCACCACCATCCACACCCAAATCATCCAAGCAACCACCACCTACCAACAAAGATAGAGAATGAAAGGCTATGCTGCTCCCGTGTAAATGCTCCTCCGCCTGCTGTCGCTCCCTTGGGGCCTCCTTTCGTCGCCACTGTTAGCCTGCCGAAGAGCAGGAGGATGGATGCTCTTGACCATGAGCCAGCATCGCTGACCTGCAGCTTCTGGAATCATGACAAAAGCATCATCATGACATCTTTGGACGCTGCCGAGCTTCGCTCATCGATAGCAACAGTCATCATCAGTGCTGACAGGATACCGGTAGGCCGGCTCCAGGACAGCTAACCCAACCTCAAAGCCTCCAACGGCAAAAACAGGAGGCCTGGATGGGCACATCAGCCAGCGCAAGTGCCTCCCTCAGCTCGCCCTCCACGGCCCTTGCCTCGTCCTCCCGGCCGAGCTTCAAGAGGCACTCGTGATACCCGTGCAGCGCCCAGACGTTGCCCGGATGCCGATGCGCCCGCGGCAGCGTCTCGTCCAGCCCCAGGTCCGCCTTGTACAGCGCGCAACTCTCGGCGGCGCGGCCCTGCTCCAGCAGCAGCGCCGCGAGCGCATGCCGTGGGGGCTGCATGAAGCCCCACGGCTCGTCGAAGGGCAGGTCGTCGTAGAGCTGGGTGCTGCGGCGCAGCTGCGCGAACGCGGCGGCGTGGTGGCCGCGCCGGTAGGCGATCTCGCCGTCCAGCATGGCGCCCGCGACAGCCAGCACGTCGGCGCAGGTGTTGTTGAAGACGGTGCGCGAGCGCGGGAGGACCGCGAGCGCGGCGCGGAAGTGGTGGCGCTCGGCGGCGGCGGCGTCGGGCTGGTCGAGGGCGGCGAGGGCGAGGCCTCGCGCGTAGTGCAGGCTTGCGGTCGTGGCGCAGTAGAGGGCCGCGTCGGCGGGGAAGGGGAGGGTGAGGAGGTCGGCCCAGCGGCCGAAGCGCACGTAGACGTGGAAGCGCATGGACAGGAAGCCTTCGAGCCAGTCGGCCATGGGCGGCGACTCGACGCGCAGGAGACGCTCGGGGATGGAGCGTTCGAGCCGGAGGGCGGTGTCGATGGCAATCTGGGACTGGCCCGAGAACATGGCGGCGTAGACGAGGAAGTGGTAGTCGTGCGAGCGGTACAGGGTGTAGAAGTTCATGCAGCCGCCACGTGCGGCGTACATCTCGTCGGCACGAATGGCGGCCGAGTTGGCCTTGACGGCGTTGGCATAGTGTCCGCAGAGGACGTCGAGGTGGGAGGGCATGTGGTTGAGATGGCCGGCGTCGGGGACGAGCTCGCGCAGGTGGTCGGCGAGCGGAAGCGCGTCTTCCGGGTGGCTGCTCATCTCCATGAGATGGATATGGAGGTGCAGCAGGCCGGGATGGGCGGTGCCGCCCGACTGTGCCATGGCCGCGTCCAGTATCTGCTTGGCTTCGAGCGTGCGAGCGCCCGCGGCGGGCTCGCCGGTCTTGCGATCCCAGAGCTGCCACGGAGTCAGGTTCATGAGCGCGTCCACGTAGAGGGCTGCGACATCGAGGTCATGGGGATGCGACTGGTACGCCCTGCGCAACGCTTCGGCATACGCCTTGTTCCACACGGACCAGTCCGGCGAGGAGCCGCCGTCACCCGCAGCGTGCCCATCCGAGAGTTTCCCAACGGGATACCGGCACCTCAGGGCCTCGATGATGGAGACTTCGACGGCCGACGCTGACTGCAAATGCGCCACGGCCTGTTTCGCAGCCCGGTGGGTCTTGTCCACGGTCGACTCCAGCTCACGGCCGTCAAAGCTGTCCCATGGCTTGTTGTAATTGGGCCCCAGTGCGTACGCCAGGCCCCAGTACGCCATGGCGCACGACGCATCCACCGCGATCGCTTTCTCGAAGCATGCTGCCGCCTCTTCGTGGTTGAAGGCATAGCACCAGATCAGGCCGCGGTTGAACCATGTCTGCGCCTCGGTGCTGCTCGTGGTCACCGGTCTGCGATAGAGGCCCAAATCGTAGTAGCTTCCGTCGCCGGCAGAAGTCGGAGCGGGCGGTGGCCGAGTCGTCATGGTGTGCACTTGGTACGCATGGCGTGACCAGAAAGTGATGCGCGGTCCAGTGTCAAGTCCACGCTTTGCAGTCCCCGCGATTCCCGCTATTCGACCTGGAAGCCAGGGTCCAGGGTTCAGGTCCAGGGTTCAGGGTCCAGGGTTCCGGTCCAGGGTTCCGGTCCAGGGTTCAGGGTCCAGGGTTCAGGCCCCAGGGTTCAGGGTCCAGGGTTCTGGCCCCAGGGTTCAGGCCTCAGGGTTCCTGCTCCAGTGGATGTACATAGTAGACCAGTTCATCTGCACAAGGTGTGCGAAAAGGACGCGAATTGGTCAAGTACCTCGTGTGATTCTGCTGACTTGGACGAATCGCGTGGGAAACCTCTCGACCAGTCGCTTCCGATATACCTCATCATGGCTTGGGCACGAGTAAAGCGGCCCTTCTCTCGCCTCTCCCCAGACCCTCGCCTCGCCGCCTTCGAAACACACGCCCAGCTCGCCCCATGTGCTCAAGAACTGCAAGACCCACGAGTGCCCGTCCGTGATCTCCCGGTTCTCATGCAGGATCGACATGAAGTACTGCATCCAGTCATACATGCTCGGGCTGCTCTTGGCGCTGTCCAGGTCGGCGATGCTGGTCCAGTGCGCCAAGACCATCACCTCCCTCACGCTGCCCATCGCCTCGACCATCTCCAGCAGCTCGCGCCGCCGCTGCTTCTTGTCGGCGTCGCTGTCGTCGGCCCGCTCGACGTCCTTGAACAGCACCCGCTGCACGGGCGCGAGGCTCGCCGCGTCGAACTGCGACAGGTCGTGGTGCAGCCAGACCACGTCGCGCCCTGGGTCCAGGAAGAAGCTGCAGTCGGCCACGCGCGCGTGCTGCAGGCGCGTGTACGTCGTGAGCGTGTGCGCGCGCGCCTCGCGGCAGACCCGCAGCGCGACGGGGGGCGTGCAGGACGCGCAGGCGACGTGCTCGAGCTGGCGCCGCTGCGAGTCCCAGCCCGTCACGTTGCCAGCGCCCACCTGTCTGCTCGGCCTGATGCGTCGCCGGCCGTTGCCGTGCCCAGGCGGCAGCCGGACTTCGATGAGGCGGGCCCCGGGCCATGTCGCCTCCCATATTCGCAGGCGCAGCTCAGGCGGAAGCTCTGTTTGGTTGTCAGCTGCGCTTCGAGTCCACGACAGTAGTACGTGTGTTGTGCTCTCACTCCAAAGGCCCCATTCTTCCTTGGACTGTGCAATTTGGTCCGTCATATCGCTGGCCATCACCCAGCTGTGAACCTTTCATTCTCTCGATCTCGATCGAAGCAAGACGAGAATATCATGGTGTGGACTATTGCCTCGCACTTTGACACATGAAGCACGTCAGCTGTCGTTGGGAGAGGAGAGTCAGGAGACGCAGTTGCCGGCATTCAGCACACCACTCGTTGGTCGAAAACGCCGAGGTCAATATTTATCCGGGCTACAGTTTTTCCGGACCATATGGTAGCAATAGCCCGTCGGGACGGATACGGGATAACATCCCGTTTTGTAAAACCCCTACCCGGGTAAACCTAAACTTAGCTAGAATGAAAACCTTTATTTCTTTCTATCAATAACTTGTTTGTTTTGTGGCTACAACTGATGCTTCAATTCGTTATACAGAGTACTCTATGTTTTTTTTTTTTTTGGAAGAGATTGCAAATATTACAAAAATTATATGCTTTTTTAAACTCGTTTTCATTACGATAACAACTATCCGCACAAGTAAATATGGCTTTTACATAGGTAAATTGGTTTTGGTCCTTTAACATATATTGGTAATATGCGACCCAAGAAGCTACCTCTGTTTACACAGATAATCCTTTTATATATAACCTTAAAACATCGTTATATATAGCTTGAGAATACTATTATTCATAGCCTGAAGATGTTATTACGTGTAACTAAAAATGCTATTACGTATAACTTGAAAATTGTTGGGACAGCGTTCAAGTGCAGTGTAGTCAAGGTTGACTGCATTGGTTGCAAGTCAATTGTAGTAGAGTGCCCAATTCAATGTAGGGCACGGGCCAAGCAATTGCCCATACAAAATTGTGCGCAGACTGACAAGCGGATTGCCAAACTTAGAAGAAACAATCAATTTACCACCTGACCTTTACAATACTACTATTACTTCAACCACATTTCGAATCGACAACGTTGTAACATCTAAAAACCTATTCATACTAAATAGTGTTTATTAGATTGAGCATAGATTAGTTAGGTAAAAAAAGATATTTTTTTTGGTTACGCTTTGTATTATAAGGTAAAGGGAATATTTTTACAAAAGATCTTTACAAATTACATTGGTTTGCACGATAGTAAGTAAAGAAGACTTTTGGATTGCATCAGTTTTTTACGGCAGTTTGGAAGTGGTAATGGTATTACTATTAATAGTAGTAATATATTTTTATTAAATAAGTTTTAAAGAAAAGTGTCGGTAAGGTCTCAAGCCTATAATATTCACATGGATATAAGGTCTTTGAAGAGTAATTAGAATGATTGGTATTGTAGTATAATAGAAGATGATTAGTTAAGAAGAAGCATCCAAAGGTGTACGCCACAGGTGAGGGCTTATAAACCCTCCACCCATAGCGTATTTCTTTGTAATACTTTTTCCAGACCGATCCACGTATTGCCGTCGGTTTGGAATAGTCATTTGAAACCGATCCATATATAATGTACTTTGCATCTTGTAAGAGTGGAACCTGCAACGTAAAACATTACTGTATACCTTGCAGGAGTGTACCCTGCAATACAATATATTACTACTTGGTCTATATATACTATCTATAAGGATATATAGTAATATTCACACAGATAATCTTTTCTTTTTTCCTTATATACTTCGTAACTATAGTCTAATAGTAATAGTGTTGTTTATAATATAAATTACAATCGATTCAAATCAGTAATTTCTATAGTAACAGTATTATTACTATATTAATCGTAAAACATCTAAATTAGCAGTTCTCGTAATAACAATGTTATTACCATATTAATCGTAAAAGGTTTAAATTAGCAAATTCGATTAGAATTAGTAAAGTTTAGCCGAAGTGGTAATTGTAATTCGAGTCTAGTTTGTGTAGTTAAATAGGGGCAATATAATTAGTGATAACGTTTTTTTTGTAGTTAACAAGGATAATTACGCCGGTGTTATAAGGGTTAATTACGTAAAGGTAATTATGTAAGAGTAATTACGTAATTATGTATTAGGTTAATATAAAAAAGATATATCGTTATCGACTGAAACAAAACCTTTTTTTTCTTCAAAAGCGTGAAATTTATATAAATATAAGTCCCCATTTTAATTTAACCTTTATTTCCATTAAGTAAACCAAACCGTATCCCTATTTTACTTTATTTATTTTAACTGAAACAAACCGTTTTAATAAGTAAGTTGTTTAACTAATACTTATAACTAACCTTTCTTTTGTCTAAATAACGCGTAAAAACCGAATTATAAGGCGTCGTCTAGCGCGTAAGCGGCGGCACGCCGCTGCTACCGCCGCTGCTACTGCTGCTGCTGCCTTTACCACCACCACTAATAGTAACAACCCGCCTTTCTCGGGTGACATCTCCTTTATTGCCGCCACGCCGCTAGCCCCTGCCTCTCCACCCGCCACCACACCGTTAAGCTCTATCGCTGTTGCTGCCACGCCGCCTAGTTTCGCTGCCGCCACGCCGCCCAACCCAACCGCCGCTTCCACCTTTATCCTTCCCGCCGCCGCCACCCAAACCTTCTCCTCTCTTTTTTTTCCCTCCCTTTTTTCCAGCTTGGGGGAGAAGCGAAAGACTCCTAAAGTTATAAACCTTACCTTTTCCCTACGGGTAAAAACCCTATTACCCGTAAGGGCCTCTTTACGCTGTAAACGTAGCCTAATGTAATTACGTTAAGGTATATATATTTTAGTCCCTTTGTTTATAATCTTTGAACTTCCTCTTTCTTATAAATAAGAAATACGAGGCGGATTTCCTCCGCCGCCTCGAACTTTGTATCGTTAAGGTACGCCGTAAAACATTTTTAACGTATTAAGTATTAAAGCGGCGTACCTAGCTCCGTAACTTTAGGCTGCTAATAAATACGTTTTACGTATCGTATGTCGAGTCCGCGACTGCGGGTAAGTTTATTAACGAGTATTACGAGAATAAAGACCGTTCGGCTTGATCGTTATAATGGATTGGCAGCTCGTACGCCCCCATTCCGGTAATTTTAAAGCCGTAGACCGAAACTGTATTACGCGCCCGCCGACTTTTTAATAAGTCTTAACCGAATTTGAAAAACTTTATTTGGTAAAAATATACCGTTCGGGGCGATCCAAAAAACAAATCATCATAAATAACCAAAATAAATCGATATTAATTAAGAATAAGCGTTAACCGGCGGATTAGGGAAACAACAGCTATCATCGCTATCTGAAAACGGGGCCTACATATATATTATATAAGCAAGTTCGATGACATTATCATACGTCGTTGTGAGGAGATTAATCCTCTCCTTATACTTTTATTTAAAAGTATAACTAATAAGTTGTAAGGTTATATTTTCGTTAGTGTTAATAGCTTCATTAACGGTAATAGCGGTAACGTTAATATAAAGGGGGAGGCCGACGAAAAAATTGGTGAAAACGTAACGTTATCATCCTTTGCATTTAATAATAAATAAATACCCCCGGGTTGGGTCGGCGCGCCCGGTTATAATATAATAAGTTATGTAATAGTTTTATAGCTTTTTATAAAACAATCGTTTATGATAATAAACGTAATATAAAATATAAAATAAAAAGCGTAATATATCAAAATTTAAGCGATATCATAAAATTGAATTAAAAGTAAAATAAAGAGGGTAATATATAAAAAGTAAAGCGATATTGTAAAATAAAATAAAAAGTAAAATAAAATCGGAAATCGGTGTAAATAATCGTATTTAATTAAGGTAAAATCCGTAATCGATATGAATAGGCCTTTTAAATAAAGTTAAAAAGAAAATCGGTATAAATAGTATAAAACGGATCGATTTAGTAGCTAAGTAACTTATTAAGGTTGTAAAACCTTTTTAACGACTTTAATAAATAGTGTATCTATCGATATAAATGTTTTTAAGGCTTCGTTCGGCGTAATTTTAATTATTGTATTCGTTACATTGGATTTTCCGTTAATTTACTTTATTCCTTCAATTTCACGGCGTTTATACGACTTACGTAAAGTTATAATATCGATTATTAATTTTTTCATTTGTAATATTTAATGTAACCAGGTATTTATAAAGTAAAAAAGAATTAATGTAAACAATAAAGAAATAAGCAGTAAATTAAGATTAAAACGATTATTCGGACCGTTATCTTTATAGTAATACCCGAATTAATTTTTTAACTTTATTATAAAATTTAGAAGCTAAAACGTTTCGTTTTACCCTTTTATATTTAGTAAAGTTTTAGTGAATAATATTTCCTCGAAATGTAAAGCTATTTCGAGCCGATATTTCGTTGCCTAAAACTAAAACTAAACTTATTTGTAAAATTATAATCTTTATTATTAATAAAGAAGCCGTTAATGAAAACAAATAACTTTATAGTACGTATATTCAATAATAAAAATCAAGAACCGCGTTTTAAATTATATATTTACTATGAAAGATGTTGATTAAACTTTTTATATATATTGTTTGTCGGATGGGTTTAATATTATACGATGATAAAAAGGTTAAATGTTGCCTTTAGTTATATTACAAAAACAATCCAAACGCCACGTATATGTTAATATTTATATTCTTCGGTTCGTTTTACGTTATTTAAAGTAAAAAGAGCAACTTCATCTAATTTCCTCTTTTACGTAAGGTTCAAATACCCTTTCAAAGGGTAATCATAACAATATTAAAATCTATTACGTTATTCTTTATTAAAAACGTTTGAGGTTGATTTTTTATACCGGCTTTAAAAAGTTTTCGCTTTTTAAAAACAGAAAATAAAAAATATAATATTAAGGTATTGTTTGTTTACATACCTGTTAGTGTAAAGCCCTTTAAATAAGCTGTTAATATTAATAAACATAGGTTAAAGAGAAATCTTATTATTTCTAATCTTTTTTATAATATTTTCAATAAGTATTATACCAGCATATATCTGTTTCGACTAAGCCGTAAAATCATTTTATAATACGTAAAATCGTATCGGGTAGGTAATATTACCTAAGGTCGTTAGGTATATCGGCGTAAATCCGTCGTTTTAGCCATTCATTGGATTATGTGTAAGCTCACATGATACTTCAGAATTTAATATATAAGTTATATAAATTATTAAGGGAAGTTGCGAATGCAAAAATTAGGCGATAAATATCCCGTTATAATATAGGTAATTAGGTTATAATATACGTTTTACCTTTATAGTTATAATTTTTTATAATTAAATGGGTTTTTTCGTAAGGGTTTTCGGCTTGATCCTTAACTTCGTAAATAAATCGGGTTGAGAAGATCATATAGGCGTCGTAAAAGGTTAAGTTAAAACGTTTGAAGCGAAATACGCTTTAGTTGATAAAGGTTAAGATTTCTGTTTAGGTAAATTATACGAATAAGGTACCTAAAGTAGTAATAATACTCTCACGGCGAAGCTTTAAGCTAAAGTCGTAATTTATTATTTCTTTTCACGTAATAAAGGAGTCCGTAGCAAAGTTCCTAGAACGGTTTTTAGTTTTCGAATTAAGGGGGCGTCCTCGGCGTTGAGGTTTTGGTGGGTTTGGTACAAATAAGCTGATTTTATTTAATGTAATTGGGTTAAATTCGCGTTTTAAGGGTAAAGCTAAAATTAAGATCTGTTTAAATTCGTCGTTTAGGATAACGTATTATAGGCGGTTTTATTTATCTTACGGTTTCGGGTCGTTTCTTTTCAGCTTTTTTTATATTTTTGTATTATCATTTAGTAAAACGAACCTATTCTGTTTGGTAAGTGAATAAATACATTATAACCTTTAAATCCATTAATCCTCCAAGGGCGAATCTATCAATTTTCAGTTTTCCAAATTAAAACCTTAAATTATAATAGTAGGTCTAACACGTTAATTTCAGATAAGTCGTTTTTTATAACTAACGCCCTAAATACATTATTCTTTATTCGTAGTAAGTATAGAGTTACTATAGACTTAGTTATAATATTAGCCCTTTATACTATAAATAGTAATATGGTAAAGTCTATGTAAATTTTTGGGTAGGTACTAAAAACGAAAAGTATAAAGATGAATCTACTTAGGTTAAAAGTATTGTTAACGATGTTAACCGCTATTTGAAGTATAAATTCCTTAAAACTAATACCATTTGATTCTTTCAATAACACTATATATGATTTCTTCAATAGTTTATAATATTGTTTACACTTTGTAATACCTTATAAGGCTTCTATTAGGATTTAATTACATTTATTACCGGTTATCCAAACTTTTATACACTACTCAGTAAAATTAAAAGCCGTATCGGCGTCGTACGTAATCCAGTTCAAAAGCCTGAGATAAACGTTTAACTAATAATTAATTAAAGTCTCCCAATGATTTATAGAAAAAGTATTCTATATAAATTTGGAGGCCTGGAATAATATAGTCGTATCGATGACATAAAAGACCAGTTAGTTATTTAAATATATAATATTAATAATTACTTCGTAATTAATGTACAAATTGTTTTAAAGGCGGAATTTAAACCGTTGCAGGGCTTATAAGTAAAGCTGGCACTTATAATAAAACTTTTCGATAGTTTTAAGTACGGTTTTCCCTATATTTGTATAGCCTACGGTGTGGAGCAAACGTAAAAGTCGTTTTACAACTGGGTATTCGAATCGTCGATATGAAGCTTATAATTTTAACTAAATTAAGTAAATAGCCTTAATTGTACGTGTTTCCGAAAAAAAAAACTATAAGTAATCGAATTTAAGTTTAAGTGGTACGGATACGTCATTTAAAGCGCAGACAAGCTAATTGGTCGCATTCAAAATCTTAATTCCGAGTTTATTTATATTAATTGATAAAATTAAAAATGAAGTTTTAAAGTTTATTACGTAAAACTTAATCGACTTGAAACGCGTATTTACAACAACTATTCTAAATAATATTGTTTTACGTTTACTCAATAGGACTTTTTGGTATTTTACTATTTGGTTTAATCGAAATTTCGAAAACTTCGCTATAAATACGTCAAATTGTTGTTTTCCGGTCGTCGAAATCTCGGCTATATTAGTATTAGGTATAATACTTGAAAACCTGGTTTTGTATTTATTGAAAAGGGTAAATTACAACATTACATAGGCGTTAAAAATTTTGTTTGCGTAATTCAAGCTTATAATATATTAAAAGGAGGTATTTTGTAAACTGGACAAAATACGTTAGGCGTTTTCATTGTCGTAGGCTGATAGGTCAACATCGTCCTATTTAAAGTCGTCTTTTCCGGATATATTTTCGGAATGGTATACGTCGAATCCGTTATCTCTACTTTCGAATTCGGCTACGTATATTGCAAAGTAAGTTTTTATCTGATTCTTGAAATTATATTCGGATGAAAATTATCGTTTAATCCGAATTTATTCGTAAACGGGATGGTTTGTAAATCAATAGCCAATTTTACCGTATACGATATACCGTTTTTACAAACCTGTAAAGCACTATATGTCTTTTCGTAAGTATTATTATAGTTTTGGTACGTTTCTTCTATTTTTAAACAACTGTTTATATTTTTTATTCCTAGGGGTTTCTTCTTAGTACTTATACTTTAGGCGTTCGTTTTACTTCGAGTAAACCTTAAATTATCGGTTTAAAATACAATAAATTATTTCGGTAAGGTTTACTTTAGTAATATAGCCTTTATTTTTATTAGTTATAAATGTTTATCCGAAGCTTATCTATCAACGTATTAAAGTTTCAAATAATATTTTAAGGTTTATATAAAAAGCCTTTGAATTATTTTCTGATTTAAGAAGAGTAAGGTCGAAATCCGGGTTTTTACGTCAAACCTTCATTACTACTTAAATAAATAGTTTGTCGCCTTTATATTCCGGTTTTAAAGCTACTTGGTATTTTCAGAACTTTGTTAATAAGGCGGTAAAGATTTCCTAAGGGTTTTTATCGGTATTTTCCTACTATTTTTTTTTTTACGAATTTCTACGTCGTTTCAGTTTAATTTCCATCGTATAACTCGTAATTAATTTCGATATTAAAGTAGGATTTAAAGCGGTTATAAAACTTTACGAATGTATTTACTTATATAAGGAGGTATATATACCACTCCTTAATTTACTCGAACAATATATTAGGTAAGATAACGTGAAATTGTAAACGTTTAATATCTAGTCTTTTATATATGTTAAATATTACGCGTATCTTATTATTTAGTACGTCGTACAGCTTACCGTTGTAATTGTCATTTTTATTTTATAACTTGGTAAAGTTGGTTAATTTCGTAGGGTCGCTCCTATCTGTGGAAAAACGATATAGAGAGAGGTCGCGGTAGTGGTCGTAGTTAAAAAGAATTTATTCGTATAATATGTTTTAGCGTTTTACGTTACTTATCGTCCTCTAGATCGGGTTGTTCTTTATATTTCGGCTAATTATTGAATTTTAAGTTGGGTTATTTTCCACGTTTCAGCCGACAATTTTATAACCGGTCGGGTTATTTATAGTATTCCGTTTTACTTTATAGTATAAAACGGTATAAAGGCATATTAAACTTATATAGTAAATATAAATTATAGTCGGTTTTCTTTTTTGTAGTCCCCGCCTTTAGCTTATAGTATACGATTATGTCGTCGTATATATAATCCCCATCGTTTCAATAACAGTTCATTTAATTTAGTAAGGTAACAACTTTTTATAAAGTCCGTAAAATACAAATCTTTATCTTCTCAATCTGGTACGTCGGCAAGCTATAATATTTCGAATAAGGCCTCTATAAAACGCCTATTTCTACCTCCTAAAAATTAATGCCTTTGTTTTTTTAGTTCAATTCGTAAGGCTTTAACAATAGTAGGGTTTACCCTTTACCATATATCTAACGTCTAAACCGAGAAATTGTAATAAAACTCGTTGAGTAAATCAGGTCTTTAGATTTACTCCTCCTAATAACAGTATACAGTGACCAAGATATATGTATTTACGATATAGGGTTTTAGTTCCTTAATTGGTAAATCTATAGTATTATACCAAAGACTCAGATCTATCTTTTACATCATAGCTTTTCTAATTCCTATATATTTAACGAGGATATTAAAAAAAGCGTTAGCCTCCTTTAGTATTATTAGTCCTAGGGCTATAGTTGTGAATATCTTGGGGCGTTCAGGCGATATAATAAATGATAGTAATTTTGTATTATATCTGGGTATATCTAAAGATTAAAGTATTTTAGAAAATATAAAGCGAATAAAGTAATTAAAATGGTTGGAATAATATTTATTAACGTTTACTAGTATAAATAAATTCCAAACGATACGTAAATAAGGCGTAATTACAAAATAGTTGAACGTTTCGGATTAGTTTTGTTAACGTTAGTAGTACTATATTAGCCAAACGACCTAGGAAAACTTGAAACGTTATAGGTATTAAATTTAAAAAATACAGAGCGAATATAGGTAAACATAAAACAAATAGAGTAAATTTGAGAAATTAGGTAAGATAAGGGGAATCTAAAGTCGTCGTATACTTCAGTGTATAGTGGTCCATTTGTATTAGCGTGCTATAGCAAAACTTAGTCAAGGGAGTCGGTTGGTTACTTAATATGTAATTGATTTTAATAAGGCGATCGGGTTATTTATTTATATATAACCGATTTTGGTTTTGTTAAAGCGTATGGTTCGTAAAAATCAAATGGGTCCTAATAAAAGGTTCCGAAACTTGGTAATATTAGCCTACGTGATCCAATACGTAATAGAACGATTTTTAAAAAGTACCTGTGTACATTAAAGCGTTAAATAAGGGTTAATAGTAATGTAACAGAGCTTTTAATAAATAAAACGTTAAATAAAGGTTAATGATAGTCGTACTAAAGTTTTTCTTCTTTAAATTCCTTAGTTTTTTCAGTCTTTATACACGTCGACGTGTAATTTTTATAAAAATAAAGTGTTCAAGTACAAATAGTTAAAACCGCTATAATATTCTATTATAGGTATTTAATGTGTATTTGTCTCTTATTTCCTAGGCTAGTTGTAATCGACCGAATTGGCTACTAACCGGTGTCGATAAGGTTTTAAGCCTATAATATTTACATAAATATAAAGTCTTCGAAAAGTAATCAGGATAATTAGTATTATAGTATAATAAAAGATAATTAGTTAAGAAGAAACATCTAAAGGTTTACGCCACAGCTGAGGGCTTATAAGCCCTCCACCCATAGCGTATTCCTCTGGAATACTTCTTCCAGACCGATCCACGCATTGCTGTCGGTCTGGAATAACCATTCCAAACCAATCCATGCATGATGCACTTTACGTTTTGCAAGAGTACAGTCTGCAGCGTAACACGTTACCGTGCACTCTGCAGGAGTGCACCCTGCAATACAGTGCACTGATACTTGGCCTATATATACTATCTATGAGGGTATATAGTAATATCTACAAAAAGCATTGACGTTGATTGTCAAAAGGTTCAAATTAAATCCTTAAAAAACGATTTCGAACTTTCTAAGACCTTTAAAGTTGGTAAATGGCTAAGTTGTTATTAATATTGCTAAAAATTGCAAATCGAAAACCGTTGAGTTTAAAACCCTTCAACAAACAATAACTTCGGCAGTAAAGAACCTACAACTTTTTTTTCTACAACAATCTTGCCCTATATTACAAAATCATCAATTGAATATATTAGAAAATATGTTTAAATTGCCGATCAAGCGAAAAACATTACGATTACCAAGTTGCAGGTATACAAACATACACATCTTATAGAAAGAATTGCAAACTTATAACTAACAGCTATATTACGCAATTTTATGCTATATGTAAATCATTAAGTCCCCACTCTACTGGAATTACAATCAACTTATCAACAAAAATGTTAACATAACTGTTAAAAATATAAAGCTAAAGGCAATTAAGCCTCAAATCCTTTTTTACTAGGTACTATGACCAAAACCTGTGGGGTAAAAATGTTAATGAAGTCTGTACTAAAGAACACCTGAGTAACTTTGTTGGCCAAAATATTTTCGAGTTAAACACTAATAATTAATGAGGTTGAAACGATCGCGCTTTTCGAAATTTTCGAAATTTTTAATGAATGAACTATTAATATATGGAAAATAAGCCAAAGAAGAAGTTAATATTAAGTTGAAAACGGAGGTTTTTAAACAAGGTATTTTTATCCTAAATAACACTACAAACGGATTGGCAGAAACCACCTGTCAGCTAATAAAATTAGTGGATTTCCCATAAAATCCTTAACTTCAAGGTCTTTAACTACGAAACCTAGAAAATGAAGGAAATGTTTTACCGAAGACTATTAATACTCTTACATACGTTTAAAAAGATTACCTTCTAATCCAAAAATAAGTTAAACCTTGAAATTTTCTGGTGATAATCTTTTTCACTTCAATGATAAGGAATTTGTTAATTTTTTAGTCAATTTAACCCCTAGTCATAGTAATGAAGCATACGAGCTTAGAGGGCAGGGGAGCACGTGAAATAGCTACTTTAAATACGGCACAAAAAACTGACGTCGGCGCTATTTAACTCTTAATTTAAGAATATTATTAAAATTGCTAAGCTAATCATCTAGTAAAAACTTTCTGTGATACGACTACATAAATCATAGGCCAATATTACTACCCTAAAGAAAGTTATACTTATATATGAAAGCTTACCACAAGATTTACTATAGAAGTTTACCCATTAATTTAAGTTACTGGCAAGTACCCCAAGAACCGGAATTCTGAAGGTTTATGATTTCAATTAATCTCAAGAAATATTATCAACGATTGGAACGACTATCGTAAACTATCTTTTAAATTAGATAAGATGTACAGCATTAACTACAAACTTTTTACGGACTATACTAAGATTTTAATGAAGTAGAAAAGTATGATAGAAAACGTAATAATTTGTTATTTGTAAACATAATATTACTTTTTAGTATTTAAAACTAAATAAAGGTTTAATCCTTCATTTTTCACTCATTATTTATAGAATTTCTCACGTAGCATATAAAAAGTACTACCTAAATTTCCTAGCTAAAATACACATTTTCTGTAAAAGATAGAACAGAAAAAATAGTTACTTCGAATACGATGTTTACTTTACAAAATACTACATAAATTAGGTTATAATACGTTAAACGACAATAATAACTAAGAAAAATAAAAGAAAGCAAGTAACTATAAAAATTCTTAATTAAATGATAAACAGGTTTATACTATGCTAATAGGTTATATCAAAGGTATAGATTAAAGAAAATACACTTTGTGGGGGAGTTCCTACAATTACCACACTTTAATGTATTTAAATACGCCTTATAACGTCTTAATACTATCTGTAAAGGCTTCTACATCTAGTTACAATCTTCGTTTGCGATTATAATAGCATATACGCTAAACTAAATCAGTATATTCCCCTAACCTAACAGTTTTCGTAATAGTAACGATGAAAACCTTTTAATTACGTATTATAGCGATTGTAAATACAATAGGTTGAAATGCTCAAAACATAGTTAAAACTTACTAGATGAACAGCTATATTGTCAATACTAATGTGTCTAAAGCTGAAACGAATAAAGCAATCATAAAAACTATTATTAAAATGGTAATAAAAATATGGGACCTGTATTAAATCCGATTATTAGGTAAATCGTTTCCTCATTATTAAACACGACAAAAAAACATTATATACTATACCGAATATTATATCTCTTTAGATAAGATTTATTTAAACCGTGTTGAAAATTACAAAGAAAAGATATATTATATGATAAATATAATACATTAAGGCATATTGCGTGGTATTCATACAATACTTTTAAAATAACCAAGTAATTAACCAACAATACCGTGTCATACTGTTTTATAGTTGTAAAATATTATAGCAATTGATCCTCCAACTCCTAATACACATTTCATATTCATAATTGTTATACGAAGTATATGTTAAAAAACATTATGCTAGTTATAGGAGTGAACAATTACTAAATAGAAGAAAATCAGTAGTATATCGAGTTTCTATAGGAAAGTAGTATTATCACGAAAATTAGTTATTAAAATGACAGAAAAGCCAAAATAAGTTTTGACTTCAGTCAGAAATTATACTTACTCGAATTAACGATTAAATAAATAGTAATTAAACCGGTGACCTTGAACATCCGGAAGACACCAACCTCATTTCTTCTTTATTTAGAAAAATATAAAAATCCCTGTCATTAATATTGACGTTAACGTTGATGAACTGGTCAAAAAAGGTTGGAAATTCTCTTTCGCCTGCAAATAAAAATATTTATAGTTTCACCTTAAAGAACGAAAGGTAATAGTAATAAACCAAATAAAATGAGAAATGAATTTATCATACCAGAGATTTAATCATTCAGTTATATACAAGCTATAAAATTTGTTTAAATCCATAAAACATTAACATATAGAATACCCTATATTGAAAGTCGTAGAAAATCTCTATTACCAATATTAAACCTATAATTCAATACCCAAAAATTTGAAATTTACTTTAAAGACGATAAGAAATTCAATTAAAACTTTTGGTAAACGTATTTTCATGTGATAATAAAACTGTTCTTCATGTCATAAACTTCACAACCTTTTTTTATGACATTAGTTCGTTAAACTCATGTCGGCGAAATAGATTTAGAAACCATTAAGAATACTGTAAATTAATACGTACCTAGAACCACTAAACCATTGGTAGACCTTTATCGTTGAAACGTAGTCGATTCGAATATCTGATCGAAGTAATTAGTGCTACATTGAAAATGATGATGTGTTACTTCTAAGTTTGGCAGACTGCTAGCCGGTCTGAATCCTAATTTGTATAGTCAATTGCTTAACCCGTACTCCAACTTGAATTGGGCACCTACTCCACTTACCTTGCAGTCAAATCTCACAAACTCCAGTCAATTTTCAATCAGTACAATCAACTAATAGCAAGTATAGTTGACTTAACTATACTGCAATTGACTGATATTACAACACAAATATTATTATCTACGACGTTAAGACCAAATTCACGGCGAGAGAATTTCATACTACTGTTAAAATAATAGAGATTTCATGAAAATAGGTATATATTAAAGTTGACCAAATTATCAAGAATATTAAAAAGACTTATATGCTAATCAAAAATATGTATCATATTTTTAAGTCAAAAATTGAAAGTCTTATATATTAGAAGAAGCGCGGTTCAATAGAGGCAAAGGGCTTGAATAATACCGTAGGCCTTAACGTTTCAAGTCCAACTTTAATGGTCTTTGAATAATGTAATCTTGTGATAAGCGAATCTTCTTTTTATCAAGAAACACTCAAAAAAGGCTACGTCATACGGAAAAGCTTTAAGTAAATTACTAATTGAATGTTTGAAGCGTTAAGTCAATAATATATGTCATACCCAGAAACGGTTTATCAATAATTACTATGTTCAATTTACTATTTTCAAGCGGAGTTTTCGTATAATATAATTTGGTTAAATCTAATTACCTATTGAAAATAGTAATTATTCATAACCACAAACTCGTTTTGGAAATGGAGAAATGTTTTATAATATATGATACAATTTAAGTGATATTTCATATTAGGTAAATTGCAGAGAATGATCCTTAAGCCGAACGAATCAGTTAATATAACCCATCTTTTACAGTGATAAATAAGGCCATAAAGTGACAGAGATCCGAACGACTACCGAAAAAAGTAAATAACAATGATAAGAATATAGAATAAAATATAGGACGTATATGTATAACTACTTAGATTAGGGGGAAAATATAATTATAATTTAACAATTAAACTTTGTAAATAAGGAATGATTAAAACTTCAGACAATTATTTTAATAAAAACAATAAGTTCGAAATTGACAGACTCTTTATACAAGGAGTTATTCAATTCGTATACAAACGTGATTTCAATATCAACGACCTTAAAGTTATGATGTCAAACGAAAAAGTCAAATACAAAGTTGAAAAAAACACCACAAATAAGGTATACAAAAAAATGTGACTAATCGCCTAAAAATACGATAATAAAGGCACAACGAAATCCTTACGTAACAGAAAATGATTTGACCGATTACCTCACAATTGGTAGTCGTATTAATAATAATGTTGCTGGTAGGTACTAATAAAACATTCTATTTTCATAGTTGGGTTATCACTTAAATAGATATGAAATTTGCGATTGATTATAAAAAATGATCTTACTAAAGTTACTTTAAAACATTCGCAACAAATACATGTTAGGTACATTTGTATAATACTTTAACCCATTTTAAGAACCATTCGAAACATATATTTGTTAGGTTTTCACTTACTAATCCTATTTTTAATCTCAAATAGAAATGAAATCTTGGACTTAAGAACCCTAGCTATTAATAAAGTAAGAAGATAAAGATTTAGGTATAGAAGGAAGATAAACTGAAAAAATACTATTCGTCGGAACTAGTAATATCGTAGTATTAAAGCAGCGTATAATAGAGGATTCGAAATTCTATAATTACAAGCGTATTACAAACTCAACTAAGGGCGGATACTTAGACATTAATGGATCGTCAATCTACATATATAATATTAACGATAAAAAACTAAATACCTTAGTTTTCATTAAACAGGATAAAGTATTAGTATGTTCAAAATCAATAGGAAAAACGTTGCAACAGCTTAACAATACTGAAGTCAATACTTTCATAGCAACGATATTGCGACTTTATACCAACCGAAGGTATAGTACAATCTATTAGCTATGGTATAACCAAACCCTGACTGATAGAAACAACAATCGTTCAATTGAACCATAGAAATAGCAAAAAAACAATTTAAATAAAGGAATCAATACAGAATTTATTGATTCATCAAAAACGTACTTCATAATTTATACGCTATCGAAAATTTATAAATAATATTAAAGTATTGTTTTATATCCGATTACTGATAATAATCGTTAACGGAGATAGATTAAAAGATAACTAGTTCTTTATTATATGTCAATTGATCTATTAGACTTCTGTTAAACTTTAAAAAGTTACATAAAACATACTTATTTCAGAAGTTTACGATACAATGACCGGCTTAGACATATGTACATCTACATAAAAAACTCTTGACATAGTTATCAAATATGTCAAGATTTCACCAATTTAGATTATTATTTGTACCGATTGAAGAAGTTCACTTTAATAGCTTTCTAAAATGAAAAAAATAAGTATTGAAAAATTCGATAATAAATATAACAACTCTTTGAAAAACTTATGAAAGTAAAAAAATTAAGGAGTTTCTATAAATATGTGTAAAAGATAACCCAGCAAATAATATAACGAAGGTTAAACTAAATAGGGCATTAGAAAGGGTTATGAAAATTAATGAACTAATTATATGAATTGAGTGTTACGTGAATAGGCTTCCTAGTAAGGTTCAATACCGTAAAGATAAATAGGACAAAAGGTAAGGATACTCTGTTAAACTAAAAAACAGTCAGATTATTAACCACGCGAACTTGTTTATTTAGTATGACTAGATTAAGTATGTATTAAGGGATTTGAGTGTAGAATAGAAGATATACTTGTTGTTATAATTACAAGTAGTATGAAGTAAAATTTTCATATAAATGACAGTGAGAAAGATATGGAGAAGCATTTGTATTACCAGATAATTATTTTACAAAATTCCCTAACACCACCGAAAATAAGTCGTTAGTGTTATGGTAATGTTAAAGTGTAGTATAATTAAAGTTAACTACACTGGTTGCAAGTCAATTGCAGTAGAGTGTCCAATTTAATGTAGGGAACGGGCCAAGCAAATGCACATTGAAAGTAGTATGTAGATCGTCTAACGGCTTGCCAAATTTAGAAAAAACAATCAATCCACTACCTGACCTTTGCAATACTACTGTTACTTAGACCACACTTCGAATCGATAACTTTGTAACTTCTAAAGATTTAACAATAAAAATGACATTATGCTAGCAGGTTTTCAATAGTTATAGTTGTTGATTCGAATTGTTACTCGAAATAATAAGTTATACAACATTAGAAGTAAGTGTGGATGTAAATTCAAGTTGTGTAGATTGTTCATAGATTTTTACCTTAATTTATATAGGGTTTCCTCTGCCTATATCCTATATGTAATTGGGTATTATAATTTCATATACGTAATCTAAGTTAATTTACATACCAATATTAGCGGATTTTTCTTTTGTAATCATAGTATTTATACATTTCATTGTATAATTATTTGGTAACAATAATATTTCTGCCTCCTCAATATATGGCAATAGTAACCCATTCCTATCTATAACATCCTCCGATCAATTTATTCTTCCAATATTAATTACGTGATATTCTATGAATAAAATTTTGATTGTAAGTTAATATCAATCGTATTAATATATGTTATCAACATCAATAATGTCAATAATATTTACCTTGTTGGGATAGCGTTCAAGTGCAATACAATCAAAATTGATTGTGCTAACTGCAAGTGAATTGCAGTAGAGTGCCTAATTTAATGTGGGGTACGGGATAAGCAATTTCCCTTACAAAACAGTGTGCGAATTGGATAGCAAGCTTCCAAACTTAGAATAAACAACAATCCACTACCTAATCTATATAATACTACAGTTACTTCGATTACACTTCGAATCGAAAATATTACAACGTTTAAAAACCTATCAACATTCATTAGTACTGATTAGGCTATGTACAAATAAGTTGGGTAAGAGAAGAAACTATTTTTCGATTACAATTTAAATTGCAAAGTAGAAAAATGATTCCTGTGTAAGGCTTTTACAAATTACGTCGATATTTCACGAGATTAAGTGAGAAAAACTTTTAAATTGGGTTCGTTTCTCAGAACAATGTAAAAGTAATGACAGTATTACTATTGATAGCATAAATATATCTTCATTGAACAAATATTAAACAATATTAAGATTCATCGCCAAAATTTTTATAATAAATTATTAGACAAAAGATTGCCAATTTGTTAAAATTTTTGAAGTTAGAAAACAGGTAAGTTGATTTTACAATTTCTGCAAATTTGAAATTGAAAACTATTAAGTTTAAAACCCACTAATATCAAATGAATACTTGAACAGCAAACTACGTATGATTTTTATCCAATACCAATCTTTCCCATCAATATAAAACCAACAATATTTCCATACACCACGAAATCATTGATTATATGAACAATTGAACACTTCGAAATCTTGACTCAAAACAAAAAATATTAAAATTGTCAAATTACAAGCAAATATTCACGTTAATGCTATACGAAAAATCACTAAGTCGTGATAAACATTTACACTACATTACTTCAAAAACCGTCAAGTCTCCACTTTTACCTGAATTAACGTTACCTTGCCAGCCAAAAGGTTAGCTTAGTAAATAACCAGTAATGAATGAAGGAAATTAAAACCTTCGAACCTTTTTTCGGTAAGTATTACAATTAAGAACTTTGATGTAAAAACATGAACGAAACCTCTACCTGTTGAAGGTACTACACAAGAAGATATTGTGTAGTTTTATAGATTCAAGTATTCTAGAATATACATGGAGGACTTGATATATAATCAAGTGTATTCTCATAGAGATCTCAATCAAAGGTCGAGACTCTGTACTAGTAAGTACTAGTTCCTCTGTAATAGTAAGTACTAGCCAGACATCATCTTCGTAATGATTCCTTGTACTAGACAATATTAGTACTTACACTAGTAAATACTAGTGCCCCTTAAAGATATCCCTATCTCCGATGAACTCATCATCTTTGATATTGAGACGTTTCAAGTAATTGAAGTTGTACCAAGTACTGATTGACCCTATTATTGAGTGTAATAAGTAACTGTCCTTGTTATATTTTCAATACTACCAAAAAACAATTCACTAATTTCGTTAGCTAATATATCTTCGATGCGAACGACGGCAAAAAGCTTTGTCATAACATTCATACCTTCCAAAACTTCCGTAAATTATTTGATGACTAGTTCCTTAATATGTGATAAATAATGTAAAAGGGGGTAAAATTCAAGTGAGAAACCCAAAGTTATAAGCGTAGGATATTCATCACAAACAAAATCATAAACGGACTGGCAGAATCCCTTTTTGTACTGGTATAAGTAGAGGATAGCCTTTAATATCTTCAGCTCTAAAGCCTTGAATCACAATACCTACAAAAGAAATATAAAGGTATTGCTAGCGATTATCAACGTTTTTAAATACATTTTAAGGGACTACTACCTAATTTTTAGATAAGTTAAACCCTTAATACCCCCAATAAAACTCGTTATACTTCAAAAATAAAAAACTTTGTTAATATGTTAGATAGTCTAACCCCTACTCGTAATAACTCAGAGTACGCTTTCGGGTAGGGAAAAACATGTAAAGAAACTGTTGTTAACGCGGCACGGAAAATCGACATCGGTAATATCCAGCTTTTAGTGGGGGAAGATTATTAAGAACGTCAAGGTAATCATAAGATCGCTAAAATGATGAGGCTACAAAGGACGCGACTACGCAAAACCCAAATTAACATTATAAGTTTGAAGGAAAGTCTGCCTACATACGAAAGCCTACCACAGAGCCTACTACAAGACTTTATCCGTTAAGTTAAGTTATTAATTATTACCGTTATTATCGAAATTCTAAAGGCCTAACATTTTAATCAACCGTAAAAAACACTATTAATAACTGAGGCAACTATGGAGATTTAATTCCTAGATAAATTAGAATGGTGAATATCAATTAAAAACTCTTGAAAAATTTCATGAAAATATGTAATAATATAGAATAGTATAATAAAATACCTTACAACCTACTTATCACAAAGATAATTCTATTCCTTCACATTTTTAATTAAATGGAGGTTTGACTTTTAGATTACTATTTACTTTTTCTAGGGATTTTCATGGAGAATGCCAAAGATGTTATGACTTAAGAACCAACTGCAGGTCATGAAACAGGCTAGCGGTCGACTGCGTCATTAAAAGTCTGATGTCTAACACATCAAGCGAAGAACATCTCTTATGTAAGAAACCCAGGGTTAGGGTTAGCCGATGGATTGCTAGGATAGCAAGGCGATCCAAACGATCTAGTACTAAAGATGGTATGAAGGCCATAGGATAAAAGGATACGGTTATCACAACATAGATAGCATTTCCTTCATAGCTCTTCAGTTTTCAATCTAAGTATTCAGTCTACACATCTGAATAGCCTCACGGCTTTTGATCATTACTTGCATGGTTGCGATATTGTTCACTCAGCACCTCTACTATCTTCATGATAACATAAACCCTCTGACACCTTCTATATACTCACGGGTATTTAGTGTGATCATTACAAAAGATTATTAACCGATTCACGCAACCAAAGTACGTACCTTTCATCAAATTTATAATGTGAAAAAGAGTTACTTATAATACAATATCCACCTTACGCAATATAACATGAATCAAGTCATAATACGTCGGATAATGATAATATTTAAGAAAGAGACCCTTAAACGTCTTTCATTAGATGATTAATAAGTCATTTATTAGCTAATAAGCAATGGGGAAAGTATACTTGGGAAAAGCTATATTATATAAGTAGGTCCATGCAATTATCACAGGCATTAGCGAGTTTAAATATGTCTCACAACGTCCAATTTATATCTATAAGAACTTTTTAGCCAATCAATGTCTTTGTTTACAACAGTAATAGCACGTAAGCTAAAATTAATTGTCATATTTTCTTAAATTAACAATTTCTATAACTGGAACGACTAAGGTTTCTAAATCGTTTATTATATCGACCGCGATTACAGCAGGTACAAGTATTCAAAATCTAGAAAGAAATCATTATATTGGAAGCTATACTAGTAAAAACCACGTAATCAGCACCTCAATGGATATGGCACCTGCAAGAACTATGGTCGAAATCATAACGAGAAGTATGTTTTTCTAATCTATTATCACCGGGTAGTGTGCACTATATAGCAAATATAGTGCGATCCTTGCTATTGTGAAAGATATAAATGCCGGCAGGAAAGCTCTCAAATTAGGTGTTCCTACCCTGCAACAACCACCCTATTCAAAAATTCCTGTTTCCAAGCTATACCGTATAATCCGTTAAACAAACTATGATAAACAAAATAATTCCGGTCCCCTACTAAAATAAACAAACAAATAAAGTTAAAAAAACAAATATTATACACCTGTGACCAACTTTCGAAAAATATATTATTTGTAAGTATTCAATGGTGATGGAGCTTTATATCAACTATATTAGTTTTTACAATATACTACAAACTTAACTTAATTAGAAATATAGATCGCATTTTGTAAGTTTATCAACGCGCCACATAAAATATAGAGGGCTTTACTAGGTGTTTCGAAATAATTTTAACTCGATATACTCATAATATAGCAAATTATATCACATTTCATTCACAACCTTTTCTCATTGAACAAAACCACAAATAAAATTGTTGCCAGAAACCAAATCCCAAGCTAATCTTCTAAATAAAGCCTTAAGGTACCCGATAATTAAGAGACCACTAATATTCTATAAGCGTAAAACCTATAACTTTGGACGGACCATAGTGTGCGGCTATAACAGTCTCCATTCGACGCCTAATTTCATCGAAGATCTGATAGCAGTCATGAGAGAGTAAAAGAACCTATAAAACACATGTACTTTATTTGAGAGCTTACAGAGATGAGGAAGATATATTTCACAACTCTTTCGGAAAGTCACCTTTTTGCTACGGGCTGCAAACCTAACAAGTGTAAAAGAACGTAAAATGAGGTGCATCAATGAGCGGATAATGTGCTGAGAAAAGTCACCTATAGAAATCTCAAGGTATCAAAAGAAAAATCAAGGGTCAAAAGCTATGCGAAGAGGGTAGGGCACCGATGTAAGTAGTGACGACCAAAAAGAAAGGTCGTTGAAAGCGAAAATTTATAATAAAGATCTTTTGAAGTTTTGAAATATAAAAAGAAACCAGAATATGTTTTAATCATGATGAAATCCCAAAAAGCCACGTTGGAACAAATAACAAGGAACCGAATTATTGTTTGCTGGGGCTATTTTCTGGATGCACCAACAAAAATCATCGGATTCATAGATTTTTTAGCTGCTAGATAAGTTACTACCATGCTATTGAATGCTACAAGAATCAAATAATATATTACAACCGATACTCTATCACTTCAGAAACGTATTATGTAGACCGTATAGTAAACCATAAAAGCGAATATATAGTATACTATGAAGAAAACACGTTAAAGGACATTATGAGGCATAAAGACACTCTTTTTAAAGAAATCTAGTAACTGGCTAATTGTATTTGTCTATACCGACTCACGAGATGAAACCACCATTAATCTTATAACTAATCAATTTTAACCTCTTTTAATTATTTAATTTACTTAATGGTGATGTGGATTACATATTGAAAAGAAATATATTAGGTACGGTGGCCGTAATACTGTTTTTAAAAGTTTATTTGTAATATCTCTCTCAATGACGGGAAAGAATCATTTCTAAAAAGACCAACTATTAGGACGCCGGTAAGGCCGAAATTGACTTTATATCAATTAATGAATTATTGTTATATCAATTAACGATAATATAAATAGTTTCTAGATCGATTAATTTTTAAATTTTAAAGCACTCTGTTCTATTATTCGTTTACTTGGAAAAACATGAAGACCTTCGGCGTTAACGTTAAAATGAATGTTAAAAAGCTATTTAAGGATGTCCGGAGGTTTTATTTCGTTTAAAATTAGTTATATTTATGATTTTAACTCTTTCAATCATATGTAACAGTAATCAACTTCATGAAATCGGATATATGTTAATTATGTCACCGCTTTAATAAAAGTTACATCGATAAGCTACATAGAGGCTCAAAGTTCACAAGTCAAAGTATATAGAATACTACATATTGAAAGTATTAAAAAAATTCCATTGTTACTAAATTTATTGGTAGTACTTTAGACGTTGCAATGTTTTCGATTCTAATTGATCGAAGTAACAGTATTATTGCATGGGAAAGTGATGAATATATTGTTCTAGGTTTATCAGACTTCTAGCCAGTTTACACACTAATTTTTATGGTCAATTTCTTGACTGGTGCCCTAGTGCAAAGTAAGCACATACTGTATATGGCTTGTAGTCAATACAGTAGACCCACAAAATAATACAATGAACTTACAGTTAGTACCGTCAACTTTACTGTAAGTTAAGTTGACTTAGTACACAGCAATTACTACTGTTACAACATTGTCAGCTTTTTTTTTTGTACGCGTACGCTAGTGTCGTTGATCAATTGTTTCGGGTTATCTCTAAATTACCTCCTCGTCAATTGGCAAGACTCCTATAAAATCCAGTGTATTCAGCATTTAAATTAACTCCAATTACCTCCTTTTTCCTTACGGCTTCAAGTCCCGACTTTATTTATTCTCACAAATAAGTCTTTAGCTATAGACTAATGTAAGATTTCAACTCAATCGTTTCAATCAACAAAGTCGCCGGCCTTAATTCCCTGACAGTCTTTCAATTTTGCAGGATAATCTTTTTATCGGTATGTAACTTAACTTTGTCAAGTAACCTATTGATATAACCCTCGATTCGTATAATTAATCTATTACTATCCACAATCTCTTTAATGGCCTTATTTGATAACCATTTTTTTATAGCATTTATAAAATTGTCTTCATTATCAATTTATTGGAATTACTTAATCTCTATATCTTCGTACGATTTTCGGAATGCCATTATATATATTATCAGGAGTTTATGACTAATAGTTCCGAGTTTCGAAAGGTATTCAAACAGGCTTCTCGAATTAATACAAATTACTGCCAAAATGAGAGGAATCATAAGTTACGTAATAATGATATGAAGGGTTTTCTACATCGTTATATCTACATCAAAGCCAGCTATTATACCATAAACCTCCAAAGTTAACATGTTTCATATAATTCTTTTACACTTAAATTTTTTTAATAGATTAGGTTTCAGGTAATACTATCCCAATCTTTTTGCGCCCTAACCTCATTCATGATTATCATAAAGAATTCGATGTTCAAAGACAATTTAATATCATTCGTGAAAAGGCCGTTCATAACAATTCTTAACTTAGTCCTTGACAGATTAATTGTGAATATATTCATCTCCCAGGCCAAATTCTTCATTGAATACTCCAACGTCTTATTTCATCGGTTAAAGATTTTATCCGTTAAGTCTTATATTTATACCGTAATCGATAGATTGTAGGAAGCCTTCAGTTGGCATAGAATGGAAATTTAACTGCTACTGGCGAGTTACTTCAAATACCTTTAAGTTCTAGCTATGTTCGTCTCATGAATTATAGCCAAATTAGTATTTTAGCTCTTTTAACGGAAACTGATATAGGTATTAGTATCGTTAATACCATGTTGACGAATTGATGACCAGTTAAAGTTACAACCAGAATGTAATTTAAAAACTTTGAGTCTTTAATCGCCTGCTTTGCCGATACCAAAAAGCTAGCAATTTCAACGATGAAGGTATTGTTAATCTACATATTTATCAAACCAAAATCTTCATTTTTTGTGACCAGTAAGTACGGGTTATAGGTTTAAGATTTCATTCCAAACTGCAATACAAAGTAAGATTGGTAGGTTAAGAATTAATAGATACTTGATTCCGATATTCTGTATAATAGTTTAACGTATCGTATAACTATCCCAGAATGGTATTTCTCACAAAATTCTGACGATAATTTCAACAAAATAATCCTTTGTAAATGAGTTACTAAGTAAGTGTACGCCGAAGTAATATTGTACCTATTACGAGTAAACTTTCCCTTAATATTCGATAATATACTTACTGCTAAAACGATTATTAAATATTAATTAATTTCTTATATCATTGACCATTATATAAGGATTTTGTCTTTATCTTCATTGCTGTATCTTTAAGCGGTGTTGGTATACATATAGAGCGACAACGTAACCTTGAAACATTATAGTATTTTGAGAGTGGAAGAGGAAAAAACTAAAACTAAAAGCGAATTTTAGCAGAACTGAGCATGTATTATCCAGAAGCATAGGCAGGTGCCAAGGCACGTATCTATGTCTTCTTTCCTTTTCTATCTATTTCTATGTATCCCTACATGTAAGTGTACAAGAAGCAATTAGCTGTGACTTTTCGTATAGCCACCCTGTGGTTTTACCTTTTACCTTGTATATAATACTCGACTTGAAGATGGTGATATTTGGGGTTGAAAGGTTAAAATCGCGTTGAGATATAAATTATAAAACATTATGAATAAGGAGTCTATTAATTTTAACTCTATCGCTCTTCTTGATAAACTTGTCGAAGTTTTTAATAATTCCTTATACCCGAAGCTTTATAGATCAATATCCATAATATTTTTATTCTTCGCTAACACAAACAATATTATTAATATAAACCGGTATATATTCTCTATCCTTTACGTTTTTTTTAGTAATTGGCCACATCGTCAACGCTTTATCAGATTTTCGATTACGGGGAGAAAGGGGTTATGTTAGCTAATTCGTTTAATTGGAAAATTTTCTTCATCATTACTAATTGCTTTAATCCAAAGTTTAACCTAAGTTATATGAAATGTCACAGAACAGTAAACAATTTTAACAATTACTTTAAGATTAGCGATATTTAATAGCTAAAATGGGCTATTCTATTCATCTAGCTTTCGCCACACGAAATTTTCACTTTATAATTAGCAAAAGCCCATCGATCGTCATAAACACGTTTCTAGTATTAAGGGTATTGTTGACTTAACACCGTGTCAATTATTTTCATAGTTCTCTTAAGGCTTTTCTATACGACGTAACCATTTTCTTTTTACTTGTTTATCATATATATTTACTAGTTAAACGAGGATATACTTCAAAACTCAATAATGTTAACACCAAGCCATAAGGACCCACAATATCATGTAGGCCTCTTACCACTATCTAAAGCTATGCCTCACAATCTGTAAAGCTTTTAATATCCAATATAAAAATATAGTAAGCTTTGAAAAATAATATGTATAACCTCTCGACCTTCCTAATACTACAATAACTTTAATAGATAACTATTAATACTAAATTCCTATCATTTTGACATCCTCTTAAAGCTCTGCTATTGTAAAATTGATATTAGTATCTTAGATTACTATTTTATGTAGGCAAAAATAGGCATAAATTCATAATATATGTGGATATTATTATATATCACTATGATTAGTATATTTAGCTAGAAGTGCATCACGCTGCAAGGTGCACTCCTACAGCATACACAATAACGTGGCACGCTGTAGACTACACTCTTTCAGAACGCATGATAACATAACACGCTACAGATTGCACTTTCAGAGTGCATCATGCGTGGCGCGGTCTAGAAGGGGCGTTCTAGAGTGTTACGCTCTGGGTGAGAGCTTATAAGCTTTCACCTGAGGCGTGCACTCTCTGGATGCTTCTTTTTGAACCGATCATTGATCTTTACTACAATACCAATCTTATGATTACTCTTCTACTCTTTTATTTCATATGAATTAGGCAAAGACCTTACCGATAATATCCTTAATATTTTCCATGCGTTTCTCACCAGTAACAACTTAAAGAATTAATTTCATGGAAAAATATTCCAGAGTTAATAACGTAAAAATAAGTTTATTATCCAGGTAAACAATGTTAAAGAAAATATTGTAATTAAAATCCTTATTGTTTTTCAGTTTAAGTTCAAATTTTGGAGGGGTTTAAGCGTACATTGAGAAATACTAGCAAATATTTTACATAGTTATCAAAAAAAAGTATTTTATATACTTAAACTATAAGTAATTTAAAAACCTCATATAGTTCATTAACGGCTATATAATTGAAACGCCAGTATAAATAATGTATCATTAACTTTGTTAAATTCAACACCGTTATTTTCAATCCTTGAATATGGAACGAAAAATGCCTCTACTTAGAAGAAAGAGAAAATCTTGAGCCGTTTTTAACCAATTCCGTAATATTAACGCCGACGTTAACATCGAGTATCTTTATATTTTTAAGTAGAGGAAGAATAAGATAATGAATTTGAGGATATAAAATGTAATCTGTCTAACAACAGTTTCAATAATCGTCGTCCCTATTCAAAATAATTATGTGCTAGTACCGAAGTCAACTTTAGACTTGCTAACATTTTGATGATTAATCTCTGTAACAATAGTATTTTACTTTCGCAATGTTACGTACTACAAATAGCCTCCTACTAAATACCCCACTACCATGATATCTGACATAATACCTTGAAACGTATAGTTCGCGTAAAAACCGTAAAATTTAAAGGTATATAAGTGGTCAAGTACTAGGTTAGGGCGAATATAGGGGTCTTCGCCGCTTAAATAGTATAAGAAAACGTGGTTAGCTAGTTATTAGGCTGCGTTAAAAGAATTATCTTCATGCCACGTAACTAAGGGATATTATTATCGTTAACAGCCTCTTTACTCTTGCAGTCTACAATACAATACAGATAATTTTTCCCGAAAGAAATAGGGTACTAGACGTCATATATTACTTGTTATTTGTAACGAGAGTAAAAGTGACGAGTCAACTAACACCTAGACTTGTCACAAATCTAATACCTTTTGTTATTATCACGACAATAATTATTATAATTAGAAGTTTTACTTGAATTTTGCTCTCGTTAACACTAGTATAGTTATGGCTTCTAGTTCGTAAATCTTGTATCATATTTTAAGAATTAAGGATATACGTATTTACGATTAATATAGTATATTAGAGCGTAGTTTTTTTTATACCAATTACGATCGTTATTTGTTTGGGGATACTTACCAACCTAATTTGACGTACGATATATAATAATAGTAAGCGAAAACCGTAATGAGCTAAAAAAGAACATTTACAAGTAATATGTACACTCTATAAGGCGTATTTAAACTATCTGACGACCGTAACAATTGCCTGTATCTGCTTGCGAAGTGTAGCTCCTCCAACGTGTGTTTTTTTTATTAATTATCGACCTAATATCAACTTATTAAACATCTGATTAACAATATTCATTAACGTTTCCTCCTTTATATTCTTAGTTATTATCGTTGTTCACCTCGTCGTAACCCAATCCATGTAGTATTATGCAATGTAAACGTCGTATTCGAAGTAGATTTTCAAGTCGTCGTAAATCTTTCGAAACGTTTTTACTCTTTTCAAAAAAAATAGGTAGTAATCTCTGGCATACCTTGTGAATATATTAGGAAACAGTGAGTGAAAACCAGAAGGAAGAACCTCCATCTACTTATAAATGTTTGACAAGGGAATTATCTTTGTATGAAATAGGTTGTAAGGCTTTCTACCATAATTTTCATATTGTTTCAAATTTTCGCGAAGTCTGTAAAAAGCTTGTCGTTAAAACTGAATATTTTAATAAGTTTAGAAGAAAGATTTCAATAATCATCCCAGTTATCAGTAGTATTTCCGAGTATTTCCGAATAACGGTATAGGGGTAATGTACAATCGGCTGACTCGAAGAGTAAGATCCTGTGGTAGAACCTGTGGTGGGCTTACAAATGTAGGTGTACCTACCGTAGAAAGCTTCGCCTTAAAGGGCTCAACGATTATAGGAGAAACTTTGAGAAATCTAGATAATTTAACGATCTTGTGTGAAATTCGAAAGTGAAAAAGAAACTAAGCTGTAGAAAAAGTGCTAATAAACTTAATAGTTTTACTTAATTGACTAGCGGAGGGCGCTGATGTCAATTATTTTTTCTACATTAGTGGCTACTGCTTCGCGCGCTCTGCCGACGCTAAAAACGTACTCCGAGCTCTCACGTGAAGGTGTTGAACTGCCAAGAAAATTGACAGGTTTTTTATCATCGATATATAAAAAGGTTTAACTTAACTAATGATTAGAAAATGGTTCTCTAAAACGCGTGAAAAGATATTAAGAAACTTTAATACACATTTATTTACCCCGTAAATATTAAATATATATTTTTGGGGGAATTTTTCAAGTCAAACAATCAAAAAAGAGTATGTAATAATCCAGTTAAGTTTTCGTCTAGCACGAAAATTCCTTATCATTTAAGTTTTAATTTTAATTTAGGTTTAATACCTTTCTAAATCATATTCAAATGGTAAATAGTCCAATTGTTGAAAAACTTACAATACTTTAAAAAAGCCCAAACGTTGTAGTAAAATTTGTTTTCGCGATTCAATCGAGGATATTATGGCCGATGAAGTTAAGCAAATGCCCCTTAATGAAATCCTTGTCCATATTTATCCCCTAAATTCCTTATCATATTATATAGAAATAAGGGATCTAAAGGCTTTAATTACCTTCATTTACTTTTAATTAGTTGTTAATATTTAGGCTGGCGTAGGACTAGGTAGTTTGGCGTGAAACAAACTTGGCGATTCAGTATGAAGTCTTGCAATGTGGGTTTTTTTTATACAACTTAGCGATTCTTGATATTTTTGCTGAACATAGCGATCTTGGATATTTAATTGATCATTGGAACATGAAAAAAGGAGGAAAAATAGTGTAAAGAAAAAAGCTCAGTGTTAAGGGAAAATTTTAGTAAAATGGGTAAAGTTGGAAGTTGTATTTTATTATAAGTTATATATAAAAGTCTTAAATCGTAGGACTTAGTCGTTCTTACGAAATTATTTCCTTTACCCTTCTGTTTGACGTAAATGATAACCAGAAAGTAGCTTCTTTCTCTACTTAGCAAATTTGTACTTAACCTAAAAATCACTAATTAATGTTATTAGGACTTTAGATGTTACAACGTCGTCGATTCGAATTATTCGAAGTAACAGTAATATTGCGTAGTTAAGTGGTGGGTGTATTGTTCTAGGTTTGATAGACTGCTAGCTAGTCTACATATGAATTGGTATAGCTAATTTCTTGGCCCGTGCCATAGTGTGAGGTTGGCGCATACTATACTTAACTTGTAGCCAATAAATTAGATCTACAAAACAATACACTCAACTTGCAGTCAGTATAGTAAACTTTACTGTAAATCAAGTTGATTTACTGTACTGCAATTACCACTATTTCAACAGTTTTCAAAGTAAATTGATCTATATTTATTGGTAGGCATTTATCTTTGCAATGTAGTCGATTCGAATCTCTGGTCGAAGTAACTAGTATTTGATCAAAATTGGTGATATGTTTCTTCTAAGTTTTGCAGACCGCTTACCGGTTTCCATATTAATTTGTAAGGGTTACTGTTTGGCCAGTGACCCAAATTAAATCCAGCACCCCAACACAATTGATTTGCAGTTAATAAAGTTAATTTACAGTTAGTATAATAAGTTTACTATACTGCAATTAACTTCTATTTAAAAAACATTTTGATACCAAACAATCCTAATAATTTATATTACCTATTGGTAGAGAATAATTTGATATGTAGGTATAATTTATGTAATTTTGACGTCGTCAAGTTCGTTACCATCGCATTTTGGTATTGAAAAAAAATTATAAGTATTTTTATTTCGACGACAAGAAAAATTATGAGCCGATACTATGAATTAATACGCTGGATTTTCCTTTGAATTTATCGTGAATCTTTTCATGATATCCTTTAAATTACAATGAATAGGTAAAAGCATTTCGAAATACGTAGAATGGTTGGTTTGAAAATTATTCACATAATTGTTGAACCGATTTACGATGGTTTTTTTTCCTATGATAAACTCAACTTCAGTTTTGCCGAAATTCCTACTATTTATTTATGTAATTGCTATAGTGTTTCGTTGTAGCGCATTAATTTTCATATTGGGTTTCGTTGCATATATTGCTGCTTTCATATTTAAATTTTCTTTTGAAACGACTTTGCACATTAGTTGTGAAGGGTAAATTAATATGGAAGTCGGTGGTTTTTATAAGCATACTATAGATTTATACCTGTTATATGATATAGGAAAGCGTAACTGATCATTTATTAAGTAGTTTGAGGTATAACGGTATCGTAATATCTGTGTTAACCAATTTACTTATTAGTTATTACCTCGTCTTTACCGTTATCATTTTCATATCAATTTTTTTTCTTTGGTGAAATCCTAATTAAAAATAAAATTGTATTAGTTGTTATACGTTACCTTCTGCTTAAGGAGATGAATAAATATGAGATTGGTTGAGGTTCAAGCCTTGAAGCATTACAAATTCATTGATTCAAAGAAAAACATTAGTCGAATTGAACGTACAAGTGATTATAGTCGTCATCAAGGAATATAATTAGTTATAAAAGCTTTTAAAAGTAGTATTTATACGTTATAATGCGTATCTTAATTAGGTAATACCTGTAACTATTATGGTCCAACCTACGATGATAAGCCAAGTAGATGCCAAAATGGAGTTTATTATTAAGGTACACCGGAAGACTAGAAGACGCTACCGTGGCCAATTATTTAGGATCTATAGGAATGGACAGTACCCATCCCATTACGTGCCCTAACACGTGCCATGCATAGACCGCGCCTAGTCCGCGCTCAGACCGGGCCTGGATCGGGTTCTATATATCCCGTTACGTATATAGTCACGTAACCTATAAACCCGGACCGGGTACTATATATCCCGTTACATGTATAGTCACATAACCTATAAACTAAATGGATAATGGCCTAAGTCCATAATATACCCCCCCCTTTCCCTGATGTTATAAGGATAGCGGCGTTTTACTAGTTAAACGCGGGATGTGAGCCTCGCCCACCTAGTATGCGGGCCGAGCGCAAGCCGATAACGTAACGTCTAACGCGCCGTATAACGTATCGGCCGGTTTAACTTTAGGCCGCTATTAACATATAATGTACCCTTTAACGTACCATATAATATATTGGCCGGTTTAACCATAAGCCGTCAACGCCGTAAAACGCGTCATTTAACGTACCGTATAACGTACTAGTTAGTTAAACCCCGAGTTGCTGGTATCGTATAACACGCCCCTTAATGTGTCGTATAATGTATTGTTCCTACCGCAGTTGCCGTGTAATATACCCTTTAATACGCCGTATAATATATCGCTTTTACCACTAATATCGTATAACGCGCCCCATATAATACGTAACCTTTATCAAATCCAGTCCGTTAATACTTATAAATACGAACTTCCCCGTAACCCTTAAAACTTCCTTTTTACCCTTTATATTGCCGACCTTATTTCATTATTATACGTTTCCGTAACTTTTCGTAACGGTTTTATTATTAACCTTTATATTTAAACTATAATTACTTGCCGACATTTCGTAACCTTTCCCAATTTTTCTTGTCTTTATAGCTAAAGTTTATAATGTACTTAACCTTACTATACTGCTACCAGCATTCCTAGTAAAAATAATTAGCCTCTTAGTAAAATACGATACCTTATTACATATAAATACCCTGCCGTTAACTATCTTTTGTAACCTTCTCGAGTTATAAGCAACCTGCTTATCTTTGGTAATAATGAAAATAAAAGCGAGCTCCCTCTTTTATAGGTAAAAAACGCGTATATATTGTATATTAATCGCTTTTTGAATTCTGTTATTTCTTTTATTTGTGTCCGAGTTTATGGGGCGTAAAGTTATTATACGTATCTAAGGGTTTATAATAAGGTAAGCTTACAAATTAACTTTGTAAAAAACCTAACTGTAATTTAACCCCTTTTCGTAATGTATTTCAAAGATAAGCTTATTTATAGCCTCGCCCAGTTTACGAGCATTTTTACGTTAATTAATTATTATTACTAAAGAGAAGGGCTATATTTTGTCTTTAATTCGTAAACAGTATGGAGATATCCTGGGTTACCGGCCCGTTTTTACCCCCGCTTTTTTAAATTGATGCATTAGTTTGCCCAGCTGCAAAATGTTACTCGTGTATAAGGAGTCTTTATCATACCGGCTTATAAGCCGTCACCCCTTTTTCCATACGTTTCCGTCGCCCCTTTCTTCCGGGTCCGTCCTCTCTCAAAACTCTTTACTTACCCTTTACGGTATCGCCTATTTATCGTAACAAAATCCCCTCAGCTAACTGTACGTTAATGCGTAACGTTTTTACACCGGTTCTTGTTAACGTTTGCCATATAAATTTACGTAATTTTGGCTTAAATAGCCAAAATAATATAATTGCGTAAGTTATATCTCTTATAGCCAACATAAATTACGGTTTATAAAGTATAGCGAACGACATTCAAAACCTAACCATATAAGTCTTATTTTCACCCGTATTCTATTTGTTAACCTAAATCAGGAGCCAATTAATCGGTTTAATCGCGAATGGGAAAAAGATTGTACCCGGGCTGACTGCGTCGCCCAGGTCCAAACTAATGTGTTACAGGCTTTAATGACTCACCTAAAAGGTCGCTTTTCTTGCCCCGCCCTTCGTCCCGCCCCTCACCAATCGTTATCGTCGGCGTCCCCTAATATTTGTCCCTTTTAACGTTGTTTATTATCCTCGACTTTGCCCCGCGCCCGCCCTACTTTTTACCAACCTCTTTCATAAACGCTTATTAACGTCCACCACACCCTTCGCCGTCCTTCTTTATCAGCATCTCTTAGTATCTAAAGCTAGTTACAATAAAGCCCCTAATATTAATAACGTTATTACTAGTTAAACTTTAACGAAAATAAAAATAACGAGTAAGTAAATATTTAGTAAGTTATAATAAAAGCCGTTTCGTAATCAGATATTTATCCGACGAAGTTGGGTAATATATATCCGGCCTTACTCATCGTATCGTACCGTAATGATAATAAATTCTCCCCTTTTTGTACGAATATATTGTTCTTTTCGAGGTGTAGGAGATTCGTCCTGCCCAAGTTACTTAATATATATTCGACGCCGGCGTTGAAATAGCGAGATATTATAAATCTGGGCGTCCCCTTATTCCTCTTCAAATTTATCCAAGACTATAATATATTAACAATTTCCCAACAACTTTTATTTCGATATATTTTAACTTTTCTCTTTAATTAAAATAAAATGAATTCCACTCCGCCCCGTTTTTATCGCGAAAATGCCTTGAACTTTAAATTCTTTATATACCCCTTCGCTCGTATTATTAACGATTGAAATTGGTCCCATGCGAGTATCGGATAAAACTTATGACAAAAGGAGGTCCGAAACCACCCGTTAAACTCAATCCATGTAAAATAAAAAGTATTTGCCAAAAATATCTAAAACGACGTTAAAAGGGTTCGAAATATTAATTACCCGGTACTAACTATAAAATTAATCAAATTTTGTACTTAAACAATTAGTTTTAATATTATATAAACTTAATTAAACATAATCCTCAACTTTATATCTTTTCGTCGAATGTCGTCGATAGTTCGTCGTCATTTTCATTCGTTACTAAATATACATTATCGTCGCCTCAGCTAACTTTGTACCCTTGTGTAAATATACTAAAAACTTAACGACTCGTCCCGCCGGACTAGTTAACGACTTCGTATCACTGTTTATCTTCAGAATAAATAACATTTTATATCTATTTACTAAACGATTCGCCTTGAATATAGAAATTGTTAACTTCCGATTATTTAATATAAATTTATAAACGGGTAAATATAAAGCTTCGTAGTATAACGAAAAGGCGACGACAATTTTTAAATACTTTTAAACTTTTTGGTTTATATGTTCAATACTGTTATTTATTTATAAATAATTCGTTGTAAATTAAAGTTACTTGATTTCTACGAAAAAATATAGACTCGTTTGAAATACTCTCTCCTAATCTAAACCGCGGTTACTAATAATAAAAGCCGAAAATCCATATAATCTTAACTATATATCCCGAAAACGCTTCGTATACGTATCGATGATTATAAACTATATAGCTTCGAGTTAAACAAACTTAAAAAAACAGTTTGTAATAATTAACAATTATTAAAATCTGCCATTGATAATTGGTAAATCGACTATAAAGTCGACGGAAATATATACCTATTACTGATTTAAAATGGGGAGGGATTAAAAAGACCTTATTGTAAAGTACGAAAAGATTTTATCCTATGATATCACGGATATATTCGACATAAGTGTCGAATATTTACGATTATACACTTTGAATAATGGTTTTTTTTTAAAGGATTAAAAATAATTTTTTTTTCTTAACAAGTTATAATAAATAAATCGTAGGTTTTTTACCAAATTTTCGTCGTTAATAGTTTCCAACTCGGTAGTTATCAATGACCACAGTAATATAACGTACCTTGGGAGTTAATCTAGTAATCTGTAATTTATACTGATTGTTCTACTTTAACCAGGAAACGCTTAGCGCTTTTAGAAACCACTAATACGCGAACCTTATATAACGGATCGTTCGACACTTTTTAGTCTTACAATTTTGTTAGGGTACCCGGGCCGAAAATAAGGCGATTACTCGGCTTTAACGAGATTAGCGGGTTTAACGTAAGCCGGGTCTACGGCGATACCATCGGCTCCGGTGTAATAAAACCCTCCGACGTTATTTTAAATAAAAATCCAGGTACGGATCGAGCCCGAGGCGATCCTGCCCCCATCGCTCTTTCGAAAACCCACGGCCCGCTTTTAAGGTATATATCATCGTAATTCAATAGCTAGGCCTTCGTCTTAATAGATTTATCCGTATAACCCACCGTAATATACGTTCACTTAATATATTAGTCCATTATTACTACGTTTAATATGGTAATGAAAATAGGTTAAACGATTCACGCGTAACATTCCTTAACTTCGGGTTTATTTTGCAATTTACGGGTTAATATATTCAGATAAGCGCCCTAAATCAAGGGCCTATACAGTAAGTAATATTGAAAAAGAGAAAGAACTTCAATTTATTTAGCCAGGCGTTCTGAAATTAAACGTGGTAAAAAAAATTCTAATCCTTTATAATCCGTTAAGATCATAAACAGTGTACGGATATTACGTAATTTTAAAAACCACGCTTTTAAACAAGATACTACCGTAAAAAGCTCCTCATAGTAAATGGTGTAATGAGGTTCCGCATTGATGAATCCTACGAAATGGCAAACCACTGGCGTTAAAATAATATCCTTATCCCGTTACAATGAAAACCTCCCTAACGCCGTTTCCGAATAATCAGTTTTTAACACTGTTAACTTATCTAGGTCCTAATATACCAGAATTGGGGCCGTAACAAAGACATACTTTAAAGTTTAAAATATACGTGGTCCCTGATTTTTTTAAGCTGAAAGAATTTCTTATTTCATTAATCGAATAAAACAATAAATTTACTCAAAAAATATTAATAAAATTACGATGAAAGTTAGTAAAACTTAAAAAACTTCGAATTTTCTGAATAATACGTAAAACTCCTATTCTTGTACTACCTGGACTTTCTCAGGGTCGTCTCGAATATCTACTCTAACTGTTATAATAAAATCTAGGTATTTCATTTTTTGAATTACAAAGCTACATTTTTTCAAATCCAAATTCAACCTCGTATTACGAAGACTTTTTAAAACTAATCGAATTATAGTCATGTAATTTTATTCAATGCCGAAAAAAAGACTAAGATGTTGTTTAGGCAAGTTAAAATAAAATTATTCAAAATATCTGCTATTATATAATTAATATATCGTTAAAACGTCGCCGGCGCTCCCGTTAGTCCAAAAGGAGTAACTAACCACTTAAATAACCCGAAAAGTGTATAAAATACCGTTAATTTCTCTTATTCGGGTATAAACCGGATATAATAAAAAGCTGCTCGAACATCCAAATTTGTAATCTACATCCACTTCGATAATGTACGTAAGGTCTCCTTAATTAAAGGAAAGGGAAAACGATCTTATGCAGTGATTTTATTTAGTATTTAATACTCGATATAAAACCCCTATTCCCTCCAAGTTTTAAAAAAATATCGGCGCCACGGCTAATTAAATATTTACCCGAACCCAACACTTTTTTTATTAATTCCGTAACCTATCGTTGAAGCTCAAAAAATTAATCCCCTAATATTAAACACAATAGCTCAAAAGGTCGTTTTAATAAACATTTATCTTCTTTCGGTTCAATATAAATATAAGAATCGAGTTTTCCTTTATATAGGGGTAAAACTATAACCTTATCCTTATTGAATAAGTTGCGGAATTCTGCCAATTTTATCAATAGCGTAACCAATATTTTTCCTTTTGGATAATAGTTGTCGTCGTCGCTTATAAAATTAGCGTTATTTCGTAAAGAATTATTATAAAAACTAACCGGGACTAATTCCCCATATATTATTCCTCCTGGTACAAACGCTTTACCAAATTCATAAAAACCTATTCTACTATACCCCGTATATTCCCCAACCTAAGGAGTACCATTAACGCATCGATGACTAAGCCTCTTCAATTATAAACCATTAGACGATAACCGATAACGTTTAAGGTTACCTGTTAATATTATATCCAAAGTATTCCAAAAATTATATCCCGCGTTATTCCATAAATAATATATATTAATATCGAGCTCAAATATTCATTAATATCTATAAGAAACTTAGCAATTTAGGTAATACGGGTATTTTACGGTAACACTAATATCGTATCAATATTTCGAATATATAATAGCCGAATTTACTCTTTTTTTGATCATTATATTAAAGTCTCATTTAGAACATGATAATACTTACAGCTAAAATTGATTTAAGTTTTTAAAATTAGGTATTATTGAAAAATACAGGTATGAAAAATAAATTCCCGTTTATACGTGTTTTAATGAAACTAAACTCCTCTTTACTCGATTTTACAATTAGGCCGTTAAAGTTATACAACCCCTAAACGAAATTATATGCAGGAGTTATGCTTTCATATCGCCGTTAATAGGAAACCTTTATTTAACTTTTCGACTTGGACCGTATACACCTACGTTAAAGGTAATACTGTGCGGAATTTGAAACCACGTTAGTAATGGTTTGTTGAACCAAAACGTACGTAACGCCCTGTAACGAGCTTAATCCAGCGTTCCTTTACCGTTAACTACGTCGCCTTAAGTCCTTAATCCTAAACGCGTACCAAGAGGGTTCACTAAAACGACTAGCCGCGATATTGAAATAATTGATCGTAATTAACACGACCCCTTAATAAGGATACTTAAAAAGCATAGACCACCGTTATAACTATATCTTTATCCGGTTGTTTAACCTATACAGATCCTGCTAATTAACGACTAAAACGACGTTTTAAGTTTAAGGACTCCAATTCGTCGGCGAGCTCGCGGTAATTTTCTAAGGTTATGATATAATTTCCCCAAATAACGACTACCATAATAGATTTGTCGCGAATACGTAACGATACGCCAAAGCGTAAGTGATTACACTTTACGGCCAAAGACCAATTTAATCCATCCGCTTAAGCTAATTATATCTCGAACCTAATAACAAATAATTACCCTAAGTTTTTGTAGCTTATAACTAATCCATTTAATTCGATCAAAGCTTTATCCAAACGATAAATGTCGCTAAAAATAGCCTTAATATAATCGAAAAACTTGCCTAAATTGTATATGAACTCGTATCCGCCGACTTTATAATACGTTATAATAGTCTGATTTACCGTCGCTATATAATAACTCTACACGTAAATAAATGTATATCGACCTTTTCTAATGTATATCTTATCTGTTTCCAAGTATAAATTCGATCGTTTGGCGCGTCGTTGTCTACGTAAAAGAAAATTCGTTATATTTCGATTGGTTATATTTTTTTCGCCTACCTTAAGTCGGTAAAAAGCTAATACTAGTCATCGGCAAGTCGGCCTCGAATTGTTCAATCTTAACAACCACCTAAAATAAATCAGACATAAGGTCGATAGTTAAAGTCGATTAACCTGGATATTATAATTGCTTTACAACAAACTTGATATAGCCAACGGTGTTTTATAAATAAGAAATGTCGGCCTAAGTTGGCCCCGAAAAGGCAAAAGATATATCTATAAAGGTAGAAGACTAGTGATTCGCCGATAGCCTATCCTTCCCAATAACACTAAAATATAACGCAAGATGAATAACGTTTTTTATCAATTTGTTTATTATAAGTAATATTCCTGAGAAAAAACAAAAGAGAATTAATAATGTATTATAATCCGACCTATAATAATAAGTAATATGGGTATCAAAATGGAGTCTATTGTTAAGGTATAGCGAAATATTAGAAAAGGCTATATTAACTCATTATATAGGACATATAGGCATAGCTAGTACCCAGCCTGTTACATGCCCTTACACGTGCTGTATACAGACCGCGTCCGGTCCGCGCCTGGACCGGGCTTGGATTGGGTACTGCATATCTCGTTACATACACAGTCACGTAACCTATAGACTCTGACTGGGTACTGCATATCCCGTTACGTGCAAAGTCACGTAACCTATAGACTCAATGGCTAATGGATTGAGTTCATAACAGTAATAACTACCCGAATCTGTTTGTATAATGGGATTTCCTTCATGTGAAAGTTTTTCATTACTTTTTAACAAACTACAAATTTGTGAAACATTTTCTTAAGTAAATTCATTAGTATTTGATCATATTTGATATCATTGTCATCTAATCTAAATTTGATTCAATTTGAATAATCATGGATAAAATGAATGATATATTTAAAGTAACTACGAATTTCATGATAGATTGAAGGAAAAATACTAGTTTTTGTTGAAAAATTGAATCGTAATCTATAGATCGTTTAGCGAGAATTCCTAGAAAAAAAGAATTTAATGGATGAATACTTATTAATTAGAAAGTATTGAAGAACTTTATTTCGTAGTGTTTAATATATTAAATGTTTTTTTATCGTACTTTTAATCATTTCGAAATCTTGTTTACTTTATAAAGATATTGTAATTTATGTTGTTTAGTTAGATTAATTTTGGTGGTTAGTCTCGATAATTGTTTTAAGTATTGTTGGTCATATTTTCCCTCAAAACTTCATGTTATGAATATTTTTCATGAATTATTCCTAGAGCGACAATACCTATAATAAGTCTTATAGTACGTTTATACGTATAGTATTGGAATATCAGTTAAATGCAGTAAAACTAAGTCAATTAAAATGAATTTTTAGTTCATTGTACTTACTTAAAATTAGCTACAGTTTGTAGTACTGCACTTCAAGTGTAGTGCTGTAGTTATCCACTTCAAAGTAGGGTATAGGTCAAAGCGTTTGGCCATACGAATTAGTATGCAGACCAGCTAGCGGTTTGTTAAACTTCGAACTTACACAATAACAACCTCTTTTAATTCAGCACCAGTTACTTCGACCACAGTGATTCGAATAGACTACGTTTCCATGATAAAGGCCTATCAAGATATATATTAATTCTTTGGTAGTTGTGTTAAGTGACTGTAATTTTCAAGGTTTTTAGGGTTTAAGGCTGTTTTCATTTTTGTTCTTGATTAGAGATTTTCAACTAATTAATCAAATGACGCGTTTCAAACCTTAACTTTATCGATACGTCTGCTGGTAATTGTTTTTAGTTTGTCTACTAATAGGGTGATGTTCCGTATTCTTCAAAATTTGAATTTTCTTTTAGATCATATTTGTAGTTGTTTAAAGAGTTAATTTAGATGCTTTTTCGATTGGAATCACGAAATTTACCTTTGTTTTTGGTTTTTCGTACCGAAGTTTAGGCTTCGTAAGCGTATATAGCATTATTAATCGTTAACTACATTTTTTTCTTTTTTCTTACGTGGTAAAAACTTCGTTTTTGATAGGCTACTTAAGAACTTCAATCGCGTTAGAGTTATTGTCAAAGATATTAACTAGTGCTAGGGTAATTGTTGAAGGTATGTATAATACTTGTATAATTGACATAATATTTAATTTAATATTAGTGCTTTGGTTAATTTTTCTCACATGTTAATAGATTAGTTATCGAAGTTCTCATGGAAAAAAGGATTAGATTTTCTACTTTAGTCAGCGCTGGAGATATTAATTTTACATTTATTCAATAGAAACCTTAGGATGGAATTGGCTAGGTGTTGGTTAGAGGATTTTATCTAGATGACTTTGAGTTACGACTCTTCTGCCAAGTTTCGAATAAAATGTTTTACTAGTTTCTAAAAAGCGTTGTTATTTTCTAGTTTTCCATAGTATTCGATAGTAATTCTTATAGCAACATTTTCTGTGATTTTAATTGCAATAAGACATATTAAAGATTTCTTTTAGTTAACGGTGTTGTTATTAACATCTATTTAAATCTGTTTGCGAAAACAACTGCTTGACAATACGAATGGTTCAAAGATTAACACTGGTTAATGTTTATTCATTCGGATCGTAACCTAACATAAAAACGTGTCAAGTATTAAAAGTGATTGTAGCTGTAAGTTTCAAGTTATGTAAACTGCTAACCAATTTGTACTTTAGTTAGTATGAGTCACTACTTGTCCCAAAACCTAATGGAATTGGACAATATAATTTCCGGCGCGCAATATACCTCGGTACATTTACTAACATATTACGTATAACGTTAAAAAACAACCATTAAATATAATATTCAAATACTATTGAAAATAGTCTTAATATGCTATTATTTTGGAATAGAAGTAACTGCAGTACAGTATGTCAACTTTACTTATATTAAAGTTGACTATACTAACTTCAAGTTGAGTATATTGTTTTGTGTGTGCCTACTGTATTAACTATAAGTCAATTACAGTATATACCTACTTTACATTAGGGTATAGGCTAAGTAATTAGCCCTATAAATTACTACGCAGACCAGCTAGCAGTCTGTCAGACCTAGAACAATACATCCACCACTTGACCACGCAATACTACTGTTACTTTGAACAATCGAATCGATAACGTTATGAAGTCTAAAGCCCTACCAATACTTATCAGTAATTATCAGATGAAACACAGATAAACTAAGTAAGGGAAAAGGCTTCTTTCCAGTTACGCTTTGTAAAAGACCAAGGTAAAGAAAAGATTTTTATGAAGGAACTCTATTATTGCGTCGGTTATAAAGGCAGTAACAAGAGAAGTCTTTTATAATGAATAGGGTTTTACGGCAACTTAGAGGTAGCGACGGTATCGTTATTGAAAATACCAAGAAATATTTCCTAAAAATTCTTTTTAAAGAGGTTAAGATTAACTGTTAAAAGTCATAAAGTTCGATAAGTTGGAAAACGGCTAAGTTAATACTACTGAGGATGCTACTACTGTAAAAACGATTAAGGTTTACGGCTTACAACTCTTAACCCTCGACTTTTACTAGCAACAATAAACGATATTCAAACTCATCCTTTACATCAAACCCTTTATTTCTATTGAACCTTTTTCTACACTTACGTTAATTGAATTGCTACGTCGCGCCGAAAAAGCTATGTCGCGTGATATGGCGTCAAGTTGTCAAGTTACTACACGACTTTACGCTAAACCACCAAGTTCTTATGCCACAAAGTTTTAATTCTTTCGCCTACCAAATCCCATATAAGAAATTTTTTTAAATGGCACCGAGTTAAGAACATATAAAGACAATTAAAGCTTTTGAAACTTTTTTCGTCAACTATTACTACGAATAACTTTAGATTACGGATATTGAAAAAACCTCGACTAAGGCTTATCTAATTAATTACGTTATCTAGTACATTTTTGACGTCGACCTCACTGACCATTACAGTTGTAGAGTTCGCGCTTTTTAAGATGTCCGTAAGTTTTTTAACCACTAAAATTTGAATATAAAAAAATTCATTTAACGTATAGTTAAGACCAAACTAAAAGAAAAAAATTACTCACCATAGCATTTATATTTTAGAGAAGACCATATGAAACTAGTTGAAAAACTTTTCAAATTAACTCAACAACAGGAACCTTTCTAAATTCCTAATTCTTCAAACTCTTAGAGAAAAAGTAAAAGCGTTAAAAATACTTAACGCTTTTATAAACGTTTAAAGGGACCTCGTCTTTACCATTAATTAAATTAAATCTATTTATAAGTTAGAATTAAGGAACTTGTCAATTTACTCAGAAACCTAGCACATGTAAATGATTACGCGGAGTACGCGTTTAGTGGCGAAAAAGCACGTAAAATAATAGGTGTCAACGCGGCTAAAGGTATTAACGTTAATTCATTCCACCGGTTAATTAAGTAGAAACCTCGATGAGCCTCTTAATATCATGGGAATTATTACTAAGTACCTCTTACTCCTTATACCTTCCCTAAAAAACGCTAAGCCTCTTCAAAACCTTTTCACAACAAGTATACCTATACGCGCGAACCCTCTACAAATCTTACTATAGGACTTTACCCCTCGGGCCAAGCGACTGGCAATTACTCTTAACACCGTAACTCGAAAGTTTTAAGGCTTAAATTATAGTGAAATTCTAATAAAGATTGGAATGATTACTGCAACCTTTTAGCAAAAGCTTTTAAGATAGTGAATATTAACTATAAACTCCTTAGTGACGTTAAAAAAAATTGAAATAAGGTAAAAATGTATGAAGGAAAGCCTTAAAACTTTTTCAATACGAAAATAATGTCTTTTATAAGTATCTGTTAGTGAATAAAAGTCTTTTCTTTTGGTTTTTACTTAATATTTTATGGAATTCTTACAGGTTACACCAAGGGTTACTTCTTAATCTTCCTAATAAAAGAAACTATCTTTCTTAAGATTGAAGTTTAAATAGAAGGCTATTTCGAATACGATATCTAAATCACGTAACATTATATGGATTGAGCTATTGTAAAATGAATTATGACAATGAAAAGGAGAAATGACAACCAAATACTAATATATATACTAAATGAGATACTCAATAAGCTTATATTGTAATAACAGGTAATATTAAAGCCTTATATTAACTAGATACACTTAGCGAATGGGTACAGGTAGTTGTTATAGATGTTAGCAAGTTTAAACACACCCTATAACGCCTAAGTACTATTATGAAGGTTTTTGTAACTAGTTACTTTTTTCGTTTGTAACCGTAATAATACGTATACAAAATCAATTTAGTAAATACTCCTAAGTTAACGACTTTATAAACGTGGATAAAAAAGACCGTATGGTGGTTAATTACATCTATCGCAAGTATAGTGATAAGCTCTCTTAATGCTTAAAATCTGGTTTAATAGCTTTAGACCAAAGGCTATAACTACATTAGAGCTAATAATGCCAATATTTAAAAGGACATCTTAATTGTAAGTACTATCGTTGTGGAAACAACAAAAGATATTGAATTCGTAAAAATCACGGTTATGAATCAATTAGCTATCCTCCTAACGAGTGTTGTAATAAATAAGTAATATACCATATCAAATACTCTATTACTTCAGGGTAAGATTATTTAGACTATATCGTAAACTTTGAAGGTAAAAAACCAATCGATGGTAACGATATTGTGAAGTAAATCAAATGGTATAAGGATACGGATTTTAATACGGCCTAATAATTAGTCGACTTCGCCTTCCTATACCGCTTCAACGGTGAAGACCAATACCTTTTCCCTAATTAAGTTCCTAACCCTTTACTTGTCTTTAACTTTTGTGATTGTTACGAGAACCACACTTTTTAAGGTATTATGTTAAAAACAGGGATAGCAAGTTATTTAACAGGAGGCTATTTGTAATATTTGGCATTATAAAGGGAAAATACTATAGCTACCAAAATTAATAGTTAAAATGCTAATAAAGCTAAAGTTGGCTTTAGATCAGTCTAACAACTATCGTTACTAAAGATAACAATAGTCCACATTATTATTAACCCGATTAAATTTTATATCCTTAAGTCTCCTACTCCTTTTCTACTCTATTTAAAGAACATAAAGACCCTTGACGTCAACGTTAATATCAACGCCGATAAACTAGTTAATAAAGGCTAGAGGTTTCTCCTTATACCTAAGTATAGGTGTTTATAATTCCATCTTTAAAGCCCAAAAGAAAAGGTATTAAATTTGATAAAGTAAGAAATACGTTAATCACACCAGCGTTTAAACCACCCCAACATTAATAGGTTATATAAAGTTTAAAAGTCCGGGATATATAACTATATGAAATACTATGATTTAAAAGCTATCGAAAAACTTTCTTTTTTTTATATAGAGTATGAGTAAGCTCTCTTAAAACTTAATTTTATATGAAAAGATGATAATGACTTGAATTACGAGGTCTTTATTAATATTTTTAACTTTAATAATAAACCAATTCTTCACATCGTTGAATTCATAACCATTTTTTTACATCGCTAGGTTTCTGAAGTTTGAATCAATAAAGGATACACGGGAAAAGTTCCAAATACTGTAAATTCACACGTATTTAGGCCAACCTGACGTCGTGGTCGACGATATTGGCACCAAATTTGCAATGGAGGAATTTTAGGAAAATGTCTAGATAATGGGAATCTAATATAAATATGTACCTATAGAGGCCCACTAAAGTATTGGAAAGACCGAAAGGGTATACCTACTACTTCACCGAACGTATAATATTCTTACATTAAATATTAAAAGCTTTACAGATCTAAAAACACCTCTTTAAATAGCGGTAAAGAGCCTAAACAAGAATGTAGGCCCTAACAAACCAGTGTTAACTTTACTGGTCCTTAAATAGTATCCAAGTTTCATAAGTAAGTTTACACCATTAGTTAGTAATTAGAAAAGAGCTGTAGCCCACGGCAACATACTAAAAGAACTAAGGAAAAAAATCGGCGCGGCTTTAAGTTAACGATGCACTTAATACTAGGAACGGTCCAATAATAATCGATGTACTTACTTTATCATTATAGAGTCAAGTTCTTGTATGGCAGGATCTAGGTAAATAGAAGGGATTATATAAAACCTTAAGTATCTCTAACTTTAAAGTAATTATTAAAACAGTTAACGGTCTTGTAACGTTTCATATTACTTAAGTTGAACCTTATATTAAGGCTACTAATGGTTAAGATCTTCAAGTTAAATGACCGAGTCAATACGATTTTCCACCACTTGTTATTGATATGCTGATAGAACGTTGCTAGCTCCAACAACCTTTAAAAAAAACATTAGAAAGAAGGAATATACACCAAATAGTATCTATAATATTACTTAGGTACAAAAAAAGGAGAAGAATGACGAAGACTTAACATTAAAACTATGAACATAAAGTATCATTAAAACTTGTGGTAAACACTTTCAGGAAAATAATAAGGTTAAGATTAACAACCTTTTAACTTGAGAAGTTGTACAATTTGTGCCTAAAACCAACTTTAACCTTTAAAACCTAAGTATTACGATATTTAAGTTAAGGATTATATACGAGGTAAAGGGTAAAACCACGGGGCGACCGTACGAAAAATTACGTCTAATAGCTTAAAGATAGAGTAATAAAGATAAAGATTGAATCCTTATGTAGTACCCAAAGATTGAAAAAAAAATAGTAAGCGTTTAATAGTCGCTTGAGAAACGAATTTACTAATTAAACCTAAAGGTAAGCTGACAATGAATGACCAAAATATAATGTAAGTATATAATTAGTAAACAACAGAATTACAACAGATCGTCTTATAAAAGTTGTTACAATATATATCTATTATTTATACTTTGGGGACGGCTGTACGATATATGAAGCCATCATACGAATTAGCTAAAATTGGTATTTTCTAATATTTAACCTATTAATCGTACTTTAAGTTATGACTGGGTATTAATTTTTAATATAAAATCCCTACCTATTAAGAACGGAAAATGAAGACTTTGGTATTATCGGCATGTTAATTCACAATACATGATTTATTGAAACGGCTGACTTGGTAATAGTAAAACAGTAGGCGAATAAAGACATTGAGTTTTCAAATTTTAAGCTGGTTACGACGTTACCGAAAGTCAATCAACTTGATTTCAACGAATCGTTGATCTGTATACATCATATTAATGATATCCTCAATTTTCGCTAAAACGGTTAAAACGCTAATTTAACTAAAATGAACAAAACTAACGAAGCCAAAGCCTAATAGTATCTGAAATAATGTGCCTGTGGAAACTATATCGCCACCCTATACTAAGCGAAAGACTTTTACAATCTATTTATTACTACATAGGTATAAGTTCCGATAAATGAAGATTTTTATTGGTTGAATAAAAGGCTAAAATGAAAAATACGAAACTTAGACCTAAAAATTAATATAGTTCCGATTAACTTGTCGAAGGTTAAGTTGATAATCTTTACGAATACCTCCTTTACAAATAATATCGACTTATATTTACTAATGAGCTGTCCAACAACCTGTGTCAATGAAGATATGTGGAAAGATCAATTAAATATTATCATTAACTTAATTCATCAAAACTCTATTAAATATAAAATAATTTCATGAAGCGTATTTGTTTTAAATTTGTTCTTTATAATAGCTAGCTTCAATATGGATATGAAATTATAGGAAACCATCAATATTATTATAAGGTAGCTAAAAATTTCTTTTATTCCGGTGGTACTTTTTTCCAACTCGAAAAACTTGTTTGAATACCTTTTAAATCTCGGGACCACCTGTGCAAAAGGCCTGATAATTAAGGTAATAGCACCCCGAAAAGCCTATTAAGGTAAGTAGATGAAGTAATTTAGGTAAATTGATAAAAAAGACGAACTTATCAATGATATAACGAGGAAGTTACCAAAAATTAAAGATTTGGAAACAGTAACAAAATAATTATACATATCGAGAGTTACGTTAAAAGACCACCCGGAAAAGCCAAATCACGTTCTAGTAAATATTTATATGCTGGAAAATTGAAAGACTGGCTAGGAAATTACGATAGCGATCTTTTTAATTAACATAGTTAAATTCGAAATTTATATAAGTTTGTGAAAAATGAACATTTTATAGTAACCGATAAATTCTGATTTCAGAGTTAAAGGCTCATTAAAAGGGAATAGGGTTGATTGGAATGCAAAAAAGAATATTTTAGAATAAAAGTTCACTGGAATTCATAGGGGTCTAGTTAGTTAACAAGGATATAATTTAACGGTTACCGGAACAAATTAGACAACCACACTAGCGTATATGCTCAAAACAAAAAAGCTTTTAGCGTTGAAATAATAGTAATTGAAGTGTAGTAGGTAGATTTTACTTATAGTAAAGTTGACTATACTAACTGCAAGTTAAGTATGTTATTTTGTGTAGGCCCACTGTATTGGCTGCAAGTCAAGTACAGTATTCGCTTACTTTACACTAGGGCATGAGCTAAGTAATTAGCCACACAAATTACTACGCTGACTGGCTAGCGGTCCACCAAACTCAAAACAATACATCTACCACTTAAACACGCAATACTACTGTTACTTCGACCAATTGAATCGACAATATTGCAACGTCTAAATCCCTATCAACATATTACATATATCATCAAAATTCTATCAAATATTGCTTTAACATGGTATTGTGTATAATATTCAAATGTTAATATATAATTTTGAGATCTTACTAGTTATACTCATAAAATATTTTTGCATATAACGTAATATCACCGTTACGCCTAACATTAAAAAATTTATCTTATATTACCTTCAAATGTTAGTTCATATAATTGTCAAATATTATTACGCATTCTTCCCGATATATTCACGGTCAGCCTCCACGATTAGTAGTGCTTCCACTAGACCTTTATACGATTTCTTAACAATTAGCAGAAAATTTCAAATAGCTTTTGCCATAGTCACAACTAATAAAGCTAACAAGAAAATGCGTGCCACTAGCGCACTGACGGAAGATCCCAATTACCCTTTGTGAAAAGCCTATAGGATATTTCAAAATCATAATGCAATTAGTACATCGCCAACGGAAAGAAACGTTGTTATGTACCATACTTAGAGTTTTAATGTTAAGGCTCTGACCAAAGTTTTCTAAGCGCAAAAACATGAATTTAATATATGTGATTCAGTATATCGGGTTTACTAATAGGCTATTAACGATTTTGGTGCCTGTTTCGATTGACCGTATATGTTGGATACCGGGAATTTACCAAACATATCGTATTCTACGTAACGAATAATATTGCGCGCGGGAGCAATGACTCAGATTTCTATTAAAGAAATGATTTTATGGTTTTCACCCCTTTATAAAGATTCATTTAAGTTACGGCAACCCGGTTTGCAAGGTCGTACGTTCGCTTTTTCCCGCTGAATTGACGTACGCCATTTTAGAAGCCTTCCCTTCTTTTACCTCATCCTATCTAACCGTTAAGATAATTTTATATATTAGTATTATTCAAAATGCTTTCTGCAATATAATAAGAAGTTGTATCACTGGATTAGTTGACTTAATAAAATCCATAATCGCGTTTTAACCTCCTATTTAAACAAGGGTTAAAGGATTTTCTCTTTTTCCGAATTATCCTTAACATTACCCTATCTAAAAGAATAACATTGAAAAAACGTTACAGACAAATAATGCAATAGTCCTGGTTTGGGATTTAAAATAGCGTCAACATAACGTCGAAAACTTTATATTAAAATATACTCTCATTTAACACTTATAATCCGATCCGTTAGCTATCTATTAAGTTGATAGGATTCCTATGGGGCTCGAATCCGTTTGAAAAACGTTGTTACTAGATTTGAACCTCTTCCTGAAGGGATTTTTCTTACGTTTTTCCTTTTTTTTTTTAAAAAAAAAAACTCTGTTACCCTAATATAAATATGGTATATATTTGTGATTAAAAGGTTCTCTCTCTTAATCTACTATACTTTTGAAAAGACACTAACTAATATCTAATAGGAAATATGGAAGGAAATTATTATGTAGGATGGATTCACTCCGGTTGTCTCTTATTCATCCAAGTTCAGCTAGAATATTTATATAAAGTTTATGATTTCAGAAGCTTTTCTAAAATTTATTATGGTTTTATCCCTTTTCAGAATCAACGAAGTTTTGAAAAACCTTCCCAAACGATATAAAAAGCAATTTTACGCCCAGGATTATCTTGTATGATACTTAAATCAACCCTTAATACGTTAGATTCGGTATCTTAACTACTTATTTTAATAAAGAGACCTCTTAATTATAATTTTTATTACGGCAGCTTGATACTTTAATTATTATGTGTTTTACCCTTAAGTTACTCTAATTACCTCGCGGCCTACGAAAAGAAGAATAAATTCATTAGTTTTTCTTCATATAAACTAAGCAAAATCCATGAAAATAAGAAATTTAGTTGCATCGCTCAAGAAGCGACAACGTTCAGGATAAAAAAATCTTATACGAACCATAATATTTAGTTGCTGTTTTATCCGTCTCTATTAAAAATAAAAAGAGTGAACTCTCGTTTAAATACGCGAGTATTCGCTGGTACTTTGATATTCGGAGCTTTTACGCATTTCTTCTTTAAAAAAAACTTTAGGGTAATTACATAAATGTATTTAATATTTTATTGAAACCCGTTAGTACAGGAATTATAACGATTAACTTTTTTTGACCGGAAATAACGACTGCTTTATAACCACCAAACCAATCCAGGTCTTTTTGTAGGGCAAATACGCTAATCACGCGGTAACTATTAACTTGTTTTACCCTTCAGGTTGAGCGATTACCCTTATGCAAGATACGATTAAAGTACAACCCTTATTAAGTAAAAACAACTTGAACGAACCAATATAAATATTATTTAACGATTTATATCGGTAAGGTCACTGTCCATTTACGTGAATATCAAGAGTAGAAAAGTGATTATAAAGATTAGTAATGTATATTGAACATAGTAAGATAGAAGGAAGAAGAGGTATCCGTAGACTACCCGTTATAGGTAAAAGCTTATAACCTCTTACCCGGGCAGTGGTACTTTACCATAAACTCTGCTAATCTCTCCTTTAGCTAATTACAATCTACCGTACACTCTGCTAATGCCACTTTTAGGCAGTAAAACCCTACCATACCCTTTGTAGGAATATACTTTATTAAATGGCACATTAGTGTTCATTCTATTAAAGTGTAATTTGTAATGTAGCGCTTACTAATTATAATGATATATGACAATATTAATGCAGGTAATCTTTTCTTTTTCTAACGCGACCCATATGTGTGATTTAATAGTAACAATTTATTATAGTACAGGTCATTTTCTGTAATGTTGTAAGAATAATTTAGTTTATAATACAAATTGAATCCGTAGTTCAATAATAATAGTTTAGTTTCCACACAAATTGTAAAGATCACAATTAACAATTCTAACTGTGGTAGTAATTAAAGTAAAGCCTCAGTTTATTGAAGCAATTAGTATCGGTACAATTATAGACCCTTGTAAGGATGTAATTACGAAGGAGTTACAAGGGTGTAATTATGAGGAAATAATTATCGGCATTATGAATTTTAGGATTAATATAAAAGTACATTGTTATTAGTTTAGGAAAAAATTCTTTCTCTTTCCTTTCTTTAACAATATGCCTCTTCTTACAAAGTAAGCCCCAATGAGTCAACTAATATATATACACTTAAACTACTATTCTAATCAAATATTTTAACCGTTCCCATAGAAAGAGCACTTGAACAACCACATGTACTAACCATTCCTGCAAATAAATGCCGCGTAAAAACAATGGCGTAAGACGCCATTTAACGCATATAACTAAAAGAAAAAAAGGGGGCTATTGCTGTCGCCCGCCACGCCGCCACTACCGCCGCTCCTAACCCTATCTTTTTCGGCTCGATGTCGTCAATCCCTACCCTTATCTTCGACTTACCCTCCGCTACTGCCACCGCCACCGATACCCCCTCCCCTTCCCCCCCCTTTCCCTCTCCCCTCTTCTCTCTAACCTTTAAAGGGGAAAACGGAAGGCTTCTAAAGTTATAAACCTTACCCTTTCTCCACGAGTGAAAACTCCCTTACCTATAATAGCTACCCTACCCCTCCCCAGCCCGCCTAAAACATAACCTAACAAAGCTGAAACGCGGTCCATATCACCAATTTCCCGCTGAAATCGTACTACACTAATATTGTTATAAATGTAATGAGAGTGGCCGATTTAGCCCACCGCCTCGAGCTATAGCTTACTAAGATACACTACAAAACCTCTATAATACATAAAGCGCTAAACCGACATTATCGGGTCCGCAATCCTAGGCTGTAAGCAAACACGCAATATGTACTGAATATCGCGTCTGCGGCCGCGGGTAAATTTATTAGCGATTACTACCAAAAAGGAGTTGATCGGCCCGTTGTTACTTCTATAAACGGACTAATAATGGGTACTATCCCGTTCTAATAGTTTTAAGGCCGTAAGCCAAAACCCTATTACGTGCCGGTTATCTCTATGGTAAGTTTATTTTAAACTCGTCATTTTAAGCGCAAACAAAAATCCTTCATTAATATGAATATGCAGTTTGAGGTATTCTCAAAAAACAACAACTGTCGTATATAACCAAAAAAAAACCGATACTAATGAATAATAAACGCTAACCAGCGGTATAAAAAGATAACAACCACTATCTCTACTTGAAAGAGGGACCTACGCATATACTGTGCAGACGAATTAGGCGACGTTATCGCGCGTCGCCGTAAGAAGGGTAAAAACTACCCAGCGCCTTTATCTAAGAGTATGCAGCCCAAGGCGCTGGGCCCTTCCTCTGGTGACACTGGTATCAACGTCGATAACGGTAATAACGGTAGTGCTAACAGCGACGACGAAGGTGAGGGCAACGAGAAAGGAGGTAACGAAAACAACAACGACTAAAATATGACGCCACCCTCTCCCTTCATCTTTCACAAAGTTTAGCTACCTATTTTTATTACCCTGGCTTATTCGGCTATAATATAATTAGCTACACTGTAATAAAATTACTTTATAAAATTGCCAAAGGAAATAACAAATATAAAAAGTAATTAGTATTAGTAATTGCTATATAATCGTAAATAACAAAATAAAAAAAAACATATATTAGAAGTGTCGTAGAACTTGCCAACGAAAAGTGATAACATATCAAAAGCGATGCGAGCATTAAATTTAAGAAGTGATAAAATTTCAAAAACAGCATAAATAATCAATCCAAACCGCAACCAAATGACAAGAGCAGTATAACTCATTTAATTGAGATTAAGTCACAAAACTTTCTTATTAACTCCGACAAAAAGTGTACCCGTCGAAACGAACGTTTCGAACGCTCCATTTGGGGTACTTTTAGTTATTACATTTTCTAAGATTAACTTTGAGTCAATCCAACTTATCTCTTTGATTTCGTCTCGTTTATACAATTCGCATAAAGCTATAGTATCAATTATAAAACGCGGTTTGTTTGTAATACCGAGTTTAACAAAGCATTTGCAAAAGGAAAAAAAGGTATTATAAATCTATAAAAGGAAAGGTTTTAAAATGAGGTTTAAAATGATGATCCGGACCGTTATCGCCATATTAATTCCAGAGTCAAAGCCTTTTACTATGCCGTAGATTTACGAAGCCAAAATACTTTGTTTGACCCGTTTACACTTAGTTGAGTTCCAATAAATAATAATTTTATAAACTGTAAACCTATTTTCAGTCGGTATTTCGTTGATAAAAACAAAAACAAATCCTATTTATGATCCCTAGTCGGTCTTACTGGTAAAAGATCCGTTAGTAAAAATAAAGAGTTTTATAATACATATATTAAGCGGTACAAATTATAAATCGCGTTTTAGATTATGTATTCGCTACGTGATGCGTTTATTAATAGCTTTATATTTGTCTTCTAAAAAGTTGATTTGATTTTACGTAATTACTGAAAGATTAAATGCCGCTTTTGGCTGCACTACTGATACGAACTAAATGCTATGTATATAATAACGCATGTATTCGTTAGCTCTCTTTACGCTATCCAGGTTAATAAAAGAAACTTTATCTAATTACCCATTTTACATAAGGTTTAAAACGCTGTTCCAAAACGTGATTATTACGCCGTTAAAATAGACTATATGGTCCTTGGTCAGGTACGCCTTGAGTTTTTCCTTTAGGTTGGCCTTTGCAAGCTTCCTCTTTTCCTCTATAAGAAATACATCATTCAACGTTAATGTGTTATCCGTCTACATATCTATAAATAAAAAGCCTTTAAAATGTATTATTAAGACTAATATGCATATGTGAAAGATTGAGTTAACCATTAAGAGCCACTCCCAATAATACCTTTTATAAGAATTATATAAATATATATAAGCCTTCACTAATCCGTAAAACGGTTTATAATACGTAAAATTGTTCCTAGTAAATAATAATTTAGTAAATTCTTAGGTATATAGGTGTAAATACAACGTTTAAACCGTTCTTCCAACTACATATAAATATGTTTAATATTACGCAGTTTAACATAAAGGTTGTAAAGTGTATATGAAAAGTTAATAAACGCTAAAATAGAATGATGTCTTATTTTTGATAAAGTAAGTGATTAGGTTATAAAATATTTCTTACCGGCGTTATTATAACCTTTAATTATAAAGAAACCTTAGTCATAGGGTTTTCTAACCTGTTTTTACCTCGTAAACCAAGCGTGTGGAAAAAATTCTGTAGATGCAGTAAATTTTTGATTTAAACCTCTCAAAGCGAAAAACTCTCTATTCGATTAACAGAGAGATTTCCGTCTAGGTAAATTATTCAAACGGGGAAATCAAGGCGGCAATAATACCTTTTCGACGAAGTTTTGAACCCGATTTAAGGTCTGTCTCTTCTTTCTACGTAATAAAGGAATCCTTAACAAAGGTTTTAAAGCGTTTTTTTGTTTTTAGAATCAAATGAACGCCTTCAGAGACGAGGTACTGATTTCATTAGTATGGGTATACCGGCCTAGTTATATAGTTAAGGTTTAAAAAAGGCTATACAGGGGATGTATAGGTTTTTGGGGCGGCTTGGATTCGTTATTTTAGGAGTGGTATAATAAGTGCCAGTCTCTAGATTATAATTTAGGGCCGCCTTCGTTTATCTTTTCCTTTTTGTATTTCCTTAGTAATGTTTAGCAAGATGAACTAGTACCATTTAACAATTTTATAAACCCATTGTGATCTTTAAACCCATTAATATTTCAAGGATTAGTTTATGTGTTTTTGGTTTTCTGAACTAGAACTTTAAACTATAATAGTAAGGCTTAAATGTTAGTTTTACATAAGCTATTTTTATAGCTAATGCTTTCGAAATATTATTTTTAGCCTGTAAGAAATGTAACGTGGCCATAGGTTTTGCTACAACATTTGACTTTTTTATTATAGTTAGTGAAGGAGTTAAATCCATATGGACTTTGAGGTAAATACCGAAAACAAATAGTATTAGTATTAAATCGCTTAGGCCGGATATAATACTTATGGCTCCAACCGCTATCTATGGTACTGATTCCTTAAAACTAACACGTTTTAGATTTTTTTTAGCAATACTATATATACTCTTTTAAGTGGTCTATAATACCGCTCGTATTTAGTAATACCACATAATACTTTGACCGGTTTTTATTTACATTTACTGCTGTTGACTTTGACTTTAATACGCTATTAGATAAAGTCGAAAGCTATACAAGTATCGTAGTTAATCCAGTTTAATGGTTTTAGGCAAACTTTAACCAGAAATCTACCAAAGTATCCTAACAATCTGCAACGAAAGCGCTCTGCCTAAATTTCGTGACTTAAAATGATATTAATACGTCGATAGCATATAGTACTAATTAGCCATTGAGGTATATTATATCTGTAATTACTTTGTAGTTAAAGTCAATTATATATTAAAAGCGGAATTTCAATTACCACAAGGCTATAAGTATAATTGGCACTTGTGGCAAAACATTTCGACAGTTTTCAACGCTCTTTTACCTACATTTATATACCTAATAATGTAGAGCAACCGTAAAAGGTGTTCCGCAACCAGGTATCCAAACCGGTGGTACATTATCCTTAACTCTAGCTACGTTAGTTAAACGGCTTCTATTATACGAGGTTCAGGAAAAAACTATATGAAGTCGAACTTAAAGCGGAGCAGTATAAATGCGCTATACGAAACAGAGATAAGTTATTTAATCGTATTCTGAAATTAAATTGAGAGTTTATTTATAATATGTAATAATAGTAAAAATAATATTGTCAACTTTATTGCGTAAAATTTAACAGGTTCGAATTTTGTATTCACAAAGATGGTATCAAATAATAACGGATTGTCTTTACCAAATAAGACTTCCCAGTATTCTTTTATCTGGTCGAGCTCAAATTTCGGAAATTTCGTTACGAACGCGTTGTATTATCGTTTCCCGGCGGTTGAAATTTTATTTACGTTAATATCTGGTATAATACCCTGGAATCGGTTGCTGTAACTATTGAAAAACGTGAATTACGACGCTATATAGGTGTTTAACACTTTGTTTTTGAAATTCAAGTTTACGATATATAAAAATAGTGTATCCTGTAATACTGTAAAAATTTGATAATTGGTTTCTTTGTCTTAAGTTGTCAAATAAAGCTTATTTTTCATTAATTCTTCCTTTCTAAAGGTATATTTATCGAGGTAAACGTTAAATATATCACTTACACCTTCGTAGTCGGCTACATAAACCACAAAATTGACATTCATCTGATTCATAGGTAGGTATTAGGCTTAAAATTGACGATAAATCTGAGTTTAATCGTATACCAAGTAATTAGTCGATTAAAAACCAACCTTACCGTATATAGTAAGATGTTTTTAAAAACTTATAAACTTCGTATATTCCTTTGTAAATATTACCATATATGTAGTAAGTTTCGTACTTAGCTATAAAATCGTTCTCGTTAATAGCTACTTTATCTTCGGTTTTTGGAACTTCCTACTTAGTATCTTTCGTCCCGGTAACCGTATTCAAAACGCTTATTCTATTTCGGTTAAACTTTAAATCGTCGTTATATTACATAATAAATTAATTATACGAGGTTTTTTTTATGGGTTATTGAACCCTTAAGTTCAATCCTCTCGGTTGCAAATACTAATATAGAGTTTATTTAATGGAGTATTGAGTTTTCAAAGAAGATTTTAAAGCTCGTACAAAAAGAATTTCATTTATTTCCCGGATTCAATAACATAATGTTGATGTCTAAGTTTTAGAAATACGTATTTATAACTGTTTGGATAAGTAATACATCTCCCTTATATTCTGATTTAAGGGTTACTTAATACTTTGGAACTTTACCAATAAGGCAGTTAACACTTCCTATAATCTCTTATTGGAGATTTTATACTGGGTTATTAGAAACTCTCAAATAATGTTAATCCAATCCCTATCACAAAGTTCGTAATTTATTTCCATAAAGAAGTGCGTCTTTAGGCAGTTATAATACCATTTTGTAAATACGTCCACTTACGTAAACTGGTATAAATACTACTCTTTGACTTACCCAAACAATATATAGGGTGAAATAATATAGAACTGTAATACATTGATATATAGTCCTTTATACGTATTTAACATTATATGTATATTATTATTTAGGACGTTGTAAAAATAGCCACTATAATTGTTTTCATTATATTATAATTTAGCCTAGTTAGTAAACTTCATCGGATCGTTTTTATCTGTAAAAAAGAAGTGTAATAAGAGGTTATGGTAAGTGTCTTAGTTAATAGGCATTAGTTTTTAAGGTTAGTATTATCGTTTTGCGCCGTTAATCCTATTTTTGAGCGAGCTGTTTTCCTTGTCTAGGCTACTTTTATTACGGCTGAGTTGGTTATCAATTCTATCCGAAAAGTAATCTTGCCTATATATCTACTTAAAAATGCGTTTTAGAAAGGATCCTTATTTGACTTGAGTATTAGATAATCTTTATAGATTTTCCTTTTCTTCTATTAATTCCTCCAACTCTGTTTGTAGTTCTCTACGTACGTTTAGTTCTATTAAGCATCTTACTCCCTATATATACAGTGTATTTTCTCGTTTCTTATCCGTTATTTTGAAAAGACGGGTTTAACGTTTTCCTTACCAATATCCCTTTACGAATTTCGCGTTTATCACTTTATCATCGATTATTTTTGCATTTAAATAAACCGGCCAGTCGCCGACAATACTTCTATAATACGGCTATTATTACCACCATTTGTATTAATACCTCCACTCTGTAGTTATCTACGTAGTATTTTGAAGATTATATCATCTACTATACGCTATATCTCTGGAGTTCAATTCGTAAAGTCCTCCCTAAAATCATCAAATAAGTTGCGTATTATGATGAAGAATGGCTACTCTGGGGGTACTTTCAGCTGACTTGCTGACTTCAGGCTTATCTCGTGGCTTCTCACGAGACTGCCTACTCACGAGTGCTCCTTCTCTTCTCATAAGTCATCTTTCTTATAAGTACATGATACTTATTTTTGTTATATTCTGGTAGATTCCTACTTTTGAATTAGTTTTTACCTTTAAATACAAACCGAAATACCATTATACGTTCGCACATATATTCAACTTAACAAATGGTAGCTATAAGCTGTGATTTTGCTTGGCACCAAACCAATTAATTGCTGCAAAGCAATTAAAAAGTCATTAGTGCGAACCTGCAACCATACAGCTTTACTACTAACCTTCCCTATTTCCCTTTTTCCTTTACTTCATTTTATTCGCCAACTTTTGTTTTACGAGTATTCAATTTTAATATAAAAGTTAGTGAAATTTGTAAACGCTAGGTATCACATTAAATAAGCCCTAAACCCCTCGCTGTACGCGCTAGTAAACTTGTGCACAGAAATTTTAAAAGAAATTTACATTTGCCACACCAAAGTTAACTATCACTTTCCCTTTATTTTCACTAAAATTCCCACTTTCGCCCACGCGCATACCTTTACCTTTAACTTCAATATCTTCGCCTACGACCTTATATTATTAAACCCCTTTAGCTTATCTTTTACGAACGCTACTTCGCCGTTCGCTTACTATTATAGCGAGTTTCACACCTCTCGTTACTATAGAATCGGAAAAAGTATCTTCGGCAACGGGTTCCGCCGTTAATAATATTGAGGCTATAAAATTCGTGGCAAACCTACGCTATGAATTTAACGAACGCGATACTGCAAGACGTGCTAAGCATAACGCCATTATAAGGTGCCTCGATAACTTGGTTTTTAAAAGTCGCCGTTTTCGTTTTCGTTTTCGTTTTCGTTTTCATTGCTATCGCCAAACCTCTCCTATTTCCATAAACTTATCGGACACTTCTAAGGGCAGCCGCCATCAACCATACAACAGGAAAGAACGTGAACCCTCCCGCGACCATCGCGAATCCCCTCACCGCCGACACGAATATTCACCCTCTCACCGATACCGCGAGCTCTCTCACCGCCGTAGCGAGCTTCTCGTGACCGCCGCGAGCCCTCTTGACGCCGTCGTTCTTTTTCTCAAACCCGTCGCAATCCTTCCCAAACCCCGAACAAAATAGATACTCAATACTCGACAGGCGGCACTTGCCACCTAAAATATAAAGAGATTAGGGTATTTAAACCCGAATATTCCAATCCCTAAATTATAAAAATTATTATAATAAGAAAAGATATAGTTTTTACAAACTTATTAAGTTTATGGAAACTCTTAAACACTTTCGTAAATACTTTTTTAATATTAGAAAGTTAAATTGTAGTAATATTTTTTACTTTATTATAAGGATTAGCTGTATATAAATAAAATATTAAGGTTACTTTTTACGAACGTCGCAATTTTTTTTGCCGTAATTTCGCCTATAATATGGATATTTTCGTTGATTACTGTACCATAAACCTTAAACAAGTTACTATAAAGTTGAAAAAAGCAAAATTTTCGTTACGCGATTTTCTAAACGATAAATATATGTTACATAAAGATATATAAACAAATACACGATACGTAAAAGCTATAGGTATACTATATCGCCATAATAATAATTGGTATAACGGTATAATCGATATTGAGTCCGTATTAAATTTGGGCATTAAATAGTAGCTATCGCCTCTATATTGTAAATAAATTATGAAAAAACACTTAGTTAAGGTCGAAAAGTTAAAAATTATATTTTTGGTAATAGCAATACAGCGATATCTTAATCACCAGCTTTTTTTGAGAAATGCACGCGAAAGGTACAACTCACGGTATTTTCGTAAAGATGAGTACAAACCTCGTAGAAACGGGTACCAGTCCCGTAAACCCTAGAATAATACCAAAAAGTACGAGAAACGCCCCTCGTAAGAATACAATCGCAAAAGATATAACTATCGCTCCTACGAACATGTCGACCGAAACCGTAGTCTGGATAAACGAAAACGTAATTTTAACAAGCGAAAATGCGACGGAAACCGTCCTCGTGACAATTGAAATCACGATCGCAAACACAAGGTTAATAATTTATAATTTATGGTAAGTGATACTAATCATTTAGATTAAAACCATTTTAATTTCTTCCAAGCACCCTTATAAACAAGTTCATACTCATTGGATAATAAGGTGAATTATATAATAAAACCTATCCTAACGCCTCACATTCAACGAATTTACTTATATCGTAACGAGAATTGTAGCTCGTGTAACGTTTTATTCAAATATTTAAAAGCCCGTACTCGGAAAAATAGGGTTTTTTTTAACGATATAAAAAGACGTATACAACAGCTAAACCATATCTAACCCGTAACTACTACTAGGCTAAAATCTTAGCATTATTATAACTGAACCTATTGACGAAAAAGTAATACTCGCTATAAGAAGTTATTATTACCTACAAATTTCCGTACAAGTAAGCCCCATAGGTTAAAATAATACACTTTATTGAGACACTAATACTAATATAAACCTTATATCTGAATTCTGGTTAACTATAGACTTCCCTAATGATATCACGATAAATATATTTAAATCCGAACGCAAAAATATTAGTGAAGTTATAGGTTCTCCCATCCGCTTTACTATAAAAGCGTATTAGACTTCTTATACTTCCGGGTATAAGTTAAACGACACTCCTGCTTTATTATGAAAAACAGTTCAAACCTAAATTATCGATCGCTTAAATACTAAAGCTTTATTAATAAATGATTAAATAAAACCTCGTGGTATGTATGTAATAATATCGAGGAATGTAGTTTATTTTAAAAACAACTACTTCGAAATTCCTTTCTTAGTCTATAAAGTAATTAAACAGCTAATAGTTCGCAAAGTTACTTCCAACCTTAAAGTTATTATCTAACTTAAACAAACGATATACATTGTAATCGAGTATACTACCCTTTCTCAATGCAATTTTTTAATATTTATTACCTCATATCCACGTGTTTTTAATACTTTGATCGACGTCATTACTCCTTATATAATACAAATTTACAATCCCATCGCTAAGTCAATACGCCTTAGTAAGTATACGCATTTAGGAACTATTATGAAATACGAAAATAATATTTACTTTTAGGCGAATTAGATGAAGACTATACGAGACTTTACATAGGATATAAACGTTAATAATATGTTATCGGTAATAATATAACCTATTGAAATATTTATGAGCAATTATTAAGTTTCTTTTACTTGTACTAAAGTTTTATATAAATCTACTCCTGTTTTGGCAATTAATGCTAAATTTAAGTTATATTCTCCAACTCTTTGAGCTGCGTTAGCGCTAACTAATACGACTTTTTCATTATAACTTTCGTTTAGTCTTATTTAACCACCTCATATTTTTTTAATGCAGTGGTGTATTTGACTTAAAAATATGGGATTTTTAAATTGGTAAACCTTGTTAATGAAAAAGCGGATTTCGTTAAACCTCGCGATGAACTATATGACTGAGATACCTTGCTAAGTATAAAAACACCTAAAAATATGCCTAAAATAAAAATCATATACAGTACTTACATTAACAAGATTAACCCAAATCAGTACATTTAATTAAGATCAATTTACGAACAATATCATACCATTTACAAAGATATTAGTCTAATTCAAAAACCTGTCGATATATTGATAAGGTTTTATTAATGAATAGTTAACAATATATTCAGCTTAATCATTATCCTTATCTTATATCCAAACTAAACGAAAAACTCATCGATTAATAATTCGATACTTTATATAAGTAATAATGTATAGAATTTTTTAACGATATTTTATCCTTTATATTACCGGTATTTTTAATATGAAAAACTATGTACAGAGTTCATAAAGATCGAGTAGTAATAGATTTACGACTACTTAATAAATGGGCCTTTTTAAATTCCTATCCATTACCTTTGCCAAAAAAAAAAAGGTTATTAAATCCATTCGCAGAAAAAAATTAATTACTATTGTAGAAGTTAACAAGTTATTCTTTAAACTTTTAGTATATATAAATTTCCGCGACCAATTTATTTTCTTTAGCTACCGTGGATTTAAATGAAGTAAATTTACTCTTGTGAATTTTCGTAATTTGTTATCCCATATCCAGCGTTTTATAAATCGAACGTTAAAGGAATTTGGACCTTTTTGCCGTATTTTTATAGACGACATTATCATTTTTTCTAATACGTTCGAAAAAATACCTTATTTATTTCAAGGCAGTATTTAAACTTTTTACCAGTAAAGACATTGTTTTATCGCCAGAAAAATCTTATATCGACTTCCAACTAGTGGAACTTTTAGAATTTTACATAAATGCCTTCAAATTTTTAACTACTAAAGAGAAAACTTAAGATTTTCGGAATCTTTCCTTTCCTTTCCTCGCAATTCAAAAGCCCTCAAGATATTCCTAGGGGCAGTACAGTTTCTAAAACTAATAATACCCTATTACGCCTAATAATTAGGTCCAATTTAGGAATTTAAAAAAGATTTGCTAACACAGGAGAAAAAAACAAAGATAACTTAAAGTCGATAATCGAGAAAAAAAGACTATATTAAACGTAATTTAGACTTATTTACCTTAATTTTAAATAACAATAGTCTTTCAAAGCTATATAAGCATATTTATATTAATAACTCAAGTTATATTACCTAGATTTAATACTCGAATTATTTTGTCAAACTTAACGGAAGTTTTAAACGCGGACTCAATATTATGTTTTTTTACCTTAAAAAAGCTATTTTTAATAACGGGGGCAACCTATTTCAGCAACTGTCATCGAACCAATAATATTTTGGAGTTGTCGCTTAACTCGAGCTAAGCTTCACTATAGTCTTTCAAAACATAAGGTTACGTATTTTATATAGGTATATAACTGCCTACATATAACCTCAATTAACAAACATTTATCAACAATTAATTCCACCGATCATAATGTTATTTGAAACATGATAAACTCAACTTATTTAATAAGATATTTACAAATAAGGCAAATCGACGACTATTTAACGTGTTAATTTATCTTAATTTGTACTTCCTAAATGTATTTCACCTGTTGGGTTGCTTTAATTTGGTGCTAAACACCTTTAGTCGCTTAAGTTTGAACGAAAACCGATAACCTTGTAAAATTAATGTACCGGTATTAAATTAAAGATTTAACGATTTAACGATAGTGAATTATTAAACAATACATTTTATTAAAACGCAAATACTCGAAAATATACGACTTCGCTTTTGGATCGGTTATTATAAGGATTTTATCTGACGTGGAATTCTGTAAAGTCTCGTAAATAACAAAAACGATAAAGATATACCTTTTAATACTTTTAAGCTTAGATACCTATTTTGATTAGTTACTCGTTTGTTTTATAATCATGATATAAGTAGTTGTAAAAAACTTATAGTTTTTATAATATTTGAATAGGAGCTTTTCGCATAGGAAAATAATAAAAAACATTATTTCGGTTATAAGAAAATGATAGTTACCTAAAACGGAATATATTTTCGTTAAAAAGGTAAGTTTATAAAAGTATACGTTAGAAATTGCTAGTATTGTGGAGAGTTGCGTAACGATAACCAAAAACCATTTAGTCGCTTTAAACCTATTTCAGTACCGGAGAAACCAATATATATAATTTATATAGATTTTGTTGTCATATTACCAACAGGTTCTTTTAAATGAATAACTTAGATATTACCCAACAGGGAATATTTTGATGTTATGATACCTATTACATAAAAAACCTTTAAACGAATACATTTAATTCTTGGTTATACGAAATACACGGAAAAAATTAAAATAGAAGTTTTGATTCGATAATTGCTATTGTACGTTTAGCTTAATCCACAATAAATCATCTTAAATAAAAATGTTAAGTTTATGTTAGCGTTTTGTAAAATTTTGTAAAAAGAATTTAAAACACGTTTAATGATAAAGATAGCCTATTATTCATTAACGAATATGTAAGTAAAGAAAGATAATTAGTTAGATAAATTAACTTAAAGTCATTTTGTCGCTCAATATCTTAAATAATATAAGGTTAATATTATACCGGATTTATAATATAACCTTAACGATACTTATTTACGTATCTTGAAAGCTAGGTTCTTAGAGTATTTGTTTAGATTTAAACTTACGGTATTAGTAAATGTTTTTACAATAATTTTACTTTGTCAACAAGAAATAATTAGTTTTATACAGAAGGATTTGCGACGAGATATATAATGAATAATAAATATTATTATCGCTAAGGCAAAAAAACGATACGATTAGAACTATCGTTAGCATGAATTTGCTGTAGGCGACAAAGTGTAGCTAAAGCTAGAAAAAGCCTATAAATTGCTACAGAAAAAGGCAAAATTGTTATCACCGCATATAAGGCTATATACGATTGTAAAAAGGTTAATAATTTAGCTTTTACCTTAGATTTCCCACTAAATTTACGAGTTTACCCAACTATTAATATTACTTATTTGCTACCCTGTCAATATCCAGCAAACGACTTATTTAACAAAATTGCGCCACCACCTAATCTAGTTAAATATAAGGATGACGAATCAGATATTAAAAATTGGGAAGTAAGACGTATATTATCCAAATAAGTCGATCGACACCGCAGCAATTGGGATTAAGTACAATATGTTTTTAAATGAAAAGGCTTTACGGCTCATAACGACGAGTTGAAACCTATATTAAAATTAAATTGCCCAGAATTGATTAAAGCTTTTAAAAGGAACAATATTGATGAATAACGAGAACATCAGTATTTCTTTTTGCCTCTGGCATTGTTGTGATAAAAAGGGGGTACTTAAGGGGTACTTTCAGCTGACTTGCTAACTTCAGGCTTGTGTCATGGCTTCTCACGAGACTGCTTACTCACGAGTACTCCTTCTATTCTCATAAGTCATTCTTCCCATGAGTACATAATACTTATTGTTGTTATACTCCGGTAGATTCGTACCTTTAACTTAGTCTTTACCTTCAAATACAAACCAGAATACCACCATATATTTGCACGTACACACAGCGCAACATTGTGTCCCTCAATATCTCCGTAAAAGTAGTTAAAAATCATATTTATAAAATATGTATTTTTCACAAAAGAATTCAAATTCTTTACTAGATCTATGATCTTACTATATAACAGGTTGTGATGTAAATACTTTAAGATACTTTTACGAAATAAAGTGTTTTTGAACAAATAATCCATACATTTACTAACTTCTACCAAGTATGTTATTAGTGAAGTCAAAGTATCAAACGTACGAAGTATACCGAAGTGGTTTTAATGTTGGTTCATTCTTACAACAGATATAATAAAGCGGCGTAAAAGTTAATTATACGCAGTAGTTGAAATTTGGGTATGTTTAGGATATAGTATTCAAAACAGTGTAATTGGAATAAAAGCGCACAATATGAAAAAAGAGCAAATAGAATATAATAAAACGTTTAAAATAAGGCGTTCAGCGCTTATTAACCATAACGGAATTTAAATAAAATGTAAATAGGGCGTGATTATGAACTAGTCAGGCGTTCTAAATTAGCCATTCAATGCTTTTACAAACGCTAGAATAGTCGAGTAACTATTAAATTCAAACTTCGCAAGTAATGAGTTTGAACAAACTGTATAGGGTAAAAAAAAAAAGGGAAAGGGGAATGGGATAGTGGGAACGAAAAAAAAGGGGAGGAAAGGTATATATATATATATATATATATATATATATATATATATTTAAAAGTTGAGGTAGTATACAAGGTTCGGTATACTTTTTCGGCTTGCGGTATACGTTTGGTAGGCGGTTCGAATATCGTATCCTAACCGCTTCTAAATTTTAAATGGTTTGGATACTAAGTTTTGACCGTTTATGAAATTTGGAAGCAGTTTAGATGTAATGTTTAAATCGGATGAACCCCAATAAAGGTTTCCGAAACTTATTGGTTTTTGATTTACGTAGCCTAATACGTAATTGGACTCTCTTCAAAATATTTCTGGATACATCTAAAACGCCAAAACAAATTAACGGATAGCGTAACAGAACTTTTGGTAAATAGTATACTAACCAAGTAAATAATATTGTATTAAAGTTATCCTTTTATAGCCACTCCGAATCTTAAACGGCCAGAATAACTAGCTCAGGTGCTACTACGTCTATGTGCGCCAGCAGGCCGGCCGCAGCCGACGTGGTGGTAGGGTGCTGAGTGAGCGGTGCATTAGGGGCTGAGACCGCGACCGAGAGGGCCGTGCGGAACTTGCGCGAGAACTTGGAGTCGAGCGAGTCGAGGATGCAGATGGCCAGCGCGATGGTTTCTATGGGCATGTCGGCGCGGGTGAGAATGGTTTGAACCACAGCGGGAGCTGGCGGTACAATCGTTACTCCTAGCGGGTGTAGATTGCAGAGATGGACTGCTGGGTCTATTTTTAGGGATAGTCTGATTAGTAAGGGCACGCACATGTATGAGAGAGAGGAGAAGACGGCGATATGGAGATGAGTATACCTAGAAAGCTTGTGTCGGTATCCGCGTCCTCATCACCGTCTCCTAGCATGAAACTCGAGGTTACAGAGTTTCTTTTGAATAGAGGAGGGGTTGGCAGGTTGGACAGTGGTTTTTAGGTGTGGGATGGTTAATATTTTAGTTCGATAAAACCTTATTAAGTAAATTTTACGTCGGGAAATGCGTAGCGAAGGATTTAAAAGTTATTCGGCATTATAAGGAAATTTTTACAAATAAGATACGGGCCCCCACCATACTTATTATAAACGGCCGCTACAGCTACCATTGTACCTATGCTTATATAATACGTCGATTTTTTTACGCTTCAGGTTTCAAAAACGTACCCGTGTATTTTCACACTCCCTTATAGTTCTTATAAATCGTATTAATAAAGTACGTATAATTGAGACCATTACAACATCCTGCTATAGGTATTTAACTTAGGTTTGTCTTTTTTTCCTAGGCTATCTATAGTCGACCGAGTCGACTACTAATTAGTATCGGTAAAGTTTCTGCCTATTAGCGTAAACTTCAAAAGTAAAAAAATAATCGAAAAAATTGGTAGTATATATTAAAGATAGTAAGATAAAAGGGAAAAAAAGCATCTGGAAAGTACATGCTATAGGTAAGAGCTTATAACCTCATACCCGGGCAATAACACTCTACTATACACTTTGCTAATCTCTCTTCTGGGCAGTGAAACTCTACTGTACACTTTGTCAATACCACTTTTAGGCAGTGGCACGCTACCATACACTCTATAGGAATGTACCTTACAGAGTGTTTTGTTACCATGCACTCTGTAATAGTGCAATCTGCAGTGTGGCCGATTTCTAACTATAGAGATATATGGTAATATCCACAGTATTAAACTCCGGATATTCATATAAGGCTTACGATTTCCTTGACAAACGTCGATAGAATTAACACGACCTACCAGCTATTTTTAATAGGTTACACAATGAAGTGAGTAAATATAATGAACTTATAAAATTAACTGTAACAGAAAAGATAATAGGGTAAGTTGAAAGTAACGGCATTTAGGCTAAAAAAAAAATCTCTACTATCTCCAATTGAAGTGAGGCGTTTACCAAGAAACTTGTTGAAAAATACTTCTTTTTATCTAGTCATAGTTCTTATCTTATGTTTGGATAAAGGCTTGCTTAAACATTGTCCAATCTTATGTTAACGTCAAAAGTAACTTTTTATAAATTCAACGTAATGGGATTAAGGTTTTTTTTTGAAACAATAGTTAATTGTGGTAGAGTCAATCAAGTATAATCTCAAGTAAGTTAACTATACTAACTACAAGTTTATTGTATTGTTTGTAGGTTGATCGTATTGATTATAAAGTCAAGCACAGTATGTGCCCAATTAAAACTAGGGTAAAAGCCAAGCGATTAGCCATACAAATTAGTGTGCAGACAAGTTAGCGGTCTGCAAAAACTAGAAAAATACATTTATCACCTGACTATATAATACTACTGTTAGTTTGACCAAGATTTAAATCAACAACATTGCAACATATAAAGGCTTATCAATGGCAACACCTATAAACAAATGATATAATTGTTTTCGGCGGACGTAAAACGCGGATTTTACTGGCGAACGTAAACTAAAGCCTAATTAGATCTCAATTTTATTTACCATTATTAAGGAAAAATCGTTCGTGATATGAATAAAATTCTTGAAAAATTTAGGGTTCAATTATTTCCTTTGCGCAAGTAATTTTCGTATGTTTTCCCATTTGGAAGCCTTTTGGGTACACTGGGTTATTTCTTTGAAATTTTTGAAAAGGTTGGAGGTTATACCAGGTGAAAAATACCCTGTTTTTCTTTATAGAGCGCGTAATATGTATTTACTTTGGTGAATTTGAAACTTTTATAATACGATATAAATACTCTTACTCCGTATTAAATGATTCTAAAACTATATAAAAAAAGTTGAGATAATAGTGATGGAGTAAATGAATAACTTGTATAGGGAGTTTTATTCAATTTCAAATTTCATTTCCATAGGGATTCAACGTCATCAGCCGATGGGTAATCATCATTCATAAGATGAATGTTGTTATTAGTGCCTCTATTAATGAGTTTAATAGTAATTTCGCTTTAAGCAACACCTATATGCATAAACTTTATTTTACTTCTCAAACTTGTTTTGGATCCCAGTAAAAACATGGAAACCATGAAAAGTTCATCGGGAAGACGTAGGAACTTTGCCTTCTACACTTAATATAATGGAGATATCGTTAATATATACCGTGAATTTTTTAAGGAGACGCGTGTAATCGTTTTTAAATTTCCGAGTACCCTAGTTGCATTTACATCGAATATGTAAGTAATGGGGTAGAGATTACTAGTTTCAGTGGTAATAATATAATTGTTGCAAATAATTAAACAATTGTAACTAATTTATTTTTCTTTGGTTTTCTGTTATTTGGACCTCTTTGTAAAAATTATGGTATTGTTAGAGTTAATGTTAACGTACTGAATTTTTGTGTTTAAGCGACTGCTTTTCTTAAATAAGCTTTAATAGAGTTGATAGTAAATTTGACTTAGAACTATAGAGGTATGAATAAGGACCCTAGTAAAGTTGAAAATTCGCCGTTTGTTACAATTAAATGTGATGTAAAAGGCGTCGACTTGCGTTCGCGGTGGATAAGTTGTGGTGGGTTTTTTAAATAGGAGAAATTGGGTAGCTTTATAACTGTTATAACGAGAGGTTGTGCGAATCGTTTGGGTATGAGTTAATATAACCTGATAGATTTATGAGGCAGTTTCACGAGTTTTTTTTGTATCACTATGGTGGCATGATTATGAATGCGATTATAATATAACAGATAGGGGGGTAAATGATCTCTATTGTTTTTAAGCGAAATATAAATAGAAGGTATTATTATTTGAAGGCTACCTTACCCACAAAAAAAAATCGTTTTAAAGGGGATAATATTAAGTAAATTTTTATTTGATGAAGCTACCACCATCTTTGTAATGTGGAGGGGAACCGTAATCTGAGGTTTTAAACTTTGTTCGCTAATATAAACATATTATCTTTTGGTGTAATAGGTTAATATAGATATAACTGCTGAAACTATAGTTATTTAAATAAACAGCGAAATCCAATAATTAATATGGGATATTCCTTTATCATACCATGCGATCTTTCAAGTATTAGGTATACGTTGTATAATGTAAGTGTACTTTAGTATAGCGCAATCACATTAAAACCCTAAGTATTGTAAACTAAGTACCTTAATATTTTATATAGGATTCATAATCGAATGGACCGGCTTTATACCGGTCTATACAAGTGGGTTTCCATGTTATTTGAGGTTTAATAAGCTTCGAAGGCCGGTAATATGGAGAAATTCGAAATTATTCGAAGCGAAATTAAGTTTTTTTCCGTTTTCCCATAGATTCTTCTCCTGCAAGTCGTCTTTTAATTCGATAATCTTAGTTTTTCAAGAATTTGATATCCTAATAACTATGACGTTACCAATATCAATAAAAATACGGCTTCAGTAAGTTGTGACGAGGTTCAATATATAGATTATGTATTAAATTAGGGATAGAGGAAAACTTCGTAGGGTTTCGTAGTAAAGGTTTATAAAACTTGTAATTACCGTTTAATATCGTACCGTCGCGGTTGTTTCTGTTATGAATTTTTATTGAAATAAATAGACTTTGATCAAAACTTATACGTTGAATTTTAATATAAGGCGCCTGAAAAAGGGTACCAAATAATTTTTATACTACCTGAGTAAAAATATAAATGTCTTTACCATTTTTTGAAACTGAATTTATATTGTATGTGAAAAACGTTACCAGGTTTCTAACGAATTATTAGGGAATTTTCCCTCCATATTAATTATTAATTAGGTCTCTGATAATTTCCTCTTGCGCTATTTTATGGGCTTAGATACGTTTTGATAGCTAAAAGTAAACTAGGACTCAAACGATGAGTTTTTATGACTGGAGGTTTAATAATTACGATCATTAGGTTTAGGAATTATTAATACCTTGAATTATTTCTCCACCTAGAGAAACTACGTAAACGAAAATAATTATTCTAAATAATGCTTAAAGACTCTACAAAAATTCCACAATATACCTCAAGAAAACGAACCGTTATATTATCGGGTCCGACCGACGTATTTTATACCTTTATACTATTATGTAGAACCTTTTAAATAGGAAAATCAAAGCCTTACAAAAACGGTTATTGGGTTCACTTCCAATCGTTCAATAGATATTTAACGACATTTTAATTCATAAAAACTTTGTTAATAATTATTTTTCTCATAATTCATATTGATTAGTAAATATGAAGGATTAGGAATCTATTAACTTCAAATAAAGGAGGGCGTACAAGTGATGGATACATATATTAACTTTTAATACCATAAAATGTCCAGAATCTCACTACCCAATCAAATTTTGGTTTTGATATCTATTATGAGCTAGTAAGACTTTCGCAAAAAAAAATCAAAAATCCTATATTTTACAAATCTAACACCCTACGTACGGGTTATATTCGCCTTTTTTGATATGATAATACATCCGATCAAATTTTAATTTTGAATATTGTGTAGAACTTTAGTAAAATGTAATAGGTTTACTAATCACATATAAAAGATTGGTGTATGATTAAGCGAAAACGTCTATTTACATATACATGAAGATTATATCTACAATTTCGGCTACAGATGACATAAAGTTTATTTTAGCAGACATTACGTCGTCAAACCTTGATAACTTTATTTCTGATTCCTTTAAGCGAATGAATGGGGTCGTATAATACTCTTTAATTAAAAAGGTCATTCAAAATGATTGAGAGTTTAGAACCGTAGTCGAGTCTAAAGTATATTAATTGAATATACCCAGTAATGTTCGTGAAAATAAGTTACAAAATAACTTTTAACTCGTCTTAATGTTTCTTATATTTTTACTAAAATATATACCAGTTACAAAAGATAAGTTACTTAAGTTTTAATTCTTCTATGCATTGTTTGAAATTGGTTTCACATTGTTATATAAAACGTGAAAATCTCTAATAATGATTCTTCGATGTTAATAATATGTTTAAAAATGAATGAGTTCGTAATTGATAAATAAACAAGATTAACGTCCAAAATCTCGATTTTGATAACGAAAACCTGTCAGAAGTTCCTTCAAAACTTTATACGAATTTATATCATGTTTAAAAAAGCCACTTTTTCTAATATAGGATGAAATCTAAAGTTTATCATTTAAATTATATCACGTTAAGCCTCCTAAGTTAACGTGTATCTTTCTTAATATATAACAACGGAAAAGAGATTATAACTCGGATATCATTATATATATATTTATCTATTAATATTTTTACCATATCAAAATTTCCATTAATTAATGATATTGATACTCTCCTTTACGTAGCCTATGGACAGGGCCTAACATACTGTAGTTATTATTACAAAGTTTACCTACACGATTATAAGCATCGTATTTGTTCTCAGCGTTCGAAATCGCGTAGTTATTTTATTCATTATTAGAATAAGTGTATCTAACATTTGAAAACGTTGGTAATAAACGAGTTTCAATAAGAGAAAATGTTTTAATATATCGGTTAGACTTAGTTCAATCGGTTTACGGAGTCCCACTGGTTGATTACGGCGTATATAATAAGTGGAAATGCACTATAAACCTAGTTGTTTCTATTGTCGGGATAATTTTAGCGAGTCAAAAGTTAGCTGTGTAGGAGGTGACGTTCTAAAATCTTATTCCGAAAGTTTTCAAGGTTTTGGTATTCGATTTCATAATATTTAAAGTTTTCGTAACCCGAATTATAAAAATTTCACCCGTAATGATTTGATTAGATATAATACTTCGAATCGAGAGTTTAAGTATGCAAATATTATTTATCATCGCCTTAACTGTTTTATCATCGGTTTTCCTATTTTTAGAGATCTTTACGGTGGAGACGGGGTTCCCGGTGTCAATTTTGTTGCCAGTAAGGTCTTCGGGATTTAATTAATAAATAGTTGGCGTTTCCAACGTATCTATTACGCCTTTTATCATAACTTGCTTCGGTGAAGGTGTATGACGCAAAGTAGCGATAGTTAAGAATATATAGTTAAAGATGAAGGATCTAGGAGCGCATATATATAGTGTGGTTTGCTTGGTATTTCTAGTAGCGAAGTATTAATGAATGTTAGTGTGAAAACTTTTGGTTTCCCAGTCTTTTTTTATTTGTTAGGCGTTTTTCATAAATGAAACAGTCGTGGTATCTTTTTCAAGTAGGTTCTTTGTTACCACATTCGTTTCATATCGTCTTTTGTCAATAATGACTATATTTTGAAATACACGTTTGAAAAATCGAAGATACTCCTTTTCTATTTCAAAGCGTTGGGTTAATCAACGTACATAAAATAGAAAATGATATAGTAATTAAAGTGTTCAAACGTAAATTTACAGTTTTGAGTTGCAGGTTTCTTTAGGCACCATATTACTATGCTATTATATCAGGTAAACGTATCTTTAATTTACCTAAAATGATAAGTAATCCCCGTTTCAAAACAAAAACTTATGTTTTTCATATTTCGTCTTTGCTTTCTTATTATTTTCAAATGAAGCGGAGAACTTAAGAGGTATTGAAAATAAGATAATCTAAGTTGTAAATTCCGTATGAAAGTTTAATCCATTTATAAACGTGTGAGTATAGAACGGTGCAAGCTCAGCTTTCGCAATAATTTCTTTTTTCATTATTTTGGGGAACTTAATTAGAGTATTTTGAAAAACTGAAGAAATCAATTGAAGGACACACTTTATAATTTAATACACGAAAACTTGTTTATTATAATGTATATGTCTTTGAAAAGTTTAAAACCCGTTGGTATTATCTTTTTTTTCTTCAAAAAAAGGATTAACTTGAATACTTTATTGCTAAATGATTAGCAAATTATCTGAAGGGTTTTTTACCGATTTAATAGACGGTAATTTTGATTATATACGTTTTACGAGGGTATATTGAAGATATAGCTTTAGACATCATATTGAAGGCTTTTTAAAAGTTCAATCAATACCCTTATATCCGTTTATTCTGCCGCCTTTCGGGGGGCGGATTATTAAGAGAGGTAGTATTTTAAGCGGTTTATAATGATGATATAGTGCTCCTAGTGGGTAGTGGGGTAGTTTCTAGAGTTAGGGTAACGGACTTCCCATTTCGAAAGACTATGGTGACCTAGGTAGCGTTTTGTACAAATTTAGTTACAGAAACCAGTATAATAAAAAGAGTTAACAAGGTATAGAAATTCGGTATATCGACGGAGAATATCGGTGTAATGGTGAAATCCGGCATGGAACAAAAGGATGAATATATGGCCCCATAGGTCAGGTTGTTATACAGTAGAAGAAATTCTTCGTAGGGTTTATTTAAAGGATAAACCTTTGTAAAGAAGAGAAAAATCATTAAATATGTTTCGTGTAAGGGTCCAGGCCCCCGTCAATAACGTTATTCTTAGCATAGACCACGAGTCGTAACGTAGAAAGGCGTTGTTTAATATAATCCAGTCCATCTATTCGAATAAGAATGGCGTTCACATCTTATTTATAGGCTCTATATACGGATTTACGTATCTATAGATCGCGTTTTTACACGTTAAAAACCCTGTATAAAGCCTTAATGTTAAAAAGTTATGATTGAAACGTAGCCGCATCCTTTTCTGCCGGAGGTGAACCAAATTCCTAGCGTTTTTACTAGGGCTTTTAGTGGTTTTATAAAAGTTGGGTATCCTTTGTAAACGCGTTATAAGCGTTATTTGTTACTTTGAATGCTTTGGCATTAGCTATGGTAGAAGTTATTCGAAAATTCTGCGGTGATGTTGAGAAATCGTATACAAGTCTGGAGGGAGAACTAATAAATGTTTGGACTGCTTGTGAAATATGTTGGGAAAGATTTGCAAATCGCAATAAAAAATTGCTAAGTCTAAAACCATGGGGAAAAAAACAACTTTGACAATAAATAATCTATATCATTATTCTCTGCATTAATTTTTCCCTCTGTATTATAATATTATCAATCAATCATTGTCAAATCATTACAAAGAACAAATAATACCAAAATCAAAAAATCACAAGCATATAAACTCGCTAATTCTATACAAATAATCGCTAAATCGTGACGAATAGCTACATAATACTGTTTCCTAATTACCAAGCCCTTATCCTACTAAAATTAACGTCAACTTGATAGCTAAAACGTTAGATGGTATTAGAAAATATGAAAAGTAAAAACAATCTATAGACTTGGATACATTTTCGCTAATTACTACAGAAGAAAACTCTAGATTACGGATATCGACACCGACTTAACCAAGAAATATCTAACCAACTTCGTCGGTTAATTCATACTCAAATCAGATATTTACAATATCAATGAAAATATATAGGATATATAAGGATTTTTCGAACACTTTGGCGACTATATTATTAAAATATAATCCAAAACTTTAAAAAAAGTCAAAGAAAGTAAAAACTAAGTTTTCTGATCGTAAAATATTCATTTCAAATAAAAAAAAGAACCTGTTGTTGGTAGGGCCTTAGATTGTTGCAACGTTGTCAATTCGAATTTTAGTCGAAGTAACAGTAGTATTGTATTGTTCAAGTGGTGGATGTATTGTTCTAGGTTTAACAGACCGCTAGCTGGTCCACACTGTAATTTGCATGGCCAATTGCTTAGCCTGTGCTCTAGAGTGCAGTGTAGCGTACTGCAATCGACTTATACTCAATGCAGTAAGTCCGCACAAATAATAAACTTAACTTACAGTAAGTATAATTAACTTTACTGTAAGTAAAGTTGACCTACCTCACTATACGTAATACTATTCTAATACTAGCGGCTTTTTAGTTTGTACGTGCACGCTAGTGTGGTTAACCAATCTTTTCCGGTTAACGTTAAATAGCAACCTCGTCAACTTGCCGACCCCATATTAATTCAATTGACATCCATAAAATTGAACAAAATTACACGCCAATTGATCCTATTTAGCCTTAATTGCTTCGAGGTCCGAATTCATCAACTCCCATAAAAGGTTTTTCTACCATAGGCCTTTGTAAACATTTACTTTCAGCCGTACCAGTTAAATAGGTTGCTATCGTAGCCTATACTTCCCTAACAGTCTTCCATTTCACCAGCATAACTCTGATCACTAGCAAGTAACTTGGGTTTGCTAGGCGACCTATTAACGTAGCCCTCGATACGTATGGTTAGCCTATGATTGTTCACCCACCATTTCAGGGCTTTATTTGGTATTATTTTCGTTACAGTATTAACTAAATTATATTTGCAGTTAATTAATATGAATTCCTTGATTTTCTATTATTTGTACGCTTTACAGAATGCCATTACGTTAATTATTAAGCGTTTTTCACTAATAGTTCCAAGCTTTAAAATGCATTCTAATAAGCTTTTCGAATCGGTATAAATTTTCACTGGAATAGGAGGAATCTTTAGCTACTTAGTAATAAGTTTAAGGGTTTTTTACAATACTCCATCTACATCAAAACCTGCTATCATACCGTAAGCACCCAAAGCTAACACGCTTCGTATAATCCTTTTATATTTGACGAAAATTTAGTAAATCAAGTTACCGATAATTCCAAACTAGCCTTTTCTTATATTTTCGTTAACAAGAGTTATTAGAAAGCTCATCTGTAAAAACCGGTTGGTATTATTTGTAAGTGACCCGTTAGTAAATATTATTAACTTAGCCTTCGATAGGTCTATTAGGATTACATTAATCCCTTGGTCCAGGTTTCTTATCTGCCACTCAAGCCTTTTATTTAGCTGGTTAAAGTCTTTATCTACCGGATTCTATATTTGTACCACGATGAAGAGGTCGTAAAAGGCTTCCGATTAGTATAAGGTAGCATAATAATTACTATAAATACATTAATTTAAGTAATGTTAAGATTTAACTATATTAGGTTTTTCGAATATGGCTAAAACAGTGTTATAGCTCTTTTGGCGAAAGTTAAAGCCGGTATTAACACTACATATACGAATTAGCGATCCTCCAAAGTTAAGTTAACTGCCTTTCGTGAAAGTCGTTACCGGCTTGTAATTTCAGAAGTTGGAGTTCTTCATCGCTTTCTATTCCAATACTATAAAACTAGCCATTCCAAGAAAAAGGGTATTATAAATTTATATACCTACTATGTCGAAATTCTTATTTGAAGTTATTGGTAAGTCAGGATCGTATATTAAATATTTTATCGCCAGTTATAATTTAAAATACGATTGGTAGGTTAAAAATCAATAAACTCCTATTTTAGCTAATCTATATAGTAGTTTAATACACCGTATTACCGTCTTTGAAAGTTAGATAACATCTAGTTCCTATAGTAACTTTAATTATACGATTCTATATAAGTTCGGTATTAATTGCGTATAAGTTTACGTTATATTACGGTTATTAAACTTAAATTTACCATTAGTTTTAGTTATCAAACTTGTTACCAAAGCAACTACTAAACTCTAACTTTTTTTCCAAATCCTTGGAAACTACATAAAGATACAATCTTTGCCTTTATAGTCGTATCTTGAAGCATTTAAACGTAACTTTTCGTACGGCTGCCCCATAATCTTACCTCTAGTCTCGTAAATGATCTTCAACTCAAATATCGTAACGTTTATGTTTTATAAGTTAAATCCGGTTTTCGGAAGAAATTATATTACCCTTTGAATTGGTAGGCTATTAATTTTGACCTTGTTACTTTCCTCAAAATGTTTGCCGAAAGTCTTAATGATCCTTTATATTCGAAGCTTTAGTATCAAGTCTGTATTATCATTCTTTTTTCCACTTACCTAAACAATATTATAAATAAGACCCGGTATATATTTCTCCTTTTTAATATTCCTCTTCTTCAGTAGTCGTCCGCGCTGGTGGAGTTTCATCGGCTCATCGATTACAGGTACAGAAAGTTCGTGTTTGTTCCATCGTTTAGCCTAATGCTTTTCATCATTAATAGCATTAATATAAAGCTTCAACTAAGTCGTTCGAAAAAATATAAAACCGTTAACAGTTTTAACAACTACTTCGGAATTTGTAATACTTAATATCTTATAATTTAGTTAATTACTACTTTTTGGTAATCGCCGAATTACGTCCTGGTTGACTAGCCATACCCCTGCTAATTCCAATAAATTTTATACCTAAATTGAACCTAAATTATCTTTATTTAATACATTGCTCCGAGACCTTCCTTTTCCTATTCCTTTATATAAGTTTTCCCCCTCTTATTTGTCCGACTCCCGCTACACGAAAACTTCACTTTATAACAGCAAAGTAAATACGTTGATTATTATGGGGCCGGTCCTGGTGTTAGAAGTATCATTGACCTGGCGGCGTACCGATTCCCTCCGTAGTTCCTTTAAGGCTTTTTCGTAGGCTATAGCACGTTTTTAGGTACTTGATAATGGCGGAAATTCACTCGTTAGGCATGGGTATAATTTAAAAGACAGTAACTTTAATACTAGATGGTCAAGGCCTATAATATCATTTAGACCTTTTTCCGCCATTTAAAGCCGTATTTCCAGATTCGTAAAGTTTTTAATTTCCAACATAAGAATATTATACGTTAAGAGAAGTAATACGTCTACCTTCTTAACCTTTCTTATGCTTTAGTAAGTATTTAAAAATACCTGTTTATATTAAATACCTATTATCTTTAAGTCTTTCTCGAATTCCGCCGCCTTAAAGTTAGTGCTAGTATCATGGACAACGACATTAATTGGGCTCAGCTACGTGTTGATCCACAACATTCTTAACGTTTTTCACGTATCCTTTGCCGAAAGGGATTTTGAAAACTTAATTTCATAAAAAAAGGTTATGGAGTCAACGATATAAACAATAATCATATTATTTAAATAAAACACATTAATAAAAATTTTGTAATTAAAATACTTATCGTCTTTTAATGCAAACTAAAATTTCTGGGGGGCTTATGCATATGTTCAATAGTAGTAATAAAGTCTTTTAATAGCTTTGAGGGTAAAATATTCCATATTTTATACTCTATGGACTTTAAGATATTATATAACCTATCAACAGCTAAATAATTAAAGCGCCGGTATAATTATCGTATTTCTGGCTCCATTAGGTTAAATACCATTGCTTCCGGATCTTAAAAGTAAAACTATAGGTATCCCAACTTAAAAACAAGGGAAAACCTTTAGTTGTTTGAAATCAGTTCATCTACGTTAACGTTGACCTTAACACCAAAGGTTGTTATATCCTCCAGACTAGGAAACTAAGAGGTAAGGGACTTAATAATATGAAAGTTAATTTCTCCCACAACAATTCAAACTACTACTATCCCTAATAACGATAATTAATCACCTGGTTTGAAGCTAACTTTAACCTTGTCAACAACGATTGATTAGCTTCAGTAACTATTATACTAACCTTTTGCAGTGCTATGTATTGTAATTATTCTCACATTAAATAACTTACTGCTTTTATATTTGGCATAATACCTTAAAATGTATGGTCCGCATAACGATGGCGAATATCATAACTATTTAAAGAGTTAGGAGCTTAATTAGGGTAAAGATAAACCTTTTTATCACCTAAAAGGTATAAAAAGACGTGGTGGCTAATTACTAGGTATCGTCGGAAATAATATCTTTATACTATTTAATATACTTAAAGGTATTATCGTTATCAGTTGGCTCGTTTCCTTCAAAATCTATAATTTAATACAAGTAATACTATTTAGAAATAGTTCGGTACTAAATATAATACATTATCTTACTATTATTTCGCTCGAAATGGGGGTGTTAAGTTAGCCCATAGCCAAACTAACCACAAATCTAATATCTCTTATTACTATTACGACGATAGTACTTACGGTTAACAAGTCCATTTAAATCTTGACCTTATTAATGCTAACGTAGCTATTACCTCCAGTTTGTAGTTGTTAAGCCAAAACTTAGGCGTTAAAGACGTCCGTAACCATATATATGGTAGATGTAATTAACCACCGAAAGGTTTTCTTTCTTCACGTTAAGAAAATTTACGGCTTAAAAGTACATCCTAAACGAATTTTGTATACGTGCTATTATAATAAAAAGCGAGGAACGTACCTAAATAAGAAAACTGTTGCAGGTAGTATCTGGGCGTTATAAGACGTATTTAAACTCGTTAACATCCGTAATTACTGTCTGTACCTATTTACAAAGTGTAGATTAGCTAACGTACACTTTATCTACTGCTTTCTAATATAATATCAACTAATCAATCATCCATTTAAGCACATCCATTGGTATTTCATTTTTTTTCTTTTTAATTATCATCATTACCCACTTCGTAGTAACCCAATCTATATGGTATTATGCAAGGTGGATTTCGTATTTGAAGTAGCCTTTTATACCATTAAAAATCTCATGAAAAGTAGTAACTCGGGTAAGAAAGTTTAGGTAATAGTCCCTAGAGTACTTTATAAGGATTTCAGGGAATAGTGAGTAATAACTAGGAGAGGGAACCTCCATCCACTTAAAAATATTCAGAAAGAGCATTATCTTAATTTCGAAGAAGTTATAAGGCTTTCTGTCATACCTTCCTATGTCATTCCAAATTTTAGCGTAGTCTTAAAGAACTTCATAATTAATATTAACCATCTCAAAAGGTTTTAAAGGCAAGTTACGATAATAATTTTAATTCTAATCGGTGTTTCCTAACAATTTGAACCTTAAAAATTTCGCGGTACGGTGTTAAAGGTAATTGCCTATCGCTTAACCTGAAGGGTAAATTTCTGTGGTAAAACCTGTGGTGGGCTCTTGCATATAGGAAAATATTCTATAGAAAGGTTTTTAAAGGGCTTGGCGATTTTGAATAAAGTGTTCAAGAGGAATGGGGACCTAAAGGCTTTAAAAGAATTGACGATCTTATTTAGTTGACTGGTATAAAGCGCCTACATCAATATCTTTAGCCGTATTGGCAGCCAATAATTTGTGTGCTTTGTCACTACTAAGGGTATACTCCACGCTATCACGTGACGGTATTAAACTAACGAGCAGGTTAACAGGTTTCTCATAGCAAGCGCGTAAAGAGGCTAAACTTAACTAAAGGTAAAGAGAAGGTCCCCGAGATTGTGTATAAAAGCTTCAAGGTTTTTCAATACCCTTTCTCTTAGACCGTAGGTCTTAAGGGCATTTTTTAAACTAGGTTAATTTAAGAAGTTCCTACAACAGCTTTATATTACCCTAAGATGGTAAATCAACTTGTTTCCGCTTAAGTTATACTTTCATCTTTATCTGAACCCCTTTTTAAATTAAAGTCTACATATCCATAGTCTACTTGTTAAAAAGGTTACAGAAATTGCTAAAGGAGTAATCAGGGTCATGAATATTACAGTGTTTAGCGATGAAATAGCCAATGAAGTTGATAAGGTATTTTTCGGTTAAATCTTCATTAACGTTCTGTTACCAAAGGTCGTAGTTAAAATGCTTGGTAAAAAGGTATACGAAAGCTTCAATTGCTTCTTTTCTGGCAAGGTCGGTAATAGCTTTGAAACAAAGGCGTATGAGGCGAAAGACATTGTTATCTTAGGCGTAAAAGCTTGGTATTTTGGTGTGAAGTTGCGTGAGAACTTAGCGATCTAACTTTGGGTCGTGCAACATGGCTTTCTTAACGCGACTTAGAGATTCTTAGTATTTACGCTTAAAACAACGAATTTGACGATTGAATTGGTGTGGGAAAAGTGAAAAAAGTAAATTAGGGGCAAAGCTTTGGTGTAAAGAGTAAGGTAGAAAGTTGTTTGTTATTATAGGTTGTTTGGTATAAGGACCTAGTTGTTTTTCCTGTAATAGTAGTATATGCAGTAGTACTAACTTAGCCGTTTGCCAACTTGCCGAACTTTGAAACTTCTAACAGTAAATTTTGATGTCTTCACAAAAGATTTATAAAGATTACTTAGTGTTTTTAATATCCATACTGTCGCTACCTCTAAACTGATGTAAAGACCGACGCAAACTAAAAGCTTTCTCCATTTACTTCCATAAAAACCGACGCATCAGTAAAGGCCCTCCGCAAAAATCTTTCCTCTACCTAACAATAACGTAAAGAGTAACAACTGGAAAGTAACTTCTTCTTATACTTCGCTAATTTGTGCTTAAATCAATAAGCACTAATAAGTGTTAGTAAGGCCTTGGATTGTTGCAACGTTGTCGATTCAAATTGTGGTCGAAGTAACAGTAGTATTGCATTTGTCAAGTGATGGATGTATTGTTATAGGTTTGATAGAAAGCTAGCTGGTCTACATTATAATTTGTAGGGCCAATTGCTTGGACCGTGCCTTCGAATGAAGTAAAGCATACTGTACTCAACTTACATCCAATGTAGTAATTCCGCAAAAACAATAAACTCAACTTGCAGTTAGTATAGTCAACTTTACTGTAAGTAAATTTGAACTACTGCACTTCACTTAGTACTATTCCAACACTTGTTGAATATTATTTTAACTTGACAGTGATAGAAGGACATTATTATGGTTTCTTGAACCCAAGATTTATAACGGAAAAGAAAAACCATTGTTGAAGACTACCACTTCACACGTTTCAGTGAATCAGTTCTTTAATTACCAAAAGAACACGAATTTTAACCTATAATGTGAGGAATTTATTAACTTGTTAGAAAATTCAACTACTATTCCCGGTAAAGAAAACTACGCATTGGGCAACGAAACAGAACGTAAAGTAATTGCTGCTAACACAACACAAGGAATTAACATCGGCGCAATTTAGCGCTTAATTAAGGAATATCAGAAAAATCATTAAAATCGTTATTGAAATCCTCAAGGTAGTTAAAGCCTTAGAACCATACAAGGTGCTATAACGTGATACACATATAAACGTTACCATATTAAGGTAATGTATGCTATATACATAGATTAATGACAAATTATATTATTAGAGTTTACGTCTTTGGAAAGGTTATTATTAACTATCTTTTCCACCAAATTGTAATTACACCAAATTTAAGTTAACCATGAAAATACTATTAACAACTGAGAAGATTATTGTAAACTACCTCTCAAGCTGGTTGAAGTAGTGAATAATAGATAAAAGCTCTTTACAAACTTTATCAAGATTTGAAATAATGTAGAAAAGTCTAATGGAAAACTTTATAATTTATTAAATACAAACATAATGCTATTCCCCAAAATTTGAAATTTAGTGCAAGTTCAACCTTTAAGTTTTCGCTTAGTATTCCTTAAAGTCATTATGAGGTAACTTAAAATTATTGACTGGGTTTTATAATAAAGGTATATATCTTGGGTAAAATTTATGAAGAACCAAAAAATATTTCGAATTCAAAGTCTCCTTTGTGTAATATTTTATGAATTAGGTAACAATACGTTAAATGACTATAATAGCTCAAAAAATAGAAAATACTTATGAATGTTTTTAACTATATATTAAGCAAATTAATGATATTCCGATAATTAATGTATATAGTAAACATTGGAAAAGATACATATTGCGAGCTGGTTCGGGTAGTTATTATAGGTGTTAGTGAGTTTAAATACGTATTATAATGCGTAGATGCTACTTATTAAGGCTTTTTTAACCATGAGTGGTCCTCTTTAGGGATCTTGATAGATCGTACGCTAAATTTGACTGGTATGTTCCTTTAAGTTATGGATTATCATAACTAAAACAAAACAATCGCGTATTATATTGACTTCAAATACAAGTCCAAATATGTAAAAACTGGTCAAAAGTTATGAAACTGAAAGTTACATTGGCTATAGTCATGGAGCCAAGGTTTATAAGAATGTGGTAACCAAAAGAGTTATCGTTGTAATAGAAATGCAAAGTATTAGATGTATAGCAAGTTCGGCTGCTAGTTAATTCATTACCACGTTACTAGGCGTTATAAATAACAAATAACGTATTATATCTATTACCTTATTACTTTTCTTAAGAACTTTTTGAACCGCGTCGCAAACTGCGATGGCAAGGAGGAATTACGCAATTAAAATAACGCGTTTAATCAAATCGAATGGTACACAAATGCTATTTTTATAACAAATAAATAACTAGCTGACCACGTTTTTCAATATCGTCTACCAAATAAATAGCTCTATCTTTTTTATAAAGATTGAACCTCTTCCCCTTTAATTATGTTTAATCCCCGTAGTAGTTATGCAAAATTCATTTTATAAAAAAAACTTGTTAAATATAAAGACAACAATATACACAATAAAAAATTATTCGTAAAATATCGCATTACAACGGAAAAACACTATCGATACAAATATTAGTAATTAAGATGCTGGTGAAACCAGAGTTTATTTTGGCTTAATTGAGGTAATATTGTTATTCAAATCAAATATTTTACAAATAATTGTTAGATATATTACCTTTTACATCCCTGAAACATTCAAATAATGACACTTGTATTTGTGAGACAGAAATCCTTGTAGTTAGTATTAATATTCGTACTGATAAGTTGATAAAAGAGAACAAGAATGGTTTTTACCTAGTATTAAATAGAACTAATTCATGGGAATGATTTTTCGACTTTAGGTTAATTGGATTTAAAAGTAGTGACAAAAGTTCTTTATGCTGTCAAGGATTGAACATTCTGTATCCATATACCTACACTACTGATTTTATTTTTATGAACTTGTAGTAATGGTAATAAACCTAATAAAATCAGAAATGAGGTAACTATACCAAGGCTTTATTTACCTAGCTATCAATAGGTTATATAAAGACTTCAAACCCACAAAGAATGAGAATTTGCAATATATTATGTTTAAGGTTATTAAAAAGCATTCCTATTGTTGTCTAAACTACGATCAGGCTCCTAGACGGTTGAAATTTATTTTTAAAAATGATATGTACTTTGATTGTAGTATTTAATATACCGTTCCACACTTGAATAATAAAGTTAGTTTTTATGTCGTTGATTCGATTGCGATAAGTTTTTCGCGTTCTTTTTAGAAAGGAATATATAGGAGTCATTAAGTATATTATGTAATAATATATACCTAGAGTTACCTAACGTTATAGTTTACGATATATATGTTAATTTAGAATTGGAAGAATTCTAAATTGATATCAAAATGATGGATATTCAACGTAATATTTATTTATACAAGCCTATAAAAATATTCGGAAAGTTTAGAATGTATACGTATTATTTCGAAGGGCATATTATATTTCTATATTAAAGATTTCAAAATTTCCGGATGAAGGAGCATGTTTCAAAATGGTGGAGAAACGTTGAAATAAAATTGTGGGCATTAACGGCCTAGTCAAAACCCTATTGATCCTTACTGTATATTTTTGTTTGACGCGTAAGTTTACTTTATTAGGAAATATGCCAAAAATATTATGGCGTACAGCACGACTTGGAAGAAATTGTGGAAGTAATGCGCCTGGAGTTCAGTCAATGATATCTATAATATAAGAGATGGTTTGTTGACGATCAATATATTAACTTAATCATTGAAAAGTAAAGTTTCCGTATAGCGTAAGCCTAGAGAACGAGATGTTCTATTGAAGATCTTAAATATAGCAAAAAAAAAGTAGTTATTGAAATGATAAATGGTTGTATAATATTCTGTATAACTTAAGTTAACCCCTATATTAGGATACTTTACAAATGAAACAAGAAACAGAGACAATGTAGTGAAACAATTGACTCTTGTTAGTATTAATAAGTTGATAAAGTGACGGTGGTATAGACAAATACTGAAGAGGACGAACAATAAAAATAAGTATAAGGAATATAAACCATGGTATACGTATAAAACTACTTGGGTTATTAGGAAAGAGAAGGATAACCAAAACCTAATAATTAAGTTTCTTATACAAAGAAGTATTGAAAATATGTGTAAACATTTCGAGGAAGCGAAAGAGTCGAAATTGCCGGATTTTCTAAACGAGTTATATAATTCGTGCCTAAATAGGGATTCAACCTTGACTACGCCTCCGTTCTAATTTTTAAGTTAAGGAGTATTTACAAAACTATGGGAAGGAATATAGATAAGTTAAACGAAAAATCAGGTTTTATTATTGAAAGAAACAATGATGAAAGAAATGATTAGATACTAAGGTCATAGCAAACAATTAAGAAATTAAGCAATGTTTGGTGTTTGTATGGGCAGTAAATTTAGTAGTTAGTATTCATAGGAAGTTCACTCTTCATATTCGTGATACTATTGAAGTATATACGTAATCTGTTCGATTTTTATAAATTACCATTTTTCTAGAATTAACTTAACAATTTCGTAATGAGTGCTTATTAAGAACAGTTTTACAATTAGTCCAACTATTATAAAGACTGTTTAAAGTAGGTATTGATTGGATTTTAACCTATTATTCGTATGCATGGTTTAAAATGCGAATGAAATACTTTACCTATAATAGGTATTTGTTAATTATGTTAACTGATGATGATGAATTTATTATTGTAGTTATTTAAATTGACGATAAATCTGTCATTGAAACTGTTGGCTGTGAAGTAGTTTAGGAGAGTTGGATTGAACACTTGAACATCTGTAATTACAAGCCGATTTCAACTTTAAATGAATGTAATCATCTAGATTTTGAGGGATCGTGAATTTGTATAAATATTATTCAGGATATTAATGTTAAATATATTGTGTTCAAGTATGAGAAACGAGGTATTAGCTTATCTAAAATTTCGAATAAAATTGTAAAGATTTAATTGTATTTGAAATAACATGTTTATGAAAATCATATTGCGACTTTATATTTACCAGAAGAGAATTAAGATTTATTGTTTGCGATATATAACCAGTATTCAATAACTAGATATTACTATCGCTTCAATAAACTATTGGAGTAGTAAATTAATAATTGAAACTAATGAATTAATATGATTATTATTAACTTATCGAACGATAAGATAATGAATTTTACGGATGAATATCTCAAAGTTAATACCGACCTATTGTTATAAATAAGATTTCTGACAATAATCGTCAACAAGAATAAAATAAAAGATTACCAGCTCGTTATTACCAACAATCTGATTCACTAGGTTTTTGGTAATAATAAAAGGGTAATACGAGAAGTATTTGATTTCGAATTTTATGGTATCATAGCCAGCATCGATATATGTAAGTCTATATAGAAAACCATTAATATAGTAATTAAATGATTAATAATTTCATTCATTTCATTTGTCAGTTATACCGATCTATGTAGCCTATTCGAATACTTTTTCAAACGCAAAACAATCAATTAAAAACACTTGATAATTAACGTAATGATTCTTCTCAAAGCTTATACAGGTAGGTAGATTAAAGAGATTCAATATATTAATCATAAAGATAACTCGATTAATATTACAATGAAGATCAAACTTTTTCAAGCTTTGGAAGGGCTTCTGTAAAACAATGAGTCAACTACATAGATCGAAGGTTACATGGAAAGACCACTTGTCAAGGTATTGAGTAATAATAGACAGAATAAAAGGTAAGAGTACACTAGAAAACCGGACGATTGCCAAGATATTAAAGATGCGGATCTAACTAACTACTATGGTTCAATTATATGTATAAAAAGTGATAAGGGTGTAGAAGTAACGAAACAATTATGTTCGGTATTAAAAGTGGTAGAAAGTAAAATTATACGAATGGAAATGGATAATATACATACAAGTATTTATGTTACTGGATAATTGTCTTATAAAACGTATTGATATTGGTATCCCAAACATTAGAAGCCGTTAATGTTGCAATAGCGTTTAAGTGTAGTATAGTTTAAGTTGACCATACTGGGTTCAAGTTAATTATAGTAAAATGAACAATTCAAAAAGGGGTACAAGCTAAGTAATTGCTAACACAAAGTAGTGTGCAAACCGGATAGCGGTCTGCAAAACTTAGAAGGAATATCAATCAGTATCTGGTTTTTTCAATAATACTGCTACTTTGACCACACTTCGAATGTGCTACTTTGCAACATCTAAAGACTTATAAACATCTATTATTATATTATAAACATGGCAAGTAAAAAAATTTCACATCAAATTCCTATATTTCTTAAACCCCAAATGAATTTCATTGCCGGGCATAGAAAACTATTTATTTTACAATTTGTTTCCATTAACCATATATGTGATTTGATTCAAAATAATAGGTCTGCGCCATAGATCTAACAACCATTTGTGAAAATTATGAGTTTAATAATTGATGGGGTAATGAAAACTATGTTATTAATTCAGTCTAAATGATTAATATACTATCTCCAACCCTTATTTAAACAATAACAATCGTTATTCATTGGGTTTCAAACTAAAATCATTACTTATAAATCGTGGGATACCCCCGACAGATATAAAGTCGCGACTCAGTTACTACGAACGCATTATTGAGAGTATCGTTAATCCTGAAAGATGTTTATTTCACTGATTTGAGTTAAAATAGTTCCCTGTGCATCTCGATGAAAGCTAAATTATTTGGCATCAGTATTATTGTAGATATTACTATATACCCTCATAGATAGTATACATAGGTCAAGTAGAAGTGCACTGTATTGTAGGGTGCACTCCTGCAGGGTTCACGGTAACGTGTTACGCTGCAGGCTGCACTCTTGCAAAACGCAAAGTGTATCATACATGGATCGGTCTGGAATGGTTATTTCAAAACAATAGTAATGCGTGGGTCCGTCTAGAAAGAGTACCCCAGAGTGATACGCTCTGGATGTTTTTTCTAAATTATACTGAACTTACTTTACTACAATACCAATTATCTTTTAATTACTTTTTTACTTGCTTTGTTTTACGTAAACTAGTACTTAAACCTTACCGACGCTAATTAGTAGCCGATTCGATCTATTATAAACAACTTAAAAAAAAGACAAACATACGTTAAATACCTATAGTGAGATGTTATAACGGTCCCAACTATTTGTATTTCAACATTTCGTTTTTACAAAAATTACACGCCGACGTATACAAAGACTATAAAAACTAAGTAACTTGAAAAAATAAAACTTTAGTAAAATATCATTAACCTTTATTTGGCGTTTCATTTACTAAAAACCCCATTACACCACCATTAACTCTTATTTTACATTCTAAAATACTCGGACACTTCTTAAAAAGCGTCTTATTATGTACCAAACCACGTAAGCTCAAACCACCAAGTTTCAAAACCCTTCGATGTGATCTATTTGATTTTCTTTTACGAATTACTCGCTTAAATAAAGCCAAGATCGTTTATATATAAATAAACAACCTGATTGCCTCACTAAAATCGATTACACATCAAATAACTAACCAACCCCCTCCCCCCATCAAGTTCTGCTACAACAAACTAATACAGATAAACCACTACACCATGGAGCACATAATAACTCGCTATTTCCCTTACCTAACCCAATTTCCTAAATTCGCCTTATTTGTTTCAAATTTAGCTACGTTTGCCTTGTATATCCTAAATTTAATAACTATAACGTTTTAAGTTTTTTTTTAGATGTTAAGCTAATATAACACTACTAACGTTAACAAAACTAATTCAAAACGCTTAATGAGTTTGTGGTTACGCTTTATTTACGTATTTTTTCAAATTTATTCTTATTAATAAGCGTTAGTAAATACAATTTCGACCGTTTTAATTACTTTATTCGCTTTATATTCGCCAAACTAAGCTAAGCTTTAAACATATCTAAATATAATACAAAATCACCACACTTTAATATAAAGCCTAAACGCCCCAAAATAATCGCAACTATAAATTTAAATCCAACAACACTAAATAAAGCTACAGCTTCCTTTAATATCTTGGTTAAATATATAGGAATTAGAAAGGCTATGATATAAGAAATCGACATGGGACTCTAGAACAACACTATCGATTTACCAGTTGAGAAACTAAAACCTTATATCGAAAATATATACATTTTAGCCGCCATATACCATTACTAAAAGGAGCAAATCCAAGGACCTAACTTATTAAACGAATTACATGATAATTTCTCGGTTGGAACGTTAAAAATACAATAAAAGGTAAACCTTACTATTATTAAGACCTCACTAATTCAATTAAAAACCAAAGAAATCAATACCTTAAAAGGTAAAAATGGGCGCCTTGTAAAGGGTCGATTCGAAATAATATAATTTACTGACATACCAGATTAGAAGGATTGAGATTTGTACCTTACGGACTTTATAAAACGGTGTTACCTTACGAAACCAAAAAAACTGTTATTAGAGCGAAGGGAACCAAGCGTAAAACGGCATAGTCTTATACCCTAGGTCAAAAACAAGAACCACGAGGAAGAAAAACGCTCACGATCCTTATCCACTATACAAATATAATACACCCTTAAACCGACTAGTACTGTAACGTAAAACCGAACACAAAACCATTCACTAAACGTAAAAATAACCCGACCGGCTATAATGAAATCGGCCAAAATACAGAAAACAACCCAATCGGCTATGGTAAAGTCGGGCGAAACAGAAAAAGAAACCCGCCCTAGGAATCGACAATTGGCCGAAACATGAAAAACAACCCAATCCAGGAAATAAAAAATAACGGAAAACGCTAATACGTGTTATACAATCTAATATATTTTAACCACAACCCTTACCTCAACCTCCTACCACATTGTTTCCTTATGGATGAAAGTAACCCTACGAAGTTAAATAACTTTGCCAGGTTATAGGATAGGGATAATAATTACAACAGCAAGCCGTACAATGTATTAAACAATAAGATAAGAGTTATACTTAATATATTTAAAAAAACTAGATATTAAATCATTACAATTCCACGTTATCTTACCCGGTATACTTTCCAGATAAGCTAAAAAGTAGTATATATACCTCCTTACACAAATAAATATATTCGTTAAGTATTACAACCGCCTTAGATCCCACTTTAACACCGAGATTAATTACGAATTATATGATAAGGACGAAGCTAATACAACGTTAAAATCTCTTAAAAATCAATAAAAAATACCAATAAAAACCCTCAGGAAATCCTTACCGCCCCATGAACAAATTTCCGAAAGTGCTAAAAAGCCTTAGAGCGAAATATAAAGGCGATAAATTGTTTATTCAAATAGTGATAAACACTTGTTGTAAAAACCCGGATTTCGACCTCATATTTTTTAAACTGAATAAAAGCTTAAATACCATGAATATAAACTTTAAAATATCTTTCGAAACCTTTATACGCTGATAATCAACCCTTATATTAGTATTAGGTACTAATAAAAACAAAAGAAAGCCTTAATTATAAAAGTAAACCTTGCCGAGACAATTTACCATATTTTATACCAGTAATTCAAGGTTTTCTCAAGGTAAAACGAACGCCTAAAGTACAAATAATAGAGAGGAAACCTTGGGAATGAAAAATAGGAACGATGGTTAGAAAATAAGAGAAACTAGTCGACATTATAATAATACTTACGAAAAGATATATGGAGCCTTACAGGTTTATAAAAGCGATGTATTATATACGGCAAAGTCGGCTACTAATTTACAAATCACTCCACTTACAAATAAATTCGGATTAAACGATAATTTTAAGACGAATATAATTTCAAGGATCGGATAAAAACCAATTTTATTATATACGTAGCCGAATACGAAAATGAAGATAACGGATTCGATATATACCTTTACGAAAATGTATCCGAAAAAATAATTTTAAATAAAACGATACCTACTTATTATTTTACATCGATGAAAATGCCTGACGTATTATTAGCGACTTATAAGATACCTACTTTTTATATATTACAGGTCTAAACTACGTGAATGAAATACTTAACTCCAATATAACGTTGCAATTAATCCTTTTCAATTTATATGAAACCAGATTTTAAGGTATTATGCTTGATATTAACGTAGCCGAAATTTCGACGACTGAAAAGCTACAATTCGACGCATTTACGACGAAATTTCCGAAGTTTTGATTAAACCGGATAGGAAAATACCGAAAGGTTCTATTTAGTAAAGGTAAGGCAACATCGCTCGGAACGGTCGTCATAAATACGCGTTTCGGATCGATTAAGTTTTACGTAATAGATTGTAAAAAGTTATTTCTGATTTTATTAGCTAATATAGATCTTCTTGGAATTAAGTTCCAGAATACAACTAATTAGCTTATCCACGCTTCAAATAACGTATTCGTACCACTTAAACTTAAATTCGGTTACTTATACATTTTCCCGGAAACACGAACAATTAAAGCTACTTACTTAACTTGGCCAAAACTACGAACTTTACACCGACGATTCAAATACCTAACTGCTAAACACTTTTACGCTTTTTTTACGCCGTAAGTCATATAAGTGTAAGGAAAAATATATTGAAGGCTATCGAAAAGTTCTGTTAAGTGTTAGCTTTTTTCATATGACCCATCACAGTTTAAATTCCGCCTTCAAAGCGATATAAACTTCAACTACAAAGTAATTATTAATATTATATACCTAAATAGCCAACCGGTCCTCCACGTTATCGATAAGGCTATATTATTCCAGGCCGTTAAATTTATACGAAGCGCTTTTACTTTAAACTTTTAAGAATTTTCAGTCAACTATTAGTTAAACATTTATTTCAGGCCTTTAAACTAGATTACGTACGACGCCAACACAACTTTTAACTTTACTGAATAACGTATGAAATCTCGGATAACTAGTAACGAATATAGGCAAATCTTAATAAAAACCTTATAAGGTATTGAAAAGTTAAAACTATATTATAAACTACTAAAAAAAGTATATAATATTAGCAAAACAACTAAAAGATATTATTTCTAAGAAATTTATTTCTTAAATAGCGGTTAGCGTCGTTAACAACATTTTTAGCGCAAATTGGCTTATCCCTACGCTTTTCATTTTCAATACCTACCCGAAAATCTATACACACCCTGCCCTATCATTATCAATAATACAGAAAGCTAATGTTATAGTTAAAGATTTAACGTGCCTACGCTTACTAAGAGCAAAGAATCATGCATCTAGGATGTTAGCTATAAAAAATAATCCATGTAAAATTAACGTGTTAAACTTACTATTATAATTTGAAGTTTTAATTTAGATAATAAGGGATAAATAAATTAACTCTTAAAGGATTAACGGATTTAAGGGCTTTAATGTATTCGTTAACTTACCAAATAAAACGAGTTTGTTTCGCTGGATAATGGTACGAAAATACAAAAAAAAGGAGAAAAGAGACGGCTCAAACTTGTAAAACAAGCAAAACCGCCCACAAAATATTACTTAAAACGACGAATTTAAACCAACCTTAATTTCAGACTTACTACTAAAACGAAAATCCAACCCGACCACATTAAACGAAATCGGCCCATTTATACCAAACCCATCAAAACCTCGACGCCGAAAACGCTCCCTTGGCTCCAAAACCAAAAAACACCTTAGAAACTTTACCACGGATTCCTTTATCACGAAAAAAGAAATGGCAAACCACAAACTAAGCCTAAATATTCGTTACAAAGGCATTATAACCATCCCAAATACCTTATTCGTACAATTTACCAAAACAGAAATTTCAGCCTATATCAAATAAGGTGTATTGTACTTTAAACGCTTGAACCTAGCCGTTTACAACACCTACAAAATCTTTCAAATCAGCATTATCCAAAAATTGAAAATAAGGCCGGACAAACTTATAAAAAGACCCGCTTAATTATAAAAAGTTATAATAATAAAGATAGAAAGAATATTATAACCTAATCACCTATATTACAACGAGCTAACTATCGCCTGATTCTTACCTTTACGGCCTTCCTTAAAAATCCATATAAACTACATGTTAAACTTCGTGACATAACTTAGGTCTATACACAATCCAAAAAACGATTAAAATGACGGATTGACATAAACATACCTAAAAACCTCAAGTAACACCACCGACCCAATACGATCTTACGTATTATAAAACCACATTACGGTTTAGCCGAAACGGATATTTACTAATATAAAATTTATCAAAAATACCATAAAAAACGACTCGAAAAAACCAACTTTATCTTCGACCCATGTTTATTAATATTAACGATCCGTTCAAAAGTCTTTATACTAATGGGTATGTAAACAAACAACAAATGAGCATTATATAACTTCTTGTTTTATACATCGAAAAAAAGAAAACCTTTAAAATCAGGTTGAAAAGCTGAACATAAAACGTTCCTGATAAAAAACAATATAATCGATTTTAATAGTATTACGATTACCCTCCGAAACGGTACCCTAAGCCTTATGAAAAAAGGGCAACTAAACAAAGTTACCCTTATTACTTGAAATAACGCAAAAAGAGTTGATGAATACAAATACTAACGTACAAGCGGCGTTCAAGTCGCTTTGAAAATATAGTCAAAAGCAATATTTAACTTTTTGGTCGCCGCGCAATACTAAACCGACTCGACAGATGATATATGTAAAGCACTTAACAAACTCTTTTTATGGTAAATATATAATTCGAAACGCTACTTACAATTTGCATCACTAAATATAAGTACGGTAAAGCTATTTGTTTTTATTCATGGGTTTTCCGCTAATAATAACAACTACAGTTGATAAATCGGCTTCGTTTTAATCTTCGATAACGAAATATCGGCCCGAAATGACTAAGTTTCGAGGAAATATTATCTATTAAAGCTTTATTAAGTGTAAAATAGTAACATGAAACATCCTAGCTTCCGAGATCTATAATATAGTTAAAAACTTCTATTTGGGTATTACCATAATAATAACGGTTCGGATAATTATTTTTGACCTCAATTATATCTTATCTCTTTTATTATATATATTAACTCCTTTTAGCTTTACAAGTACTTAATTAAATTAGATATTACAAATGGAAGACGTTTAATAATCGATATTACAATTAAACGTGAATAATAAAAATATCATAAAATTAAAAAAGGTGGATTAATGGCAAATTCAACTTAACAAATATAATAATTAAATTTATACTAACGGAGTCCTATAATATTTATATCGACAAGTTTATCATTTATTGGGTTACTAGAAAGGTTTTACAACTTAAACAGGTTACCTGACTATTTTTCGCCTGTTTCAATCGGCCCGTTTAAAAATATTTACACCGATTCACAATTTTCCTTTTTAAAAACGATTTATTCGTACCGTTCGTGGATTTTACCTTTATTAAATACAACTATTTAAACTAATCCCCGATTTTATGTTACTTTTTATTTACGTCGCGCTACTTATAACATATTACCTTTTTTCTCTTACATTTTATATGAAGTTTATTACTTCAAACGATTATTTTGTAAAAAGCTATAAAATTATTATATAACGTACTGTATTATAGCTGGTTACACCAGCCCGGCTCGAAGGTATTTATCCACTATTAAAAGAAAAAGATAACGCTGTCACGTCCCTACCGTCCTCCCCGTCGCTCTCCTTTTTTATACTAACGTTACTGTTATTACTGCCAAAGACACCACTAACACCAACGAAGATATAGATTTACACCTTATTAGTTATACTTTTAGGAAAAGGTATAGGAGAGAGATTACCTTTCTCGCGATGACGTACGATAACACCGTTAAACTCGCCTGCATAATATATAAGTAAGCACTGTTTTAAAACGGCGACGGCGGCTACCGTCTTCCTAATCCGCCGGTTAACGTTTATTACTAATTAGTATCAGTTTATTTTGGTTATTTACGATGATTTATCTTTCGGATCGCTCTGAACAGTATATTCCCACCAAATGAAGTTTTTAAAATTCGGTTAAAACTTATTTGAAAGCCGGCGGACGCGTAACACAACTTCGGCCTACGGCCTTAAGATTACCGAAACGGGGGTGCACGAGCTGTTAATCCATTCGTAGCGGTAATAATGAGTTGAACGGCCCTCGTTTTCATAATAATTACCAATGGATTTACCATTAGCCGCGGACGCAACATATGACACATAAAGCGTATCTATTAACGGTTTAGGGTTACGGATCTAGATACACCGCTTTAACGTTTAACGTGTCAAAAAAGCCTTAAGGCGCACTTTAGCGATACGAAACTCGAAGCGGCGGAGGAAATCCGTCTAAAGCTTATTATTTAAAACAAAAGAAGTTAAAAGCTTACAAAAAGGGTCTTAAAATATATATACCTGTAATGATCACACTAAATACCCGTGAGTATATAGAAGATGTCAGAGGGTTTATGTTATCAAGAAGGTAGCAGAGGTACTGAGTGAACAATATCGCAACCGTGCAAGTAATGATCAAAAGCCGTAAGGCTATTCAGAATATACTGAGACTGAATACTTAGATTGACAACTGAAGAGATATGAAGGAAATACTATCTATGTGGTGCTGACCGTGTCCTTATATCCTTAATCCTTCATACGCCTTCAGTTCTGGATCATGTTGAATCGAAACATGATCTCAATAATTCTTAGTGCGTAACCCTAACCCTAAGGTTGCTGACATAAGAGATATCCCTACCTGATGTGTTGGACATCAGGTTCTTAGTGGTTTAGCCCCATACTGGCCTGTTTTCTGACCCTCTGATATTCTTGAGTCATAACAATACCTTAACGTAACTACGCTAAGTTGCGCTTGAAACGTAAAGGGGCCCCTAAGGGTAATGTGGTTTTTACCCGTAAAGAAAGAATAAGGTTTATAACCTTGGGAGCCCCCCATTCCTCCCCTGATCTAGGAAAGGAAAAGGGAGAAAAGAGGAAGAAGGAGGTCAGCGCCGCGGCGGCGGGGAGGGGCGAGGAAAAGGCGGCGACTGGGTTAAGTGGCGAAGGAGCGGCGGGGCTGGGCGGCGTGGCGGTGACGTAACTTAATAGTATGATGACGAATGGAGTAACGGGTGCGGGTGGCGTAACGGAAATAGAAGAAATTGTGCCCGACAACGGTGTGCTATTATTGTTAGTAGTAGTGGTGTTAGGGGCGGCGGTAGCAGCGGCTACGGCGGCGGCGACGCGCCGATGCTCTCCTGCTAAATGACGCCTTACAATCCTATTTTTACGCGGTATTAATTCGGGAAATAGGTTAGTATATGTGTAGACCAAGTAATCTATATATTAAGAAGGCTAATTTTAGTTAACTGTATTAAAAGTTAAATTGAAACAGGAACTTACATTAGCTAAAACTACGCGCCTTTAGCGAAAAAAAAGAAATGAAGTTTTACCTAAAACAATGGCAATACATCTTTTTTTATTAACTTATTACGTAATTACGCAATTACCCCTACGTAATTACCTCTGTCAGAAATAACGAAAAGCGCTATTACCAATCATATCGCCTTCATTTAACTATACTAACCAATCCCGAATTACAAATATCACCTCGGCTAAACTTTACTAATCTTAACCGAACTTAAAACACTACTTCGCCTAAACTTTATTAATTTTAGCCGAATTTGCTAATTTGGACTTTTTGCGATCAATACGGCAAATAACACTATTACTACAGAAACTACTGATTAAGACCTATTGCGATTAATATAACAATAATACTATTACTATAGAAACTGCTAATTTTTACCTATTGTAATTAGTACTACAAATAACATTATTACTACTAGGCTATAGGTACGAAATATATAAAGAAATAAGATAAGATTACCTATGTGGATATTACTATATACCCTTATAAATAGTATGTATAGGCTAAGTAGAAATACACTATATTGCAGGGTACACTCCTGTAGGGTGCACGGTAACGTGTCACGTTGCAAGCTGCACTCTTGCAAGATGCAAAGTGTATTATACATGGATCTGTCTGAAATGGTTATTTCAAACCGACGGCAATACATGGATCGGTCTAGAAGGAGTATTCCAGAGTGATACAGTCTAGATGAAGGGCTTATAAGCCCTCACCTGGAGCGTACACCTCTAGATGCTTCTTCTGGATTATACTGTACTTACTTTACTATAATACTAATCATCTTTTGATTACTCTTCTACTTGCTTTGTTTCACGTGAATAAGTACCTAGACCCTACCTACAATTATCAACACTATATATGCGGATTGAAGATCCGTTAGAATCTATATGTTTATATTCAAATGAAAGTTTAGATGGATTTTCAATTACAAAACTTGAAGTATTCAATCACGCGTGGCTTTATCGCCATAAATCTACAAGTTCGAATAAAAGATAGATAGTTAATTTATATGATAAATATAACAAAACTCTTATTCCTTGTTTACACGATTCATTAAGACGAGTCGTATGTTAAAAATGTTGTGTTTATCATAAACCTGGACCACTGTGAATATGTTAAAAATTCATACCAACATATTTTAGCTAATTGATACAGCGTTTTAAAGTATCATCCAAGTGTTTTTATAGGTATTTGTTACCAAGTTCGATAGTCAAATTTAGTAAGATGATCATTTATAAGTTAGTGTCTAATCATGTGATTGTTGAGGTAATATTAAATTTATTCAAGGTATGTTTTATATTTATTCCTCTAACTAAACTCGTTGTCAAATTGAGCATTAGTTAACTGATGTTTTAGATATTTGGATATTGTCTGAAGGTTCAAGTTTTTTTTTATCGCTATACCCTTAAACTATTAGTTTTAAGTTCTTGCAAAGCTTGTTTATAGTGTTTCCTTTGATTCTATAGATTATTTTTAACTTCAAAATCGTTACATTATAATCATTAAAGTTAAATGAGTGTTTGATTATACTTTAAATTACTAGTCGTATAACAAGTTCATAAATATTTATATTATTGTTTTTTAAAAAGATTTATCTCAACTTTTAATAATTTGGTACATATGTAACTTAATAAAAAAAGTCTCGGTTTTATTTCTCTTTTTTATTACCCTAAATAGCTGTGTTCAATAGTTTAGATTTGTATTTCTCATCGGAATTTTATTTTCTTTTTGGGGTGGTTGATTTCCTCGTTGTCGTTTCATTAGATTATAGATTATTCAAAAGGATAGGTTATATTGGTTAACTTGTTTATATTCAATATTCTCGTTGACAGTGGCATGAATATAACATTTAACCATAGTTATGTAGAAGAGTATCAGATAGTTAGTAGTTGTTACCACTATGTTTTGATTATAATATTTTATTTGCGTGGTTAATACGAGACGATTACTTGACTTTGTAATGGTCCAATCAATACTTTTATTGTGGATGTATCATTTTTGGTGTTAAAGCTGTTGTTAATTTGAAGTTTTGTGGATTTCATTCAAAATTCCCTTAAAGTTCAATAGTACACCTTAACTCTTTTTTAGTGTTAATAAATGGAGTAGATTTGATTATTAAACCAGAATATATGCCAATAATCAGCAGTATTGGTAACAGGCTATTGGAGTTAATGATACTATTGAGTGACTTTTGTCATTTTAAAACGCGTTGTTTAGTTTTGTGAAGCTTTTGATTTCCAGTTCAAGGTATTTATATACTTTAAAAAGTAGCAAATATATCTCTTAAATTTTTTCGATACTTTAATCGGCTTTCAAAGGGACTTATTTACATTAAATTCACATTATATTATTATCTATATATACTTTTATTGCAGTTATATTGATGTATATATTTTAAACAATAGTATATGAAGGTCTTGTGTATTTGATCATACATAATCTGAATGTTTTATGAATCAATCTCGCCGCTCAAGATTTGGGAAATTTGGTGTCGTAATCAAAGATCGCTGATTTTCTGATGTAAAGAATATTTTTGTTGTTTATGTATAAAACGTTAGTTTAAGTTTTGAAATAAAAGTCTTTGTTATTATTTAAAGTAAATTTGAATGTTTTGATGGTTTGGATATAATCTTAGTAATAGTAATAAAGCCTTTTGATAGCTTTCTGTGTTCGGTATTTCAAATATTTATATCCTATAAATTGAAGGATTTTGCATGGAATATCGATTATCGAATCAAAGAATAGTTGAATTGATTAACAAATCTTTTACTTTGTTAAATTCATTACCGTTATTTTTGTTTTCTACAGGTTAAAATATAGGTACCATTATTTGGAATCGAGTTTAAAACTTGATTTATTCCTCATTAGTTTATCAATATTCACATAAACTTTAACCTGAAAAGTCTTAATGATTTTCAAGTTAGAATAAAAAGAGGTAAGAGTCTATAAAATGTAAACGACTGTAGGGTTAATCATTATAATTCGAATCTTTAAGATATGTAACAATGGTTCTTTATCGAGAGTAAGACTAATATTGAAATTTTAAACGTTTTAATAAGTAAATATTGTAAAAATACTAATTTCATATCATAGCATAATATACTGTGAATAGCCTTTTATTGAGTGTCCTAGTACCCCCATATCTGATATGATCTCTGAAAAGGTGCCTTTCGCGGAATACTTACAAAGGTTAAATAAGTATACAGATTGAGGGTTTTCATGGTTATGAAGATAATATAAGTCTTTACCTATTAAATGATATACAAAAACATGATAGATTATTTGTTGAATTATTTCAAAAAGAATATATTTATGTCATATGATTTTTTTGGCACCTGGTCCTTACCTTTTAACCTGTTTTTAACTTTGAAGTCCAAAAAGATTTTCACGGGGATCTTTTTAAAATATTTGAGTATTAGGTGTTATTCATTTTTTACTATTTGTTGCCGAATATACTGGACATTCGATTAACAACCTGATTTTTTCTAGATACAGTATTTGTTATGACTATTACAACGATTATTTCTATGGTTACCTTCGTTTGGATTCTATTAGTATTTTTGGGTTGACTTCCAATCTATAGTTTTCTAGTAAGATTTCAAGTTTTTCAACCTACCATATTTTATATCGGTGTTTTACGGAGTTAGAATGTTTTCATCATTAAAATTGCAGAAATTATTAGTTTGGGGAAATATACAAACTAAGTTTGATGTATATGTTATAATGGTTGTAAACGAAAACTGTAACTGGCTCAAAAGCTTTTATAGTTCGTATTTTAACGTTATAGGACGTATTAAAACTGATTAACGCTTGTGATAGCGACTCGAAACTGCTCGCGGAATTTTCCCTAGCGTGCGCCTTCATAATTTTCTGCTAGAAAAGAATGATTTTGTCAAGAATTTCATTTAAAATATTTATGAGTATTTTTCATCTTTTTTGTTGGCTATTATCATCGTCTAACGTATTTTAGATTATTTCGTATAGTATGATATCAAGTGGAGGTTGTTTTCGAATAAAATTTAATTTCGTTAAAAATATTTCAAAAGATATATGACTGGCTTAAAAAATATGTAGTAGTTCCTCGTGTGCCTATTAAGAAATCTTATGATTAGTAAGTATAAACCTGATGATTCAATCTCTATTTATTTATAGATATTAATGAATAGTTGTATTTTCATTTTGAAGGATTTAAAAAGTTTCCCGTTTTATTTCTTTTGTTAATTTCATATTTTTGTTAAGTTTTTAATGATTTTGCAATTAATGTTGACTATTTCGACTGGTTTAGTAGAAAAGTCGTGATATTTGTCCCAATCGTCATTTGTGTTTCTGAAAATTTATAGAATTCCTAGTACATCCATGTTATAGTGATAATGATGATGAATAGTAGCTTCATATAATAGGTATTGAATTTACTATGAAAGAAGATATTATATAAGCTTTTGGATTCAGAATACCTAGGATCTACTTAAAAAACCTTTTGAAATATGATCAAAAGAATACTCATAGACCTTCATTATTATGATCGAGACACCGTACTACGAAGTACTAGTATATATGTCTGAAAATAGCTATAATATATATTAATATTCTTTGTAAACCATTGGGTTTACTATTCCCTAATGGCAAAATTTACCTATAGTGATTTCACTAGTACTTTGACTGTAACTTAGGTGGAAATATTTCTCTCCAGACGATTACTTATCTTTTGTATTGAGGAGTGGTGAATGAAAACTATTCCTGTTATATTTCAGTATTCCACTTCAAGAAATATTTTCCCTATGGTGGGGGGAAAAAAAGCAAAAATAACAAAGTTCAAAGCGAAATTAAACGTGAAGAATATGTAGTGTAAAGTTATAAGTTGGTATATATTAAAAGCTAATAGACTTTTATAGTACAACTTCAATCGATAACTTTTAACAATAGTTTTTGATAAATACTTTCCAAATTTCTTGCAATAACTAAATTACTATATCATACCTATAATAATATAGGTAACTTCAAGTATAAATATATATAAACCATTTATTGCCCACTTTGTTTAAATTAAGAATTTCAAGCCTTTGCATTGTCAACTTATACTTTGCTCCTGGCAGTGGTTTTATCAAAACGTTAGATAGTCACTCATCTATAGAAACTCATTGAATCTAAAATGTACCAAGATCCATTTCATCCCTAATAAAGTGTTTATTAATAAGAATATACTATGAGCGTTGGAAACACCAAAAACTTCTAGACAACTAACTAACATCCTTATTATCACAGAATATTGTAATAATAATAGATAAACATAAATTTGTAAACGATTTCCACATCTAAAGGGTATTTTCAATGATTCTAATAATAGCCCTGAATTTACCATCAATAGAAAAGTAACATATTTTGGATCCTAATTTGGAAACCTAATTATCCATAATATTAACGATATAAATTGTATATCCATATGTCGATTTTCCTGTAAAGTTATGTTTATTCAGGTCGAACTCATACCAACCATTTATTCCAACTTCATTAAAATGATCAAAATTATTTTAGGCGAAATTAATATTTTTCTAATACGGTATAAATAATAGTATCTTTTATTCAATTTGTAGTTTGTAGTTTTTATATTATTCAATGTATCTAGAGATGAAATTGAGAAATATGATATTTTCATATAAAGTATTATACCTGAAATGTTAAAGTATTGTCATATAAGAGGCAATATAAGGTATGTCTTAACACCTTGAATATCTAAATACCACGATATCGAACTAATACTTCTCAATTTTTAATTCATTAGCCTGTTCTTCTAAAATAATAGCGTGAATAAGTGATTTAGTATCAATATGAATGTAGTCAGAGCGTTTGCTCAATTTATAAACCCTCAAGTCTAACACTTTTTAGAGGTACGTGTTTTAAGTTAAGACAATCATGTATTTAATATAATTCCTTATAATACTTACCCTAAGAAAGTATGCTATCTTTCCCAGATTTTAATACTGAAAATTCTTTCCTATATCCATATTAAAATCTTTGATAGCCTTTGGAATAGGACTAATAATAAGAAAATCTTTAAAGTAAATAGAAATGATGTGAGGATAGCAATAGTTTACGTGTATCGCATTGTTGAAATTTAATCTCTTAAACATAAAAATATCGAAAACTATTTTCAACTTTTCCAACCATTTTGTAAAGCTCTTTTAATTCTATATAGGGAACTTAAAATCTGGAAAACTTAGTTAATACCAGGGTCAAAACCTACCTTATTCTTTCTAAGATACTTTAAAAAGAAGTTCTTAATATTAGTTGGGATTTTCTTGATTTCAGTTCCTCAAATTCTCTGTTAAAAATGTTCAGTCAATATCGATCTACTAAATATCCCAACAATATGAAACAGCGAATGTAACGAGGATTCTCTATGCGCAAAACTTTGCAATGGTGGCAAACGTTTCAGTATAATCAACACTATATCGCTACTCAAATCTTTGTATACCGATTTTAACTTTATACCTTTTGATCTGACCCTTGGCGTCAGTTTTAACTTTGGTAAAAATTTTAAGAGTTATAGTATGACGGTCAATATCTTAATTATTAGACTTAAAGTTCTTCACGCAAAATAAGCTTTGCATTTAACTATGGCAGACCTTTCTCCAATATTCAGCATCTGAGACTTCTAAAGGTTTGTTTATAGTGAATTGTTTTGTTTCTTTATAAAAGCACTAAATGACCATATCGTTATTAACAATAACATCTGATGTCCAGATGTTTGCTATTTTTTATTACACTTAACAATAACTTATTTTTGAATTGAACTTTGGCGTAATCACTAACTTATTATAATGAAAAACTACTTGAATAGATTTTGGTATAGTATTATCTTCCCTTACAATTGTGGAATTAAGGCGTCTCATAATAATCCTTTTAAAAACCGTTAAATAAGGTGTCATTACTGTTTTCCTAATTAAGGTTTCTGAATTATTTAGTAAGTAAGTTGTACAAATACGCTAGGATTTCATTGTATAAAAAAAACTATTATGAAAAAGGATTCATATATTCTTCATAATATCATTTTTCAACTTTTTATTAGTCTTATCCAAAGTATATTGAAGATTACAGTACAGTCAAGCGTAAAAACAAATTCAAAGTTTGGTCGATAATTCTATATTCTTTTACATTCAAGTCAAGACGTTGATAAGTAGTAGTTTGTTTGATTCTACTCTTGTTATCAATTGTTAAATTGTTCATAATAATATATATTTTAAACAAGTAAAAATATAGAAAATGAGGTATATTTCTGGTAACAGTTTAAGTCCCTCTCTTTTCCAAACTTGTCTTTTTCAATCGGTTCGAAATGCCATTATCTTGAAAGATATATAATAAAGAAAACTTCACATGAAATATATGATTTGGAAATACTTTGCTAACTAAATAATTAAAACTTTTATATGCTTTAATAATGAAGAAAAAAATCAATAGTATTCCCAATACGTTTGATAATTTCGTTTAATATATGACAAACGGCTTTTTGTCCCTTACCTGGAGAGATAATCGCTGTATCATGGTTTTTAAATCCGTATTCAATCTTCATAGCCATTATACTACAAAGGTTGCCATTTAAAACAGCAGTTGTTTCTAAGAAGCTATCAAGAGTCAATATAGACCCTTCCCTTTCGGGGCTTCTATATTGAGAACTTAGTCGTTATCAAACACTTTTGGAATGCTTCTATGGAGTATAGATGAGGTAGAAATGTTTTTTTTTCAGTCTTTCTTGAAATCATTCGGTACCTAAAGAAAATCCTTTACTCATTGAAAGCTAATATAACGAACCTAATTTACTAAAAGGAAGTATTTAAGGAATGTAAAGGAATTGTAATAATTGAGTGGAAATGTTTGAATACTGGAATAATCATATAGTTACTAATAATTGTAACAATGATTTCCTCGGTTAAAGAGATAGCAAAAAACAAGTCTATGAATTTAATACCTAAATCGTAAAGTTTGAAAAGATCTATAATATTTATATAAAACTGTGTGCAGTAAAAACAATTTTCATAGATTAAGATAATATAATTTTTATTAAATTTTTATGGCATTTATACTATTTTTATGGCGTAGATTTAACTGCAGTACCCTCAACTTATAGTCTGTGATAAATTTTGCTTTGAATTTAAATTTGCGAAACTATTTCTCGTTGAAAATATTGAAAGATAAACCTAAATAATATGTTATAGTTTTTTGAAACTAAATCTTATAGATTGTATAAAAACGAGGTGATTCTGAAAAAGAGAGGAAATTGATAAGATTTTACTATAAGTTTTAATGATTTACAGTTAAAGATGGGTTTTACAAGGCGGTACTACCCGCGTTTGGTACGGCTTTTAATCATTCGTCTTAGCGGACTAACGTTTAAAGTAAAGACTTTAATGTTGAAAATGAATATCTTTAAATGGGAGAACTCACTCAAATCATGGTTTTTAACAAGGAAATTAATCTATATGACGTATATTACTATGTAATTCAATTCAATCCAAAAAAAATTAAGTTGATAGCATTATGAAGTTTTGATATAACTTATAACGGGAGTCAAATTTACCTTTATTAATTTCAACAAAACTAGATTTCAACTAATATATAAATTTCTATTATTTACGTTTTTACTGAGAATAGGATGTAGATTTTAATGAAAAATCCAATAAGCTTTTTCTAAATAATCTTCATATAAGCTAGCAATATAGTTTTTCCTACATTAATTGATTCACTAGTTTTATTGAATAAAAAGAGGGTTTTAGTTTTAATTGAGAGATGATATTTGATGAACTTTCTCCTTATTATCGGTTCACTTTTTAAAAATATAACTAAAATTCTCTATGGTTTAATAGAATTAATTTTCTTAGTTTTCCTCTTATACAAAATATCAAAATAGGGAATCATATTTTAATACAAGTTAAGAACTAAAAAAAATACACAATACAACTAAGTTAACAACCTGAATACATAAATTTTTTATAAATATGGTCAAAGGCAATTGCAAAGAAGGCAGCAGTAAATATGTGTAAAGAGAGCAAGAAACGAAGTTTCTTAAAGAGTTTTTCAAAATATATTGTTATATTACTTTTTCATATGCCAACCAATTCTTACAAATCTTTGTATGAGTTTCAAATGTCAACGATAACAGTTAAAATATCTAATGTAATAAAAACTTTAATTGTTTCGTAAGCTCTAATTCAGATTCATATAATTTGAAATGATTTTACTATACTGTAGTCGATGTAATCAAACAAATATATATAATTTGTTTCCTTAAATATCATAATTATTTTGTTTTGAAAGATTTTTTACATAATATAAAAAAGATTGTTGGTGAATACACTTCATTCAATTGATAAAAGAAATTTATTCATTTTGAAAAACATCAACTTCTTTAAATATTTCGATATAAATAACTTAGATTCTAATTGTAATCTTTCGTATTTACCATTAAAACAGGGTTTTTTTGTGTTTTTCTTCCATAATGAGATCCTTATCAATTTCTTTTTAGTTCAGAATTTGGTATCTATAGACGTATTTTAACGCGTTGCTTAAGCTGAATCAATAGTTTGTAGTATAAGTTAATAAAGAACCTGAAATCTTTTTAAATAGGGTTATCTAAATCGTTGACAGATTAAACTTTTACCTCCTTATCAAACCGTATGAAAGATTAACAAATTATAATTCTTGCTCTGTTTAAGCCTCAGAAATATAACGATCAGCCTATCGATTAGTCATCAAAAATATATTCAGAGTCTAACACTTAATTCGAAGTAATAGGAGAATTACGTACTATAAAGCAAAAGAAACGAAAAACCAGTAATTCAGTTGGAGGGACAGAGTAACCTAATGATCTAAAAAGCCTAAAGATCCAAATAAACTGGTAGTAATGGCAGTTCTTTGAGATAAATTACTATTATCACCAGAATTCCGTAATATAAGCATTGCAGTGGAAAAAGAGATCGACGTGATTTTGGGGGTGCTAAAACTGAATTATCCTTAAAAGTATCGCAAAGTACTAAAGATATAGATATATTGATTTTTCCTATAATGAATATGTAACTTATTTAATTCAATAGATAAGTATAGGATAATCGTTCTAATTATGGGTTGAAGATACTATGTAAGAAAATGTTGTATATGCCTAAAGATTGAGGAATACTTAAAATCCACTTGAAGAATATCTTCACATATAGTCAAGAATATACTCATAGATCGCGATCATCAATATCGAAATCACGTACGAGTAAGTATTGATACATACAACTAAAACCAGTTATGATATAAATCTTAATCCGCTAATAATATTGGATATACTATTTATTAATGGTAAATTTAACCTCTGGTACTCTCACTAACATTATCACTGGTGCTGCAGTAGATATTCCCATCTCTAGAGTATTCTTTATATTTAGTGTTGTGCTTTCTCAAGTATAAACTATTCTTGTTGTATTTCAACAATAGGTTAAGTCTTGTGGTAAAACCTGTGGTAAGCCTTCATGTATAGGCTTACTTTTCTTTAAAGTGATAATGATTTAACAAGTTTTGAAGGTTCTATGAGGTTATACCTCGCGCGTCTTTATTTCTTTACAGACTTTAGTAATTACCGTTACAAAATTAACGATTTCTCTTACCTTAGCATTGAATTGCATTTATGTTAATTTTTCGAGCTGCGTTGATAGCAGTTTTTCCACTCGTTAGTCTTTCTATAACTATGTGTTCACCATTTTCTAGCCTTAGGGTTGGACTACTTAACAGATTAATAGGTTTGTTTTTATAGCTAGAGTTTAAGGAATTGAGACTTATAGGGTTGAAATTTTCAATTATTTAAGCATAAAAAGGTAGGTTTTCGAAATGAATATGAAAGTGTTGATTATTACTAGTGATGTTTTTACTTTTTCTATGATGGTCTTAAAGATTTAAAGCTTCATGATTTTAAATTTAAGAGTCTTGAGTTTAGATCTCTTAAGTGAATTTCTTCATTTATACATATTCTAAAGGTTTTATATTAAGCTCGTAGTGATATTTTAAGAAATGAAGAATATTTTCACATGCTTGCGCTTTCGATTTGTTTTTTAAGCTCTTTCGATTTAATCTTCATATTTTAATAGTTTAGGTACCAAAAAAGTTGTGAATATTTCGAGAATATTAAATGTTGCGACCGTTATTTTGACCTATATCTATACCGAAGATATACTAGTTAACGTTATTCGTGGTTTATTTTTAGGTGAAAGTTTTCTTATATTTTTCCAATTTTAGGGTTTTATTCTATTATCTGGAAAAAATCGGTCTCAACACCTGAATTTTCCTTAAGTCTTCGTTGTTGACTTTCATTTTAAGGCTTTAGCTAATAATTCGAAGTAAATTTCAAGCAGAGGGTAAAAATTGAGCGATTTAAAGTAACATGATTATTTGTTATAACTTAGTAATTAACTTGTATAATTTGACCCGACAATTTATTTGGTAGGATTAACATATTTGTTGCAACTTACTAGTTTGTTCTGTAGTATCAAATAACGATCTTAATTTTCTTGACAAGAGACTTGGCAATCTTTATATCGTATATTTGACTTTCAAGTTAAAGATTTTTCGGCTACTTATTTCCAAAATACGAAATTTAGGAATCATTTAATAAAAACTTCTTGAAAATGTTAATAACGACACTGTTATCACTTCGTTAGCTGTTATCAGGACTATAGCAGGTTTAATTGTTTAATTATTGCTGTAGAGACTAACATAATTTATAGGGACTTTTCAAAAAAATCTTTCATTTACGTTATTGCACAAAACGTAATCGAAAAGCAGTCTTTTCTTTCACTTTACTTATCTTTGCTTGATTTACCGTAAAGTACTGTATAGTGATGTTAGGTTTCTCAATGTTGCAACGTTGTCGATTCGAATCGTGGTCGAAGTAATATATAGTATTGTAAAAATCTGGTGGTAAAGGTATTCTTCTAAGTTTGGCAGATCACTAGCCGATCTGCATACTAATCTGAATGGGAAACTGATTGGCCCGTGCCCCACATTAAATTGGGCACCACACTACAATTGACCTGCAGTCAAGATAGTTAACTTAACTGCACTGTTATTTACTCACAGTCAATTTGACTGAATTGCAATTGACTTACAGTCGATACAGTCAACTTGACTGCATTGCAATTGACTTACAGTCGATACAGTCAACTTGACTGCATTCCAATTGACTTCTATTCCAATAGTTTGTGTTATGAAACCATTAGTCTAGGTGAAGATGATAAATAATACTAAGATTTATATTACGTAAGTCGAAATGATAACACTATTCGAAGTAAATATTTAAATTCATTACCGACAAGTTATTTATTACTTTTTACAAAAGGTAATTCACGTATTTTTCATAGTTTGGTTATTGATATTGTATCGTTCGGATTATTGTACTGATTTTTTTCGATCCGTTGCAACCTTAGCTTGATTTGAATACTGCTTCATACTGATATATTACGCGATACCCTATGTAACGTGTTGAATCAACTTATTTTTAACATAAGTGGTTCTTTGCCCAACATGTTGCATTTTAGGCTCCAAGTGGCTCAGCTGACCTAATGGCATGTTTCTTGACCCAACCGATGTCTGGGCCATAACAGCCACCTACCAACCTCACTTCATATACCTTCGGTAGCTCTGACGATTGATGAAAAATTTAACTGACCCTAACACCTGTATTCATAACCTAGCTAACCTTAACATCTATTTCGGAAACATAACCGAAAGCCGCACTAACACAGTTTATAAACGATCTATGTCATTTCACCCGCATACAAAAATAAAACAAAAAAAGGTCAAAATTATACAAATCGCAAAAATTTGAAACTAAGAAAATATATTCACTTGTGAACTATCACGTAAATTACACCAGCTTAATTTTTTCATTTCATTCCAAGGTTCTTATATATTACCACTAAATGAAGAATTTAAGGTTCAAAATGCAGAGAATTATTATATTATATGGGGTATATGGTGTAATAGTTTCCAACCTGATAAATATTTTCCCCGGTTATAGGTTGAAATCTCATTGCTCTTACCATCATTTCTTTTTATATCACTCTTGAATTTCCCTTGAGGTTTACAAGGAGAATTAAATTACCCGGGTTTTCTGTCATTGTAGCCACTGGCGTTATTAGTCATATAATTTTTTTGTGTCGCTGAATTGGCCATTAGCAGGGGGGGGCGCACCTTCCCTCTTTCATTAAGATTGGAGTACAAAACACAAAATTTCACATAATTGATGGAGAAGTTTCCTTAGTAAGTAAAGCTGTTTTGGAATTGAATTTGTTGATGACGTAGTGTTTGTCACTCTCAAATGAGCTTGGTTGTTAAACCTTGCTGGGTATAATAAGATAGATGCAATAACTAATGAAAGGTATGTGTATACAGATAAATTGCGGAGTAGGGGATAAGAGAGACGGAATCAGGGTCAAAGAGTGTCATCAGGGTGGGCAACACGATGTTATAGCGCTGGCTCGTCTTCATCTTTCAAGTTGAATAAACAAAACTGAAGCAAACCGACTTGAGGCGGTTAGTGATAAGCTTTAAGAATCTTCTATAAACGAAAAAATACGTTTGATGCAAGTTATTACTGAGGGATTTTTACCTAAGCTTCTCGCTTTAGCTCAGTCGAAAACTTGCCGAAACCGCTCGAACAGGAGTTCAGGGCACGATTTTCCAACCCAGAATGTTGTTCGATAAAGGACTGCATATTTATATGGCGAATTGTATATATATATATATATATATTGTAGACATGTAACGCATAAGAAAAATATAAGAAACATTCATCTATTCATCATTATTTCTATCAACCAATTCAAAATAATACGGTAATATTAATATTTAATTTATTGCATTCATAATATTAACAGTATCATTACATATAGGGTTTGTAGCTCAAATCATTCATTGGACAGTTTGATTTTGAGTTTTGAGAGTTTAAAACTATTTTTATTAATTGTAATTTGAACCTGTATTAAAGAGGGATTTAGAAAATAAAACCATTTATTCGTCATTTCAAAACGAAACGCGTTTTAATAGCAAAGTACTATCATAAGCCTACCCTTTGCTAACTAGCTCACTACTATATCAATGCAATTCTTTACGTTACGCCCACTAGTCTTCACTTTTCCTCTCATAAACAAATCTTCATACATCAACTTTACAGTCTTCAGCTTGTGATAATATTACGATTAAAAAGCTTAAAAAGATTATCACTTAAATACTATTGACCTGAACCCCGAGCTCTGAACCAACAGAGCTCACAAGCTTCCGATGTAAACTGTAAAGATCCAGGGGTATGCCACACTTTATTGCAACACAAAACGCACCGACTTCAGGTCCGCATGATCGCAATACATGGTGTACTGAACCTTTCCTACGCAAAGCACCGCTCATTCAACAATCGCCAAGCAGCCTCGCGTCAAGGCAGACACCGTCCCCATCTTTCCGTCCAAGTATCTCCTCCGGCCAGGAACGAGTTTCACGGGGCCAAACCGTACGAGGTCGTCAGGTGCGACGACTAGTCCCGCGTGGCGGCGTATCATGTTTGGATTGGAATGCCAGGAATAAGGGATGGTCATAATAGTCGAAAGTGCCAGCGCGACTAAACTCTATCAGCTCTAGGCCTCACGCCAGCTCTTGAAGGATCCCAGTAGCGTAGCCCGTCTGGGTGCTCTCCGACATCTTGTCAGCCTCGCTCAAAACATCAGGGCCCTTGAACTCCTATGGCCCTTGGGACGAACACATACCCACTCTTATAAGGCACCGTGGCAGTCCCTCTGCTTCCAACCCTCCTGAGTTTGACAAATTTATGGCCCGTCCGCCACAGGCACCACATACTGTATCCAGCTACGATGGTGGACCTGTCTGCCATACCTTACTGTGGCGTGAGTAATCCATCAGCCTTCCCCCGAAAGCAGGCAGCAGGCTGGGTGCTGACCCGAAACCGATTTTTTGATAGGCTGTATGCCTTGTGTCGTCTCTGTCGTCGTCGCCGTGTGCCCCCACGGATGCGGCATGTCTCTGCGCAAATGCCGTCTACGCCCAGACGGTCGAGACTTGTGTGCTCGGCAACTGCACTATCAGGGAGGGACTGTTGATCAAGAACGCCACCACCTCAGCTTGCGGTGCGCCCCAGGAGAATCGGGATGTCCAGATCGTGGCTGTGTCTGTCTTCACGATCGCCATACATCTAGGCTTCTTCGTCCTGCGAATGTTCGCCAAGGCAAAGAAACTATCACCCTGGGGTTGGGACGACACAACCATAGCCATTTCATACGTGAGCCGTCCCTGATGCTGCCGATCCAAGATGGTATGTAGTATGTACTGCAGCCTGGACTAACATGGTGCTCTCAACAAACAACAGGCCCTCATGATACCTTGGGTAGTTTTGGCACATGTCACAGGTCACGAGCGCCTCGGGAGGAATATTTGGACCCTTACTCCCGACGAAATCGAAGGCTTTCTCTTCTACTTTTATGTCTGCGAGGTCCTCTATACCCTCATCACCTTCTTGACCAAATCAAGCATCATATTTCTGTACATGCGCATCTTCCCTGGCAAGACGTTCCGGATCATATCGTGGGCTACGCAGGCCGTGATCATGGCCTCGGCAGTCTCGTTCGGCGTAGCAGACGGGTCGCAATGTCGACCTATTAGCTTCTTCTGGACCTACTGGGATGGCCAGCATGTGGGCACATGCATCAATCTCATCGCACTGGCACAGGCCAACGCCGTCATCAACATCGTTCTGGAAGTCTGGATGCTGGTCTTGCCAGCGACGCAGGTCTGGGGCCTGAACATGGCCATTAGGAAGAGGATCCAAGTGCTGCTTCTGTTTGGCTTCGGTATCCTGTAGGTCTTGTCGCCGCCCTCTCTCTTCCGGATTCGCCATGAGACGGCATAGCTGACGCTGTACAGTACCATTGTCATCAGCATCATCCGTATGTCATTCTTGAGTCAATTCGCAACGACACAGAATCCAACCGGTAATGCCTCCCCCAAGCCTGCGCTCTCCGTTGTCCTCGCTCCCTTCCCAACACTGACGCCCCTCCTCGCAGTCGACTTCTTCTATCTCTCCATTTCCACCACGGGCGAACTCACCATCGGCTTCATGGTGGCCTGCGTACCCGCCGCCCGCATGGTCATCTTGCATTACTGGCCCGACATGGTCGCCACCCTATCCTCGGGCAGCGCCAGCACCGGCACCCTCGACGGCACGGCCGTCTCCGGCGGCCCCAACGCGCACAGCCGCGCCCTGGGCCACAGCCACGGCTACTCGGCGCGCGTCGCCGCCGCGTCGCCGCCGGCCAAGTTCACGCGCCTGGCGGACGGCCCGAGCGGCCGCGGCTCGCCGTTCGACGCGCCGCGCGCGGCGCCGCCCGTGGCGCCGCACCGGGAGGCCCAGGCGGACGCGCCCGAGTACTACGGTGCCGAGAAGCCGGCCGGGCCCGGGGAGATCATCGTCCAGCAGGATGTGAGCGTCGTGCACTCCATTGCGCCGCAGACGGCGCGGGGCATCGGCGCGAACTTGCCGGGGCGCCGTGAGCTGGATGAAGAAGCCCAGACATACAAGGAGGACGCCTGGGATACCAAGGGCCGGTTTTAGGCCTGCGCCGAGTACACGGAGACCTTTGGAAGTGGTCCTGCTCAAGCTTGCTGTCACTTCCAACCTCCTCCACCTCCAGGAACCCGCCGGTCGGGATGTTGTGAGGCAGGCACTCGGCACACTGGTATGTATGGACGGACGGCTAGTGGTATTAATTGATCGGTTGCCTCATGACTTTGGCATCACCGCGCCATCTGCAGCGCGATGTATTCATTTTGGAACATGACCAACGAAGTCATACAGTCGAAACCCATGAACCTTGGACAATTCTATCCCCCTCCTCATTTCCAAACGAATAAAACACATTCGTCGTCCCCTTGACCGCTGCCTTCGCCCCGACAAATTCAAATTACCCTCGACCGTACACCCGAATGACCTTGTTTGTAAACAGCCCCGCAAACAAGGAGCGAAGCCATGACATCAAAACCGTGAGTATGGTTCTCATATAGGTACCCATGGCAATGCCATGAGGATACTTTCATGCCGTGCCTTGCCATATCATGAGAACTTTGTTTTATGCTTGTAATGTAGAACCCCGTGGAAGTCGAGGAGTGGTGGAGAACGTTTTGAAATTGAAGACCAATTTATTTACTTTTGTTTAAGAGAACGGCTAATGAGCGTACCCACAAGAAGCAAATCCAATTTACCTGTGCGAAAGCCATTCTTGTGCGGATAGCCGTTCTCTGAAACAAAAAATCGCCAGTGTTGTGATTATTGCATATATAGTATAGTTAACGTTATTGATAACTGTAGTGGTATACATCATCCGACCGTCAACACTATTAATTACAAATTGATGTTACTCATTTCGGTATTCATTTCAACCCATATCTGTCGTTTTACTAATCGAGTGTAGCGAATATCAATTGTTTAACTGATTGTTTTCAGCTGATGTTGTTGTTGGACCGATTCATTTTAGTTGATGTTGTTTTGGCTTGCGATCGAAGAAAGGGACGACTGTTTTTTCGTGTAATGGGTACGTATCAGCGTTGTTATACGGATAAATAGGTGGGGATTGGTTCGCAGTTCTTACGACTTAGAGAATATCATGACTACTTTACTGAACGTTGAACTTGATTACTTCAATCAGGACAATTCAAATCGACATAGTAGCTACGACTGAATACCTACCAACGATGGGAATATATTCCTCAAGACGGAGGACATCTGAGAGATGTACTGAAATAGAAAATGTACTCATTTCACCACGGGATTCTCATTACAGCGTCGGCTAGGCAGGTCCATAGTTGTCTCAGATTGGACTGTGGTTTCCATCACTTTCTGACCATCTCTAACCTCAGCTCCATGCCCGCTGGACGCAATGTGAAGCTTGGGTTCCCCACCGTAAAAGGCTTGTCGACGCTCAGGAAGCGACAATTGCGCACCAGCTCGGCCAGGATGATCTTGATCTCGAACATGGAGAACAACCGCCCAATGCAGATGCGTGGCCCGTTGGAGAAGACCGAGAATGCATAGGGGTTGAGTTGATCGCCCTTCAGCCTGCTCCAGCGGGTTGGGTCGACCTCGTCCACATCCTCTCCCCAGATACAGGGGTTGGACAGCGTGACCGACGGGCAGAGATCCATGAGCGTGCCTTTGGGAATGCGGACCCCGTCGATGGTGACGTCTTCGTTCGAGGCACGCTGATAGGTGGTTGCTGCTTGGGAGTTAGCGCGAGTGAGTGGAGGGGAGCATGGAGGACGAGGAGAGAATATGATGAATAGACGGGCGAATCACGAGTACCTGGTGGGTAAAGGCGCAAAGACTCTTTGACGAAGGCGTCAAGGTAGCTCAGACTGTCCAGCTCCCCGAACGAGGCATCTGCCGAAACGCTCAGGATCTCTTCTCGGAGCCTTTCTTGGATGTCGTGCTGTGTTGCCATGATGTAGCAACTCCACGAAAGCATGTTGGCCGACGTGTCGTGCCCGGCGGCCATGATCTCGAGGAGATGGCCAAGGAATTCTTTCTCGCCCATGCCTTTAGCCACACCGCCGGGCCCACTCTCTTCCACAATGAAAGTAACCAAGTCCTGAGACGCCTTCATTTCGTAGGTCCCAGCTTGCTTAGCAGCGGAGACTGATTGGTAGCGGTCGCGGATGAGTTTTAGGAGAACTCCGTTCAGCCACCCCATGGCATCGAGGAATTCCCGGTTCGCCTCAAGCGGGATCCAGCGCACTGGGAAATGGGCATTGGCGAATAGCAGAAACTTTCCCATGGCGTTGGGCGCGAAGAAGACATCGTAGGCCCGGTGGAATGTGCAGCCTCGTGCGAACACATCGGACTTCTCGTGCTGGTGGTGCTCCACGGCGTCGTCGCCGGGCTTGACATAATCAAGGTCAACGCCCAGTACGGCGGTCCCCATGATGTCCAGAATGGCGCCCATGAAGGTGTCGGTGCAGTTGAATGTCCCTGTCTTCCCGTCGTTGCTGGCAATGCTTCGCTCGAGAGATGCACAGATATCCTTTGCCTTTTGCCGAAACACCGGCTCCAGCTTGCGGATGCTCTTGAGGGAGAAGGAATTCGTGAGCATCTTGCGATGGGCCCGATGCTCAGCGCCCTCCATCAGGATCAGGCCATGGCCGGCGACTTCTCGCGTCAAGCGAACGAACCAGCTGGGCTTAGAGAAAGAATAGCAGTTGTTGTAGAGCACGCCCTTGTGGGCTGCAAGGCTGTTGGGTACCAGGTTCTCGCTGTTGAGGAAGCCAAGATAGCGAATGAAGGGCGCATCGGGGTGTTCTTTCATCCACTTGACGTACAGAACCGTAGGTGTCTCGCTGCGTAGCAAGTTGAGGCCCTGGCCGAACAGGAAGTGGTTGTTCTGCACGTTGCCTTATGAGAGACGAACAGTTGAGAGGAAAAGAAACGAGATCAACGTACGGATGGCCCTGGGACATGGCGGAGGGGCGAAAAGTACTTGGGATGCAGGAAGATTCGGTACAACTTCAATGTCAAATACTGTACCAGAAACATATAGACAGCCCAAGATGCGATTCGGCGTGAGTGGTCATCGACCCTGCTTAGTATGCGCGGGTTCTTCAATGCCACTATTTCGAGAGCCGTGCATAACACGCAGGCAAGTAGATCCATTTCTCCGCGGCAATCTGAGAGTTTGGGAAGTATAAACCCACAACAGCTGGTAAACGAAGCTAATCCGGCGAAAATCGCGACTGGTAAGTTGTATTACGGTAACAGCGGAACAGTTTGGCCACTGAGATGTGCCTAGGTGCCTATATTTCTACCAGCGACCTGCCTTGTGCAGAGTAACCCATGTGTACAGTACTGTATCACGTGGATGCTGCGGCATCAGTTGCCTTGCGGGGGCTGGTTTCATGCTACGAAGTGACAGTCCGTCAGGATGTAATACATGATATCTATTCGAATGTGATCACTCAAAGGACAAGTCAACTGTCAACTCCTTGGATAAATTTCAGTTCAGGCTGGATGTGATATTCAGGGATAAGTCGTTGTCATGGCTGGGTGTGATATCTCCACCGTGTTCCGTAATCCTACGTTGTCACGCCTGTGACTATCCGACACCCCATCCAACGGACACTTGTCTCGTCAAGAGTAGCCTTTTTCTGACAGCTTCGTGTAACCACTGATAGGTCTTTGGACGCGGCAACTGATAGATCTATAGGCACGCCCACGTTCCAGTCGCTCTATCTCATGACCTGCCCAACAAGCAATATCGGCTAGACTTTCGATCTTAGTACCGAAACGCGCGATGCAATATTAATGTACGTTCATAATTTCAAGTCCTATGATGCATCATAAATATCATAGTTGAATGCATACCCAACGATATTTCAGTAATATCGTGTTTTTATTATTTGGTACGCGTTGGTTTTAAATATTTTCCCTTTCCTTGAAACATTTCGAGATACGTCTTTCTGTAAAGTTAGCCTTTTACGTTCACAGAGTTCAAGACGATCAATCTGTCGAAGAAACCTTTCAGCTGAACAGCTTCTTAAATCAATGACAGGAAAGGTTTTGTTGTTCAAAAGAACTGTGATTTTTGGACGATTATTTTCAGTTATGTTGATAGTCTTGTATTAATAGAGAGAAGAAACAGCACATTGTTGAAGTACACCAGATACAGTCTATACAAGGTCTGTAAACAGGGCTTAACACCAAGGATGCAAGGAATACTTCGGAGATAAGCATTTCTACTAGAGAGCTAGGAAGTAGTATTCTCAAGCTAGAGGGGCATTGAGATAAAGACTACAGCGAGTCACAGCTCATAGTACTACTAGTATTTACAAGTAAAAGATATCGATCGTGATGATCGAAATCTATAAGGACTCTCTTGATTATATATCAAAAGGTTCTCCAACAAGATTTCTAGGTGTTCCAGAATCTACAAGCCTATACAACATATTATTATATCGTAACTTCAACACACCATTAGTAAAATTACGCTTCGCTCTCTATTCAACTGAATCCTTTAGTTTTATACTTTTTTCTCATATTAATATATCTATATTTTATGGACTAACTAATATCTTTAAAGATACCTAAGATGTCACTATAACACTAGCATCTCTAGAAATACGTGGTGTACTATTCCTACTACAAGGCCTGTCTTTTGACAAAGCCAACGATGGTCTTTTATCGAAAAGAATTGTTATCGTTACTGGTGCTTCAAGCCCTTCCAGAACTTTAAGCCCCTTTCGCCCTTTACATTATTCCGTTTCAATCCTCTTCATAACAGCTTTTAGGAATATAAAAAAGGTATCATCCATTAAAACCGTTAGGTTAAAATGATTATTCTCTTTAATTTTTAACCTATAATAAGCCGAAATTTTCTATCTAAATAGTTTAAATACTAAGTAGCAAAGAAAAACAGTTTCCTTAACCCTTTGAAAAACCTAGTCAGATTTGTAAGATGAAAACAAACTAGAAAAATGAAATCCAGCGATTTCGATATTTTAAAAGAATCCAAAAAATTAGTCCCTGAATAGAGACTAGCAAATCAATCAATGTTTAAGAAAGCAACTATATTGCTAGCTCCCAAAAAAGCCATTCAATAAAGATATGCCAAGTTTTTCATTCAAATCAATGGCTTTTATTATAAAAAAACGTATACAATGATAAATCAGCTATCAATGAAAAAGACGAAAAAGCGGACTCTATAACAAACTTAATTACAGTTGATGATGATAAATTTAACACCCACTACAAAACCTACTATAATTTCATGATATTACTAACACATTTGAGTATTCAACTTGATTGGACGACACTAAAAAATATATCACAAAAACATTGACCAATTAGAGGCGGTAGGTAGAACGGATCCTGCCGTTTAAAAAAATATATTTTCAACGTGAAAATATCTACTTTGAGCGTTAAAATATCAACTTTTAATGTCAATCCGCCAAAATAAACAATCAAAGATCGTACTAAAAGTGAATAATGCCGTTTTAGAGGACCCACTTTTGACGTCAAGTTGAAGAGTCTTAAGGTCAATTTTTTAATTCCTTTTCTTCTTCTAAATCACTACATTATTTTATAATCTATGAGCTTTAATTGGAATATACTATAGACGTTATTGAATGCTCATATGAATATATCTTTAACGATAAGAAAAATGTTTACAAGTTCGAAATACAAAGTAATAAATAAACTTAATTTCTAATAGGAGGTGATGTAATAGAACTAATAAGAAAAGGAAGCGTTATAATATTAAATTTGATAACAGTTAAAATGTTTTTTTTTTCTATAAATGTTTTCAATACTCTGAGTTCATCATCAATCTGATTAGTCTTCAAAAGCTTGATAACTTGTAATTAGACTCAGGAACTTTTCTTTGATGAATTTATTCGTCGAGGAAGCCATAGTCAAAATAACTAACGACTACACAATTATTCAAGTATTAATAGATTGCTTCTTCAATATTTTATCTTTTTCACAATCAATCGATATTTTCTTCTGTCATATAAGGTTTGGTTACATAAAATTCAATTTATTCATAAGATTCTTTTAATCATTTAGTAGTTCTAGAAACAACTAAAAAGAAAAATATTTGGATTTTATTTTCACCCGTTATAAATTTGATAAAAGCTTTCAATAAGAACTTGATTTACAATACAGAAACTTAGATACAAGGTGGTTTATATACACTCTCAACAGATTCTTGTAAATCTTGACTGGTTGAAAACGAGAATGTCACAGTTTAACAACTAAAAAAGTCCAATACGGCTTTAAAGTCTGTAATATAATTTCTATTATTTTAAGTAAAGGATTCAAAGCCGTTCTTTTGTATACCAAACGGAATTATCAAACAAATTGTATATAATATTCATCTTGGAATATGTAAAGGGAGATTTATTTTTGTTATATATTTGGTTAGAATAATGGTTACCGAATAAGGATTTACTATTAATTTTTCATAATCATATACCCCTAAAGCAAAAAGGATTTCTGAACGCTATAATACAGTGATTCAAGAAAAAAGGGTGAATATAAACTATCATTAGAAAAGTAACTAATCATATATAACTCTATCTATTCCAAGCAAATATTATTATAAACAACTTGACGGTTATTAACAAAGTAAAAACCTTATATATCACTCTCCATAAGAGTTTTTATATTCAAATAGAATGATACAGTTATCATCGAATGAATTTTCAATTTACCATTACCACCAGATTTTTGGTTATCGTACATGAACCCTTCAAGAGACGACGAAAGAGTTAAAATAAATTATACTAAAGATAAGGAAGAATCCTATCTTTAGTAATTCCACAACACAATGAAAATCTGGAATATAATGACGGTCTTCTTACTAAAACATTTAGGAAACTTAATCAAAAAAATCGTTAACATATTGAGTTAATCGGGTTTCAAAAGAATAATTACGGAACGCCAAGATTCTATGGTTATAGGGGGAAAACACTATATGAGAATTTATCGAAGTAGGTATTCTTTATAACAGTTCAACGGCTGCAAAAATCTCTAAGCTAAAAAAATTAGCATTAAATAGATAAAATAAGCAAACAGCCGGTTATTTAATATTATCATTAATAACAATGGGATACAGTTTGTATTCTTTATAAGTAAACAAGTGAACCAATTGATTAAATGAAAAGCTTCATAGGAGTTAAAGGCTAAAAAATTGGAAAAAGCCCTCTAAAGTAGAATACAAAGCCTACTGTCACTTAAAGTATTAAAATTAATCAAAAATATCATCTATCTATATAATTTAATTTCCAATTTTTTTAAAAAAAAGGTTACAATCAATGATAATGGTTGGTTAAAAACGTACAAATGGGAAGGAATTATAGGAATATTAAATTAATTCTATAGTTTTAGCTACATTGAAACGTTTGCAGTTACTATCAAGGTTTCAACGTAAAGTATACCCGTTATGCACGCAGATTCTTATAATTAGGATATTAATCAGATAGAAATTAATTTTGAATTCTTGAATGAGAAGCTTAAGGAACTTGTACTTATCGAAATCATAATCGTTTTTTTTATGTTTCGTTTTAGAATATTCAAAGGTAAACAATATGTGTTTTGATCCTATAACTAACCAAAGTTTCTAGATGTTGGATTGAGTTTATAATCTCGAGTTAATGTAACGATATTGATTCAAAGAACTCAAAGTAGTCTTTTTTTCCCTATATTTGAGATGTTGAGTGCGAAGCACTAATATATACCTAAAGTATAACCACACGTTCATTTTTTAGACTTAAGTTAACGATTTACTGATTATTGGTTCGGATTCAAAATATATTATAGTATTCGAAAAGAATATTGGAAAGAAATTTATGTATGAAAATGAGGGATACGAAATATATTTTGGGGGGGTATAGGCTGGCATCTTTTGAAAAATAACCACCAAAATATCGTCATCTTATCTTATAACGCCTATATTCAGAGAGTCATAGACTTTAGAATCGTGGAATTGTGCAGAATACTAGCCTATATAGCTATCATAACTCGATTATTTATTCTATGCATTTAAAATCCTGGCTGAAGTTTTATAGATTAAAAAGTATTAGTGCAATGTTGGGGCTTTTGGTAATATAATAAGCCAGACTAGGCCCGATATTTCTCTTGAATATTAATATATACATGATTGGAATTAAATACCTTGAAAAGTAATATAATACTTGTTAGTTGAGCTTTCGGACAATTGAAGCAGTAAAAGGCCTATGAATTATAAATGGTAAAGATGAATAGTTTAATAGGACCGTATGAAAAATATCATATTAACATTTCGGTATCTAAACAAATTGCTGTTTATATACTATTTTACTTGATATATATGACCTTTATAAGCTTTATATATGTCATTGTTTTATTGGTGATTGGTTATTACAATACACGTCCTGAACCTTTATTGAATTAGTACTTTTAAATTATTTTTACTGAGAAAGCAGAATTCCCATATTTTAACTTTCATTTACCATAGGTTCTCATATTTCATCTATTTTGTATTTGTTTTTATTTGTTTTATATACGACTTTTCACTTTTTCGCTCTCTATAAATTACCGTTTGCAAACCTTATCCATCATCTTTTCAATTTTTATCAACCTGAAAATCAGGATTTTGGATTTAAAATTCCAATTTACTATGATCCTGTGATTTTACTTATAATTCTAATCATTTTGATTTATTTTTAGTTTTTTTATTAGCAGAGATCAAAATAGTTTTACTACAATATGACCAAACTTTGGTAAATTAATTTTGCATTTATTACTAAATGATATTTATATTTTTGTAGTAAAACCTTCATTCAAGCCAAATGATTGTGAATATCATCCGCTAAATAATGTAAGTTTATGTAAGTAGATTTCTTTCTATACATAGAAGAAAGAGAGTTTCAATAGATCGTTAGTAGTGACTTCATGATAAATTGAATCTTGAAATATTTATAAAGCTTTAAAATTATTAACAAATAATTTTATGAATCTTGATACATGTTAAACGTAACGTATAACAATATTTATAAAGAAATCGTCTTGTTACTTGGATGGAAGATTCTATAACACAATGCATTAAAAATAGATAATAGATTAAATATACGCCTAAGTAATTTCTATGCTATTGAAATTTATCCCACCGCTTACAAAAATAGTTCAACTGAGAAAAATTATCATGATTAATAGTTAACTAATATTTTCAGTTATAAAGAAGAACGTAAAAATATAATCTTCGAAATTACTTCCGTATAATTAAACAATAAACTTGAATTTTTCGAATATTTTTTCCATAATTTCAAATTCAAATCTATAAACTATGTTGACATTGAAAATTGTTATATCATATTCTTTAAATTATTCTCATGAGAAAAGCTCAAGAAAATTACAAGTGATAACCCAATTAATCTTGATTCAATGTATTATCATAAATAACTCACCAGATATATTTATAATACGCTGAATATTTAGTTGAACAATGATATTGTAATTCAACGTTTGTTTTTATAACACTTTAGCTATGATATATATCAGTTTTGTTGGAATAGAGTTAAAGTGCAGCGAAGTCAAAGTTGACTTCACTAGTTGCGAGTAAATTGCAATAGAGTACTAAATTCAATGTAGGGCATAGGCCAAGTAATTTCCCACAAAAAGTAGTATACAGACCAGTCCGCAGTCTGCTAAACCTAGGAGGAATACCAATCGACCACCTGACATTTGCAATACTACTATCATTCTACCTACTTCTAATCGATAACGTTGTAACGTTTAAGGTTCAATTAACAATTATCAATTCCTATTAGGTTAAGCTAGGATAAGATAGGTAAAACATGAAACTACTTTCCGATTACGTTTTATATTGTCTTGTTGGGGAGTAGAAAGATCTTTATGAAAAGCTTTCACATACTACGGCGGTTACTACAAAAGTAAACAGGAAATATCAATAGATTGTAGCGGCTTTAATAGAAATTGAGAGGTGGAGAAGGTATCGCCATTGATTAAATACCAATAAATATTCATCCACATACTTTTTAAATGAAACATTGAGATCAACCGCTAAAAGTCTCAAAATCAGCCCTGAAAAGCGATTACCAAATATTTGAAAACTTTATAAATAGAAAATAAGTAAATTACTATTACTAATACAATAATTTTAAGTCCTCAAGTTCAATATACTTGTAATTAACAATGAATTCAATGAAAAACAACTTCAATATTAACTTCACCTCTAACAACAATCTTTTTCTTCGTGAATTATAAGATTGTTAATGAAACACATCAGAAAATATGTTAAAATCATTATATCATTCGAAAATAATAAGATCGGTGAGTCGTAGGAAACAGCTACATTGCTTAATTCTGTCCAAATCACCAAATTCTTACCCCGTTAAATAATCAAGTTACATAGTTTACAAACCATGAAGTTTACATTACCTAATCGATTTATAACAACGATGATTTGCTAAATTAAAAGCTAAAATATCACCAGAAAATCGAAAAATGAACATCATCGAGAAATTTTGATCTCTTTTAACTAAGTGTTACAATTAGAAACTTTGATTTAAAGAGGTTCATATCGATTTAACAAAGTAATACCTAGTTAGTTTTGTTGGTAACATTATTACTGACTCCAAACCTAAAATGATTGATGAAGGCACTCTGGTTTTCCAATATTTTGGTGATTACTTTAGCAATTAGATGCTTAAATTGAGGAATAAAATACCAACAACGGATAATTCTAAACTGAAAAGGAAACTTTGCGACCGTGGTATTTTTGTTCTTAATGGAATGGGAGACCGGTTAAATAAAATTTCGTACTTGGCATAAATGGCCTAATTCTTTTAAAATCATCAAACCTAAGACTTCAAAGCGAATGGAAAACCTCCTACCAACAACCATCACCATAAACGTTCCAAAAAAAAAAAAAAAAAAAAAAAAAAAAACGCTTCTGATCGTCAAAAAAGTCAAACTTTCGTTTTACAATTTGAGAAGCCTATTAATTCATCAGGCAATCCAACACTTATTCGTAGTAATGCAACCTAAATATTCGACAATGGAAGAGTAAGTAAAATAACAACTTCTGATACAATACAAGGAATTGAATATCAGCGCGATTAAGAGTTGAATGAAAAAGATCGTTGACATCGTCGAAATTATTATAATAAAGTTCAAATCGTTAAGGCACTAAAATTATTGAGAGTATACCACGTAATACTCAAATCAATATTATTACTCTAAGATAAGGTACGCTATATACGTAAACTTACTACAAGTACTATAATAGAATTTTACTCCTTATATTAAGCCAATGATAACTACCTTAATCACTCAAACTTTGAAGGTTTAAAACTTGAGTTAATTATAAAAAGTACTATTGACGACTGAGATGACCATAGTAACATACCAAACAAACCGATTAAAATGGTTAATATTAACTCAAAAACTCTTATAATGTACGTACAAAGTACTTGAAAATCCGGAACAACATAGAAAAATATAACAGTAAACCTTACATTTTGCGCAACAAAGATATATTGCGATTCTTTTATAATTTCAAGTGAATAAAAATTTAAATTTTAGGTTTCCACTTACTATTTCTCGGAATTGTTACAGGAGAGGCCATAAATTAATATATAACCTTCTTCAGTAAAGTATATATTTTTCATAAAATTAATCTCCAAAAAAAAGAGTTGTTCTATTACGCTATCAGGCTTAAGTAATATTTTAGTAGTTAGGTAGTGATAAGTTAAAAGATCATAACGGTCAAGAAAAAATCAACAAAAATACCTATAAGCGTTTTTAATCATTTTCCCAATAAGTTAATGTCATATTACGAAATACTATGGAAGGTATAGACTAGAAAATCCATACTTGGAGAATAGGTCCAATTAGTCATCATATGCGATAACGAGTTTAAATACGCCTTGAAACGCCTAAATGGTATTTATAAAAGCCTTTCTAGCTAATTTCGATTTACGCTTACGATTATAATAACTTGTTCACCAAATTTGATTAATATTTTCCTCAAGTTCACAATTTCCGCGATTGAGAAGATAACGACCTCATAATCGCATCTTATAACTATTGAAAATACACTGGGTCCAAGTACTTGTGATCTAGTTTAAACCATTATATTTAAAACCATACTAATAATAGTAATATTCTTGAATTTTAAGCAGATACGCCAAAAGAAAATACTATTGTAATAATGATAATGAGATGTATAAGATTTGGGGTAAGTCTGGTTGCTAATGAAGTCGTCACAATGCTTTTAAACGTTCTAAATATTAGGTAATATATTACATCTAGTTCCTACCTAATTTGGAAAAAGACTGTTGAAATATAAAATACGTATAGTTACTCAACATAAACTCAACAACAATAGAGCCAACAGAGCTAGTTAGTACTTTGTACAAATAATAAGTACAGAACCCTTCAATACCAAAGGATGAGGAATTCTCCGGAGTTATAGATATATCTAAGGAGTATAAGTATTGACTAGTGCAAAAAACTAGTATTAACTAGTATGGAGAATCAGTAGAGAGATTCTGCCTAGGCTAGTAATTACTAATACAGAGGAGCTATTATTTACTAATATATACTAGTATGGACTAGTACGGAGTCTCGACTTTTGATTGACATCCTTATGAGAATATAATTGATTATATATCGAGTCCTCCATATATATTCTTGAATAATTAAGTTTACGAGCATATTTAATATCTTCTGGTGTAGTACCTTCAACAAAAATTCAATATTTTTTAGTGTTTTAGATCATCTTTTGTAACCAACTGAACGATTTTAAACTTGGGTATTCGCCTTCTTATGCGCGTTACCGTTTAGTATTACAAATCAGGGTTTGTCATTAACTATATTGCTTGGGTTTACTATACCGACGGTCGATATCATGAGTATAGTAAAAATCTTCATTGTCGTCGCTAAAGTCGTGAGCTTAAGGATAAATACTAGTCGAATTCAGCATCCATATCATTAAAATCGCAAACGAAAACCACAAATAGCTAAAAGAATCCTTTAAAGGTAGCATTAGGATACTATAACGCATATCCAAACACTGTATAACCCGTAAAAATGTAGCAGACTTAATACCTTAGTGTGTTTTCGTCAACCACCGCATTAACCAGTGCTTATAAACAGAATATTAACATATGAAAAATTCAATGAAAAAGGTACATCCTTCATTCTGACCTTATTATATATTCCAAAATATACGACTACTGAATAACATTCCAATGAATAAATTATTGGATGTTGTTCATATCGTATTTGAATTCAATTAAAAAAATATTGTCAATATTTGGAAAAAAAAAATCGCTAAATATGGAAGGTAATAATTCTCGGTTTAGCTGGTATTAACACTGAAAAAAAAAAGCGAGTGGAAACCTGGTAATATAATCTTTATTGAACGGAAAATGTTCAAAAACGGTCGTAATTCAAAGTCTAAAGAGTTAAGCGGCTTACCTTCAGACTTTTCAACCTATGTCCCTTGAAAAGTAAAATTAAACACTCAATTAACTTGATTGAAAACGACTACATCCAAGAAGTTTTAGACTTTAAAGTTTAATGTTTTTTATAAAACAACAGAATACATACCCATTAAAACTAAATCACTTGGTCATGCCATAACTTCAGAAAACAAAGCCATTTTTCACGAATGGAAAAGTATGAATTATATATTGGGGCTCATAACTATACAATATACCAAAATCAGCTGGATATTGCATTCCTTATATAAATACCCTCAAGTTTCGGATAGAATACTTCACATGAAATTATTATAATTATGAATAAGTCTTCAAATACGTCAAAAAGTCCAAATCCGATAAACTAGATGAAGAAAAAAAACAATCTCAGATATTCTTCATTGAAGTGACACCAATTTCACTGAGATTAATTGGAAAATTACAATAAACTTCAAATAAACGGTACATATGATTGCAACTAAAAAGAAGATAAGATAATAGAAAAATAAACTTATAAATATATAAATAAAATGATCAACAACAAAGTTAAATAAATTGACAAAGAACGATCAAAAATATGTATATATTATTTAAATGCGAAATATGTAAATATCATTCAATTCAATTAAACACCATCTAAATAAGACACACATTTAGAAAAATTCATGAGCCTATTATCATTACTGTTTTCTGTAATGATGAAAGTACTATCAAATTATCTAGAAACTTCAAACATCACCAATATATATAGAAAACTTGTCTTCAGAAGCACTTCATCAAATATAAAGTAAAAAGAAATACAATTTGGATTAAATGGATTCGTACAAATATAAAACTGGATAAAGAGTTAAAGAAACCACTACAAAAAGAAAAATATGATTTAATGATATAAAAGTTCGGATTGTATGAATTTCATCAAGCTAAAAAATAATAGTTTGAATATTTTCATGCTTCAAATCACTTTTGATGATATTTATATGGTGTGTTGAGATGTATATTACTTCAAACTTAAAGAGTATTGAAAAAGAAGACCTACTAATAAAGGTCATTAATTTTCATCGGAATATATAATTATTCTTGATTTTTACCCCTATTCACTCTACAACTATACACTACACATTCTTCACTTTACTATTTTATTCTATTAATTTTAGTTTTTTCATCCTAAAGACTGCGTAAAAGATACGTTTCAAGGGGTGGATTAAAAGTACAACAAACACAATCTGTATACATTAAACCAAAAAAAGTAATATTTTGGATATAAGGAATTCTCTGGAAATAATGGTTTCCAGAGAAACAATGAAAAAAAGTATATTGAAAGGTATAATGTGATCGAGATAATATTAAAATTCAGCTATTTATACGAGAACTTACTAGTATAAGGTTCTATTTATGATAATAAAAATCTATCGAGATTATTTTAACTAGATATCAAAAGGATTCTCTAAGTATATTCTAGTAATTTCAGAATATATACGCCTATATAATATCTTATTTCGTAATAAATTCAGCAGTATTTTATCATAATCACTATAGTATTATGCAAATTAGATGTTGTGCTCGAAATGAATTTTTATCCTGTGATAAATTTCAAGCAAATTAGGTGCTTTAGTCTAAAAAGTTAATCAATGTTTTTTTGTACATCCTATAACAATATTTGGAAACAATGAATAAAAAATTAAAGTTAAAATTTTATTCACTTTACGTATAAAGCTCTACTACCACTAATCAGTACTTTTTGAGTTAATCACAGATTATATAAGTAGAAGCAGAAGCTACTTTCCAGTTATTATGCTCTGCCCTATTGTTAGGGTAGAGGAAAGATTTTTGAGAAGGGCCTCTATTAATACTGTACCATTTTATAACGGCAAGAAAACAGAAAAGACTTTTGGGTTGCGCTAGTCCACAACGGCAATCAGGAAGTAAGCGATGGTATCGCTATTGAAAACACCAAGAAATCTTCACCAAATATCTTTCTTAAACACGTTGAGATTAACTTTCAAAAGTTTCAAAGTTCCCCATCAAAAGTCTTAAAGCTCGGAAAGTTAGTAAATAGCTAGGTTAGTATTACTACGGTTGCTACTACTGAAAAAAACGACTAAGTCCCACAGTTAAATAACAAACAACCTTCGACTTTTACTTAAAATAACAAACGACCTTTTACCTTACCTTCTATACTAAATATTTGCCACTACTTTATCTTTTTGACTCCCTATACTAAGTCAACTATTAATATTACTCCTCCAAGCGAAAACAATGAAAAACACCAATTCGAGCCAAAAAAAAAAAAAAAAAAAGGCCACGACGCGCGATTCGAAGCCAAGTTTACGAGTTTCCACGCGACTCTACGCCAAAACACCAAGTCCCTACGCTCAAAGTTACCAAGTACCTCGCCTTATACGCTCATCAATTCCTATACAAGCTAAAATCTCAAGATAACTATTAATAACGCTTATTTTGAAACCATTACCGATACCGCCAGGAAGAAAGCAATCAAAAACCTTAGAATTGCCTTTACTAAAATTACGACGAAAATATTTGGGAGCAAGATATCGACGATAACTTAACGGAAAGGTATCTTACCAACTTTGTCGGCTATTACTTCATTAAATACAACTATAATAACGATCCTGACCACGAATTTCGCAAGTTTCATAATTTTTTCAATAACTAGATCAATAACATATGAAACTTAATTCAAAAAAAGGTTGAGTCTAGGCTTAAGTCAGAACTTAAGTAACAAGGGATTTATGTACCAGTACAAGGTAATATAAAGCTAGTATAAGCCTTTTTTGACTTAGTATAACTTAAAAAAATGCCTTTACGATTCAAACTATAAGGAAAAGGGTATTAAAAAACCTTAACGCCTTTACATACGATCTAGGAGACCTCCCCCTTACCCTTATTTAAGTTAAGATTTTTTACGCGCTAACTATAAAGAACCCATTAACTTGTTAGATAGCTTGATAACCTTGCGTAATAGAGCAGAGTACGCTTTTAGCAGCGGCAAAGTACGTGAAATAGCAATCGTTAATGTAGCCAGAGAAATTGACGTTGATAGTTTATACTAATTAATTAAACAGGATCGTTAAGTCCCTTAAAGCATTTAGGTTCTTTTTACCCCTTAACACTTTATTTAAAATCGTTAAGTCCCCTAAAAATCTTTTTATGACAGGTTTGTCTATATGTATAAACCCACTACAAATCCTATTACAGGACTTTATCCCTCGAACCAGGCAATTGGCAATTACACTTAACATAGTGCTTCGAAGTCTCCAAGACTTAAAGTAGTAGGAAACACCATTAATGAAAACTGGGATAACTATCGCGACTTACTCCCAAAACATATTAAAATAATTAACATTATTTATAAACTTTTTATGGATTTCGCCAAAATTTGGAAAGATATAAAGAAGTATAATAGGAATCCTTACAACATTCTCAACACGAAAATAATGTTCTTCTGAAACATTTTCAAGTAAATAGAGGTTCCGCTTTTTAGTTTTCACTCACTATTTCCTAAAATTCTTACAGGCCCCGCCAAAAACTATTACCTAACATTTTCGACAAAAATAACTACCTTTCGAGAAACTTACGATAGTATAAGAATCTACTTCAAGCACAATATTCACTTTAATTAATACCATACAAACTGGGCCACCATGACGAAGACTATAATAATAACGAAAAGAAGGAAAAAATACCGATAAATATATTAAATTGAGTGTTTAACAAACTAATGTTGTGTTTATAAGCAAGAAGGCCAGCTTATATTAGTGAAGCTCCATTTAGCGAACAGGTACGAGTAATAGTTACGGGTGTTAATGAGTTCAAAAATGCCTTATAACGTCTAAATACCATATAAAAAGCCTTTTTTAGCCAATTACGCTTCTTGTTTTCAATTATAATAACTCTTATATAAAATTTGCTTAATATATACCCCTAAGCCGGCTACTTTCTTAACGTCAATAAGAAAAACCTTATGGTAGTTAATTATATTGACCGTAAGTACGGCTACAGGAGCGCTTAATTCTTAAGATTTAGCCTATAGACCCTAAACCAAAGCTAATAGCTACGATGACGCTAATGAGGTAAAAATTCAATCGGACTTAATAACCGTAAAAATAATTGTCCTAATAGTAACATAGGATATTAAATTTATACTATGTCGTTCTATCATTTAATTCGTCCCCCCCCCCCCCTCTGGCTGAACAAAATAATGGGAAAATAATTTATGACATACAAAACATTACCACTGTTGAATATGATGACTTCAATTGAATCGTAAACTTTATAGAAAACGAGTCAATTAACGGAAATAATAATCCTAAACAAATTAAAATTTATAAAAATACTGCTTTTATCGTGACCTAATTCATATGTTGATTAAATAGTAAAAACTTTTACGTTTACTTTAACTAAGTCCATAATCCCCTATACACATTAAATTTCGCGATTGTCATGTGGATTATACGTTTTAAGGTATTATACCGGATATAGTGGCAATGTAGTATTTCATAGGAGGCTATTTGTAATACGTGATATTGCGAAATAATTGTACTATAACTATTATAATTAATCTTTACGAATCTTGCAAAGGCAAAGTTAGCCTCAAATCAGGCGGGTAACTATCTTTCTTAGAGATCACGGTAATTTAAACTGTTACAAAGTCGATTACATTCCACATTCCCAAACCCTTTTCTCTTTTTATTTCTCATTCAAAAAATATAAAAACCTTCGGCTTTATCGTTAACGTTAACGTCGACGAGCTGGTTAGAAACAGCTAAAGGTTTCTCGTTATTTTTAAATAAGGGTACCGATGGTTTTACTTTTAAGGCTTGGAGATAGTTGTGTTAAACCTAACGAAGTTGGAAATACGTTAATTATACCGTCGCTTTAATGACCTAGATGTTAATAGACTATATAATGTATTCAAGTCAGTAAAGTATAAATATATAAAATTCTTAGCTTTCAATACTATTGAAAAGCTTGACTATTACTGCTAAAAATATAAAGGAGCCCCCCCAAAATTGAAATTTATATTAAGAGACGATAGGAATTTTAACTGCGAAGTTTTTATGAATATATTTTCTTTGGATAATAAGTATATTTTTTACGTTGTTAACTCCCTAACCTCTTTTTAAGGTGTCAAGTTTTTAAAGTCCCTTTCGGTAAAAAATACGTGGGAAACGTTAATGATGCTGTAAATTAACACGTACTTAGGCCTTTTTAATATCGTCGTCTAAAATACTGGTACCAACTTTACAGTGACAAACTTTTATAAAGATATTAAGATAATAGGTATCTAATAGAAATAAGTGATTGTTAAGAGATACTGAAGCATTGGAAAGATTAAAATAGTATATATATTACTTCGTTGAACGTATGATATCCGTAAGTTAGAGATTAAAAGCTTTAAGTATCCAGGGACAATCTTTTAAATAATGGTAAAGGGCCAAAAAATACTATAAGTCTTAATGGCCTAATGATAAAATTGTTGGTTTTTAGAGCATACCTACGCCTGACGAGTAAATCTCCGTTTTTAGCAAGAACGTGAACGCGTGTTATAACTTATCACAAAGCATTGAGAAAAATTACGAAAGTAATCGGCACGAAACTAGGTTAACGAAACCCTTAAAATTAGAAACGGCTTCATAATAATTAACGTGATTATTTTGCTGTTATAAAGTAAAGTCCTCGAGTAAGAGATGCCGGGAAAATAAAAGAGCTTATATAAGATTTTAAATATCGTTAACTTTGAAGTCGTTGTTAAAATTAATAAAAATCCTGTAACTTTTCGTATTACTCGAGTTAAACCATATATTAAGGTTATTAATAATGAAAACCCCTAATTTCAGTGATCGAACTGACAAGAACTTTTTCCACCTGTACTCAATAAGCTGATATAACGCCGTCGACGCGGACAAGCCCCAAAAAGAGTGAATGTAAAAGAGGAGGAATATACACTGGATCGTATTAAAAATATTATTTAGGTAGGAAGGAATGAAAAAGATAATGAAAACTTGGTATTAAAGCTTCGAATACAAGATATTATGAAGACCTCTAACTAACCTTTTGAGAAAAGTAAGAGGATCGAAATTAACGATTTATTTACCCCAAAAGTTATACAATTTGTGTTAAAAACCGATTTAAACCTTTGAAACCTAAATGTTACGATTTTTAAGTCGAAGTTTTTTAGGAGGTTAAGGGTAGAATTATAGGGTAACTGTATGAAAAATCACGCTTGATTATTTAATGATACTGTAATAAATGATAAAACTTGATCCCTATATAATCTTTCACGATCTAAAAGATTAGTTAACGTTTAATAGTCGTTTTGATAACAAATTTGTTTGTTAAAACTAAGGGTAAGTTTATGTTTAATAGTCAAAATATAACGTAAACCTATATGTAATTAGCATTAGATTTATATTGAATTGTATTGCTAGAATTGCTACGGTAACTACGGCTTGTCTACGTTTTAGAAACGGTAATAGGATATATTAAGCAGTTATACGCATCAGCTAAAGCAATTGCTTACTAGTTCATACTTACTAATCGTATTTCAAATTATGGCTAGGCGAAAATTCTTTAATATACGACTCGTATTTTACTCATAACGTAAAAAAAGACTTCGATTTAATAGGTATATAAATTAACAATACCTTTTTCGTTGAAATGTTTGAATTTTTAGTATGGAAATAACTGGTAATGAAAGAATTTAGGTTCTGAAATTGTAAACCGGTCATAAAGTTGGAAAATTGTAGTTAAATTCACTTTAATAAATCGTTAGTTCGTATACTTGATATTAATACCTGTGTTAACTTTTGTTGAAAAAGATAATGTGTTAATTTCGCTATAATCGACCAGATTAAAGTGATTCACGCCTAACTGTACCTGAAATAGCGTGTTCGTAATAGTTACATTGCCATCTTATACCAACCAAAAGCTTTCTACAACCTTTTTATCGCGATACAAATATAAGACCCAATAGATAACGACTTCAACCGGTAAAATAGAAGGATTAAATAATAGATGCGAAATCTGGACCTAGAGATTAATATGGTTTAATCGATTTGTTGATAGCTAAATTAATAATCTTTATAGATATACTTTTCATAAATAACACTAAACTTTTTTTCACAAATCGGATTTTCAATAACCTTTGTTAATAAGAATAGGCGAGAGGACTATTTTAGTATTAACGGCAGCCCAATGTATTAGATCTATGTCAAATGTAAAAGAATTATACGAAACGTATTGGCTTTAGAGGTTTACGATATAATAATAATCTTTAGCGCAGGTATAGTAATATAAGAAACCTTAAATGTTATCAACAGGAAGCTAAAGATTCCTCTTATCCTATTACTAATTTGTACCGATTCGAAAATCTTATTTAAATGCCTTTTAAAGCTCGTAACCACTAACGAAAAACGCCTAATAATTGACATAATGATATTCCACAAAGCCTAAAAAATAAGAGAAATAAAAGAGTCCCGATAGATTAACGGAAAAGACAATCCTATTAATACTATAACAAAACCATCGATAAACAGGTATTTGAAGAGGTTTATGGATAACAATAAGCTAAGTATAAGTATCGAGTGCTACGTTAAAAGGCCGTATGGTTAGGCTAAATTACGTGATAGCGGTCAAGAATGTGTTAATGAAACAGAAGACCGCCAAGAGATTAATAATAACAATATTTTTGATTAAAACGGTTAAAGTGAAGGCTTGTATAGGGATATAACGGAAAAAAGTTTTGTAAAAGTCGATAAAGTTGGACTTCGGAGCTGCAGGGCAACTGACGGCAATTGTGGTTAATTTGAGTATAAATGTGTACAATTTCTTACGAAGGTCAATTGAAATTGCCATGGTTATGGCCAGTTAATAAGGTTGCGGTTTATTTCTTACCGGAAAACATTGGTTAACTACACTAGCATGCGCGTACGAACTAAAAAACTAATAGTATTGTAATAGTAGTATTTGTAGTGTAATAGATCAACTTTACTTATAGTAAAGTTGACTATATTAAACTATAAATCGAGTATATTGTTTTGTGCAGACCTATTTTATTGAATACCAAGTAAGTACTATATGTGCCCACTTCACATCAGGTCACGCACTAAGAAATTGACCATACAAATTAATAGGCAGACCGGTTAGCGGTCTGCCAAACCTAGAGAAATACATCTACCATCTGACCTCTCAATTCTACTTTTATTTCGACCAATCGAATCGACAACTTTGCCACGTCTAAAGCCTTATCAACCCTTTCAAACATTAAAAACGGAATTATGTTCGCCTCAAAAAGGTTATGAAATTTCCCGGAATACTTCTTTGTATCATTCCAAATCTTAACAAAGTTCGTCAAAAACTTGTAGTTCATAATAACTATTTTTATCGATATGGGAAGTCAATCGCGATAGTTGTTTTAATTGTCGATTAAATTTTTACAGTGGAATGATCAAAGGGCTATTTCGACAGCGATCAAGTCTCCAAACCTTAGTAAACTAGTTTTTAACACTTTAATGCGCACGATTGGTATAATATAAAACCCGCAAATCAAAAATGTGTTCAATAACACTTTACATTTTGAATTGCTATCCAGCCTAGATATTATTACTGTAATAGCCTCAGTAATATTATTTAAAAAAAAAAGTTGACAATGTGTTGTAAACAGCATGTAAAAACTGAAAGTTTGCCGTTAAATTACATACTAATAGTGAACGCTTTACCATTCAAAACTTATTCCCCACGTGCATTATATAAGATTGATTTTAACGGGTTATATATGAGGTCAAAATATGTGTTAACAATATTTAAGAACCCGGGCACTCGATTGTAAATCTCCGTTGATACCTTGTTAATAAAATTATCCTGGTTCATATTTATTATATCGATCTTGTGATACATAATTATAAACAGTTTCTTTCGGAGCTCGGTTGATTTTATGTTACGATAAAGGAAACTCCTATTTTAACATTAAAAAAAAACGTGAGACCATGTTGTAAAACGTAGTTTATGCTGTGCTTCCTATATTTGGGTGAATGTTTCCAAACATCGAATGGGGGGGAAGAGATTATAACCTAGATGTTGTTATATTGAACTTGAACCATAGTTATTTTTGTCATATCATGGTTTTCATTCATCAATAACGTCGATACCCTTATTAACTTAACTTGGAAATACAACTTGATCTACAATAATGTTTTTATTTACGTTTACCTATGTAATTATAAGTACTGTATTTATTTTCAATGTTCGATAATATCTCATTATTATATATATATTAGATGTAGATATGTTTTACATTTGAGGACAATAATAATAATGAGATCTATGTAGATAGTAAAGTCACAGTACGTTAAGTCGTTTCAATTCATGTGATTTATATGAGCTTATTAATTGGTGTAAGTAATAAAAAGGAACGTGAATTTGGATATAAATATATTCAATTCCAACGTCGGAATGGCCCTGTCATATAAAAACTTAAAAGAGACAGCTCAAACGGTTTACGACTTGACTACAAAGGTTTTCGGGGGTTCAAAGCTTATTTTCATAATTTTAAAAGACTTTTAGCCCTTCTTACGGGTTTTAAATTTTATACCTTTTTTATACGTTATGTAAGTTTTGCTTCTTACTGACACAACGGGGTTTTCGTAATTTTTGGGATCGTTGGGGTTCTTTAAAGGATGAACGGGGTTTTCCGTATTGTGACCTCATATACCCAGCGTTTCCAGGATGTTAATAGCCTCGTTTATTGCGTTCGTAACAGGTTTCAGCGAAAAAGTGTTGGATGTTAAGTTTGATTTTTTTCTGTAAAGCTATAAAGCTGAAGGAATCAAGAACGTGGGAGGGAAATACGATTCGCACTGCGTTTTTATTAACAAAATATTGGCGAATATTAGTATAATATTGCTCGACTTTGTAGTCTCTTCTCTCTAGGCGACGATTAGTTGTAACAAGGGTAATTACGATATCATATTTAACCAGGGTCTTTACTACCACTTTAGTATTGTAACGGGTCCTGCCAATAATTTTGATCCATTTAAACCGGCGTTTCAAAAGTCGGATATACCCCCACTCCCTCATATTTAAAAGCCGTTGAATGATTAATACAAGTTAAAGGAAAGTATTCAGAATAATAGTTATATTCAATCGCTAACTTATATGGTTTTAGGGAGTAATATTTTGCTGGAACCGGATTATTAGAGCACCAGATCGGGCGTATATAACGCGAGCGAATATATTATAAGGAATAATCGTTACCTTAAAATTAAAACTCATATAATTCATTCATCCCCCTTATTTAATCCTTTTTACCAAGTAAATGGAAGGATTCAGTAGGTTTTAAAAACGAGACGATCAAGGCCGTGAGACCCGTATGATTGTTTTAACCGTTAATTGACAGATATATATCAATCGGCGCAATCTTAAACTAAAAAGTAAATTCATTCTTGATCACTTTTACAATCTTTATTGGAGTTTCTTACCAAAGCGTATAAATTGCGCGGGAAACCTTTTTTACCCTATAGGTACATCAAGATTGATAAAACGTAATAAAGGTTTCTTCAAGTAGATCATAGAGTACTATTATCGTTTCCTTAAGAAAGAGCCTATTGTTAACGACAATATCAACGTAATGAATCGCAAACCCGATAATGATCTTTTGTATCAACTTAATAACAAACGAATTCAATTATATACATTTTATGAATGTGTATTAGAGATAATTACTTTCGATATTACATTTAGGGTTCTTTAAGTTCCTACCGAGAATTCGTAAGTTCTTCCTCTACCGCCTTTTAAAGGGCGGTATATGAAAAGAAATATTATTTTAGATGGTAGCAAGCAATGCCTTATAGTCCCCGCAAAGGCGGCAAAGTTTTTTATGTCATGAAAAGAACTGATATCCTATTACAACCTTCGACAAAGACTAAAAAAATCCTTTTTATCGACGAAGTAAGGGGTCTTGAAACAACGTAAGGGGAGGGAAGCGATATGATCAAAAGAGCTGATACGTCTATAAGAGAAATCGGTGTAATAATGTAGTTTAATATGGTAGAAGAAGACGTATAAAGGGGTTTTTTAGGTCTGAATTTACATCAAAAATGTTGTTTCCCAACAAAGGCGTAGGCCTCTGCTTATAATATCATCGGTAACTTACGCCGCGATATGCAACGCTAAGGCGTATTACTCGGTAAAGATAGATCCATCGAAACGAACAATGAAGGCGTTAATAACCTACTTGTTACCCTAATACATAGACTATTGAACTTCTCAATCGCGTTTCTATACATCGAGAGCTCTTTAAAAGGCTTTAATACTAAAGCGTTAGGATTTGTGCATAATTATATCCCTTTCTACCGGGGGCAGTCTAGTTGCCTAGCGCTTCTATTAGTGCTTTTAATATTTTTGTAAAGGTTGAGCGTCCTTGGCAAGTACTCTTTGTGTATGTAGTATTAATTTGGTTCTTTTGGCACTAGCCCTGGCAGAAGCCGTTTAAAGAGTTGTCCGGCGATATTGAAAAATCGTATGCAATTCTGATAGCAACATTAACAAATATTTGAGCAGCAGGTTTAGATATTGAATAAAAAGATCTTCATACTATTGATAACGATACCATTGGCACCTTCAAATTGCTGTAAAAAATGCCGAAATTTTGAAATCTTCCTTACCTACTGCTGTAACAATCGTCGCAATTTGTTGGAGCCTTTTACAGAAACCTTCCTTTAACTAGACCAGTCTAAAGTGCTATAGAATGTCGTTTTTTCTTTTATCTAACTAATTTGTACTTAACTTACCGTTAAGTATTAAGTAGTATCAATAGGGTTTTAACCGTTGCAACGTTATCGATTCGAATCATAATCGAAGTAATAGTAGTATTACCAAGGCTAGTTGATGGATTATTACTTCTTCTAAGTTTGATAGACCGTGAACCGGTCTACACATTACTTTATATGGGCAATTGCTTGGCCCGTGCCCCTAAATTTAATTGGGCACTATACTGCAATTGACTTGCAGCCAGGGCAGTCAACTTTGACTGCACTGCACTTGAATGCTGTCCCAACAGAAAATCAATATATATATTCTTATTTGTTTAATTTCCACGAATTACTATTCTTCAACCATTCCCATCCCCGTTCTGAGACACTAGACTTGAGATATTGTAAAACCTCGGCTTGAATATTTGCCATTCGAAATTGTTTCTATGAATCACAGCCATATGGGTTATTAGGGGTAAAGGTGGTACAGGAAAGGTAGAACCATAACAGGCTGTTTCGGAATTGTACAGAAATGATTTCATCGAAAATATTAATTTATTGATTACTTCAGCGGATACTGATTCATTGTGACGGAGCGCAACCCAGACAGGATGTGGAAAATAGTTGTCTATACGGCGACCTTGCTGATTAGACTAAGTCGTGTTTGCTCGCTTCCGAGCACACAAACACGCTATTATACAGCCGGGGCCAAACCCGGCACCGTCTCCGACATCACATGTGGTGTTGGCAAGTACAGTGGAGGCACATAGGTGCATATATAACAACATTCTCTTGGCCCCGGGCTCTCGATTTGGACCTATCATAACAATAGCCTGGAGGGGGGGGCACCCTTACAGTTCAACACCCCTATGATAATCATTCCTCACTTTTGCACTGCTGGTATAAATGTGTGGCCTCCGGACAAAGTAGCGTTTCCAAGATGTAAGTGTACGGTTGGTAGGAAAAGGGTGTCCGTCCGGTGACATGGGCCACCCCCTTTCTTGACAAATCACATTCGAGCTAACTTCATCACCACCCAATTTAGTAAGGGTTGTTTCGATGTAAAAAGCTGGGGAATCCCATCATCGAAACTCAACGGCCTGGCTCTGGTCGACCTGGCGCGGAAGCAAAAACCGATGGAACTCCAGGGACTGCCGGTTGCTCTCGTAGTATTGCCCATGACACTGGCCATTATCACCACTATTAGTGTTACTCTCCGGGTATGCGTACGTGCATGGATCTTTCGGGAGGAAGGATCCTGGGGTTGGGACGATGTTCTCGCTGTTCTGAGTTTGGTATGTCATCCACAGTCCTGGCCCCGCTCGCCTTGCCCCGAGGCGGACTTTACATGTTGTTGTCTTGAAAGAAAACAACCTACCAACAATGAGCCAACAGTTGACGTTTATACCCTCGTGCGTGTTCACCGTCTTCGCCGCCCAATACGGTCTGGGAACGCGCGATTCGGAGCTCGACGAGGTTGTAAAAGCCGACGCGGCGCTGATGATGGGCAACTGGCAAATGTGCTATGCCTTCTCCACTGTCCTCGTGAAGGCCGGCATCGCAATCACGCTGCTCCGCCTGACAGACCAGCGCAAGTACCGCGTGCCGATCATCACCGCCCTGGTGACCACGCCGCTCTTCACCGTGGTCATCGTGGTGCTCCTCCTCATCACTTGCCGCCCGGTCGGGGCTCAGTTCGACTTGCGGCTCGGCCCTTGCCCGTTGCACAACTGGCTCGCCATCCTCAGCTACCCTTTCACTGCTTTGACGATCCTGCTTGACTGGAGCTGTGCTATCATTCCGTGGTTCTTGATCCGGAAGCTGCAGCTGAATCGACGGATCAAGAGGTCCCTCATTCTGGTGCTCGGTCTCGGGGCCGTTGCCAGCATCGGTGCTATCGCAAGGGTGCCATATCTCAAGTACTACAAAATCAACGAGGACAAGCTCTGCAAGTGATCTAAATACAAAACAACCCAAGTTACGTAGGTCCCATGTATGCTAACATAAATCGATCCACAGATCACACGGCCCACATACTCCTGTGGTCCATCTTCGAGAACGGGATCGGTATCATCGCAGCCGCCCTACCACCCATACACAAGCTTTTCAAATATTACGAGGATTCCAGAGCGAGGTCCAACAACACTGGAGCTGGTGCAGTGCAGACCATCGGCGGCACGCCTCTGACCCAGCCTCAGGACACGCATGAACTCTCTCCGCTGCCGCCACGGGCCGCGATCACACGGGTTTCATCGCAGCGACGCGGCACATGGGCTCGGATTCAGGATAAAGACAGTGGTGGTGATGGAGTCATGACACAGAAGACTTTGTCCGTTTTGGAAGAGAGCTCCGAAACGTATCGTAGCTTATAGATGGGTTGTGGACTGCTACACGAGCCAAAGGGGGTGTTAAGCTGTGGATTCACGTAATGAAGGAGGGCAAGTCAATGCAGGGATACATCAGGTAATAAATTGAGGCGTAGTAGATAATTTTTATCATTATTACTCCTTTACTTTCTATGACGCATGATGTTGAACTGATGTATGAAGAATATATGGTAACTGTGAATAACCAAGCCTCTTTGAACTACCTTGATATAATTAGATGTTTTAGTTGCTACGTCTCTTTTTGTTTGACTCATACCAGCGTTATTACTATGTAATGCTTAATTGAAAGCTACCCGAATCGTTGAAACTAACAACTCCGGCATCACTCTATAAATAAAACGATATTGCCTCTATGTAGAAATTCATGTTATGTCTACGAATAAACTGTGTCATTCCAATAATCGACCCATGATTTTATGAATACGTTTCTGTGCCACTTCACTATATAGCCTTATTATAGAAATAAGCTGCAACAGATATTATGGGTCATTAAATACTGAAATTGCATCTTTTTTTGGCCTTCATTATAAAATGTAATTCTGACCAAGACCTTACAATGTAGTTGAACCAAATGATATGGATTCATTGAACAATGATCGTCAGATACTGCAGTCAATTGAGAATATATTCTTAAATAACGATGTAATATCATTCAAGCAATCTAATCCGAATTAAAAATGACAGTATAAGGTTTCACAGAGTTTTACTGGAATGATATATTAGTAGTCTTTTAATGTAATATTGTTATCGATTTGAGTCCAACAGTTGAAATAATAAGGGTATAACGTAAAGTAGAGATTAAAGGGATGATTGATACCTCTCAACTGCAAGAGCTAACTAGCAATCTTCCACTTATTTGTTTATGTGATGGTGTTGACATGTCCTTAACCGAAAGTGACTGCTTATTTCCTCTCTCACTTTTCTTGTAAGCCATAAGAGTTGGTATTGGTTTAAATCCACAGTGTTAATTATAATGGACTATTATGTGTCAATAGAATTATTAATAGACTCAACTAAACTGTTGTACTATGATGGGGTACTACTGCAATTAGTCTGTGCACTTGCACTTGCACTTGTAAGTCTGAGCACTTGCCAGTAGACCTAGTTTTTGTGGTCATTTGGAACCGTAGTCCAAATCCAATCCTCATCTCTTACTCTTCTACAACCGCTACTATAATTCCCACTTTTTTAGCTTTACCCTATACTTTACCCAACAAATACAAGATATAATTCTTGATATTTTTTGCGTCAAAGAATTCTTTGGCTTTTTGGGGCACTAGGACAAAACATTGTTAGTAATAATAAGCAGTAACAATAGTAGTAGCAGCGGCAGTAATAGCACTACAACAACAAAATTTCCTTCAAGCCATCCCTCATTAATCATTATCCACTCAAGCTTTACTATTTTTTTTCTCTTAACCACAAGTTAAAACGCGAATTGAAGGCCTTGCTCGATGAACAGTAACTTGTAATTAACTGAAAAAGCTGTCACCGACGCCCTTTTACTATTTCACTCACTCACATATAACCACTCGAGCGACTGCCGACCTTATATAGCCCATGAAACATCTTATAATAATTAATTTACCAAATCATTATATCTACACTGCGACCTCCCATAATAAGATAATGATAACAAGCACTTCTGTATCTGTTTTAACCCTAGATAAACGTCGCCTGCAAATGAATGCTCCTCTTCATTAACTTGAACCGAGTGTTGTAAGAATGTAACTAAATATCAAGTAAATTTACAATTCCTGCACCAAATTGGCGAGGTAAGGCAAATCTTGGAGTTAATACGTCGTTTTGGTAATAACGTTAACCCTATATGTTGTTAAAGTTACAATACGGCATTTTGTTGATATAATATTAACCTTAAACGCACTAATAATGAAAAAGATATAAGGGACGCCTTTGCGCCCCTTTTACAATACTTAGTGGGCGGTCGACGCCTGAACATATGAAAAGGTAGGTATTTTCAACTTCAAGTCTCCTAAGCCCTGTGACTTAGGTATCAGTATAATTGGTAAAAACGTTGTTGTTACCAATTTTTGAAGATTTTGGTAAAGCTTTGATAGTTTTACAGATAGAAATGCAAATGCTAAGTATCAGCTTTTCGAAAGAAGAAAAATACACTACATCTAGATTCCACAGTCTATTATTTAAAACCGAAACTTACCTTTATATCTTTCCAAACTATATACGTTCGAGGTTGAAGCTTTGTAATAAATGCTATCGCCTTCAAATTTAATATAAATACAGGCTGAGTGACTAAAAAGTTTCGATAATCTGTGTTTAAACTTTGTAATTTCCTTAACAAGTTAATATTACGAAAGTATTGCCAAAGAAAAATGAGTCATTAAAAAACTAAAGGCATACTAAAACAAAATAACTCCAATTAATATAACATGAAAATGAATATTTCAAGTAATATAAACTTCAATATATAATAACATTTAACGCCTTCGTATTCATGAAAAGTTATAAAACATTATATAATTGAATTTAAAGAAATGAAAACATTCTTTATTTTGATAGCAAATCGAAAACATCGTTTCTACCATCCGACAACAAATGACGAGAATTGTAACCGTTTCTTTTCTCATTGAGAAGCTAATATTCAATAACATACACGCTTAAATAATAATCGGAATCAGGATAGGTATAGCAATCGTTACCTCAATGGTTTTCGCATCGATTAGCAATATCGTCGCCCTAATAACTATTATGATAATAGTAAAATAGTAATAAAAACAACGAGTGTAGTAATGATAACGGCGGCTGTTATTATAAAAATAGGTGTTGTCGTGATTAATGAGACTGTATGGTAGTGGTATGCAATCAGTAGTATTGAATATGCAGACGCTAAGTTCTAACTGTTACAGACTCTGCATTGATTGAGTTAGGTATAATAACAACAGTAAAAGCAGATGGGTAATGGTACCCAACAAAAATTCAATATATTCCAGACAACAAAGAGAGACATGATATCTCTATCATAAAACAATACCACAAACTTATGATAATAACCACTCGTGATAATATATATTCACTAGAACCAACACTCGCGAAAAACTAGTTTTGCAAGGTTAACTTAATAACATAGCCATAAGTTTTACTAACAAACCATACCGATTCTGGTTTATTCCTATGGTTTCTTTGCTAAATTCAAAATTAATTGCTTTCAAAGCTCCAGGTCAATAAAGCTTACCTTTTCTGTATTGTTTTATCTGTGAGCGATTTTTATGTTACTAGATATCAATTTTTTTTTTAGCTCAAGTGGAGGCGATAGTTCAGTCTCTTATATAATATTTTTACATTTCCTATTTATGTTTTTCTTCTTCGTATCTAACAGGAATTGAAAAAGGAATAACTTGTTTGACGGTTTCATTATACGGAGCACGTGTTAGGTATAAACTATGAATGGAAAGATAAATCCTCAAGTTTCGAGGGAAATTTAAAACTAAAGGAAGTTTTCCAACTTTATTTACAATGATAAAGGGCTTCAGACGAGTAGGAGAAAGTTTCTTTGAGCGATAAAGCTTCTTATATTCACGGCTGGTTCTAAACCAAACTCGATCTCTAACTTTGAAATTATATCATTTATAATTCGTATTATATCTCTTTTTAGACTTTATGTCTATAATAAAATCACTTCCAAAATTGTCTTATAGTTAAATACCCCTAACATGATCATAACAACCAAACCTTTAACACATAGTTAAATACCCCTAACATGATAATAACAACCAAACCTTGAACACATAACACTTATTCAATCTTGAGCATCGTTAGATAGAATATACGTTTCAAGAAATCATGCCAAATATAAGGTCCATAAGATATTCAATATGATGATACCCTTGATACATCACGTTGCAATAGGAAAATATAACTATCACGGAAATTAATTATTAGGATACCGGTAAAACCAAAGTATATTTTAATCCAATTAACATATTATCTTCACTAGTATCAACAATTATTTGAATAGTTATTTAACAAATTACATTCTACATTTGAAAATCCTTTACTATGTTCCTCTTTCTTAAAACATATAAAAAAGTTCGAAGTAAACGTTGACGTTAACGTTGATAAGTTGGTTAAAGAAAGCCGAAGGTTTCATGACTCTTGTGAATGAGAATACTTAGAATTCAATTTTTAAAAAAAAATAAAAGTAATGAAGATAATCTTAATAAAATCAGAAATAAGTCAGTTATACCCCCACTTCAAATACCTAGCTATTGATAGGATTTACAGAATTCATCAGTCGGAAAGATATGAAAATAATATTTAATTCGAATTAAAAATTACCGAAAAGATTTACTACCATTAACAAACATACACTTACATTTTAAAAAGGGTTAAAGAAGCTTTAAAATATAAGGACTTTGATCATGAGACTTGGACCAACGCCATCTACTTCAGTAAAAAACCACTATTTACATTATAAACTCAGCAACCTCTTCTTACTTTGCTAAGTTCCTTAAGTGAATATATGCCAAAAGTATTTGTAACATATTAAGAATATCATGAATTAACACGTATCTGAGACCGCTAAATTATGTGTTGTCTATATTTATAAACGTATTGTAGTATTCTAGACTTTATTTGAGGATGAAAACAAAGGTGGGAATCTACCAGACCATTATCATAACAATAAGTACTCATAAGAAGGATGACTCTTGAGTAGGCAGTCTCGTAAGAAAGGCAATTACCACCCCCGTATACAACATATGCCGAGATCCAAAAGAAAAATATGATATCTTCATCATATCAGATAGGTTAATCTTTACTAGAAACAAATATCCTAATAATAACTTGCCCATATAACTTTATTAAATCAGTAAAATTTAATTTTAACCCCAGGTTTTATTCGTTGTTGTGTATAGTAAAGCTCATTCATATAAGAAGATATTGCAACTAATTTCCTTTACAACGGCGGTAATTTAATCGTTCAACAAGTATACGTTTCACTTCCTAATTCTTTATATCTAATATATCGTCTTCGTATTGAACTAGCTTAGGTAGAGGTATAGTTAGATTGAACAATGAGTTTTAATAGTCTCTATAAGGCGATAGATACGTCATATTGATGATCGGATAAATACGAAAAAAAGGTGGAAAGTTTAAGATAAAAGCCGAAGTATTATCTTTTTTATAATTTTGAATAACCTAACAAGTGGAGACGATAGTTTTCCCTCCTCGAAAACAGGTTTGTAGGCTTTTCCTAACTTTAACCACTCTTCGTCACATAGAGAAAATCCATGCTCAACTTCGATTTCATCGTATTTATTTTTGAATTGAAAAACAATAATATATATCGTTAATCGTACGTTCCATCGTAAATTTTTTCGCATAAACCAAACTTCTTACAGTTCATATGGAAAATATATTTTCACAATATGTATCAATATTAAAAATAGAAATCTAAATATATATTCGTAGGGATTAGCATTCGAGGTACGCAAATATATATTATTCGGCTTCCATTTCAAAGCTATCATAACATGAAGTTAATATTATTTAAAATATTCGGCTACGAAGTAGTATATAGTTAATTTCACCATTATTGATTGATTTGTTAGCTTATACATAATAATCTTTCGATAACACAAAACGAGTTACGAAGAATTTATATAAACTTTATCAGAAGACTATTATGAACTTAATGGTACTCTTCAAAATAATTTATCGCGGATGAAACTAGTCGTATACTTAAAATTGGTGAACTAAAACAACAGCGAAATCTTTTACTATGTATATTATATAAATCCAAATAAAATGTGTTTTCATAAAATTTTATATATGATTGATATTACTTGATCATCAAAATTCCTAACCAATAACATCCAAGGTATACCATCATATAGCACCGTGAGAAATACAACTGTGAAGTCCATACATATTATATTCATTAGCTCCTCTAGCATTTCAATAAGCTTTAATCGGCCTAATGATTTCTAACAATCGTAACGTAGTTTTCTGTATGCAATATAATCCCTATCCTATACTTTTAAAAGTTTACGCTTCTAGAGAAAATATAATTTATTGATGGTTATCACTATTTTTTTAGGTCTGAAATCGTGCTTTTCGTTCTACAAATCTGCAAGAAATTTCTTTACAAGTATTGTGAAAACAATTCGCCCTTTACAGTAATTTATATGAAGATTGTATAAGAAACGGTGAACGAATAAAAATAGGTTACCAGGCCTCCAAACATTGAAAATCTTAATTTAATCGTTCTCATTACTTTCAAGATTTTTTGAAATTCTATCAAAAATCATATCCTTACGATTACAAGTTCAGAAGCGAAGCCGCATATTATTATCTATTTGTACATTCGCCAGGTATAATGAAGAGTAGTATTCGTTTATAGTTGACAATTAATCAAAATTTCGGTTGAGTATTCGTTGGTCTAGCTTATAAGGTTTCCTGTACTTCTTGAGAAGCAACCGACGAAAAGTATTTTTTATTAAATTAGGACTTCCAGGCAAGTAAAATACATTTGAAAAGTATAAAATTAAGTAAGTAGTCGCATTAACAAGTCGATAATTAGCCTTATTTGTAAATATTGTACTTGTTGGAATAGTATTACATGTAGTGCAGTAGGTCAACTTTATTGTAAGTAAAGTTAACTATACTGAACTGCAAGTTGATTGTATTGCTTTGTAGAGACTTAACGCATTGGGTGTAAGTCGAATGAAGTATTCTGTACTTCACTCTAAGGCACGGGCTAAACACTTGGCCATACAAATTACAGTGCAGACCAGCTAGCAGTCTGCCAAACCTAGAACAATACATCTACCATCTGACCACGAAATACTACTATTACTTTGAAGACCAATCGAATCGACAACGTTGTAACTTCTAAGGCCTACCAATAGTATTCAAAAAAGTTTGATATGCAATGTTTAGTATAATTTTATGATCGAAGAAAATAATAGTTGGTCAAGTGTTTTAGCACAAAATTTTGCGTAGCCGTTTTCATTCCCACATAAGACAAACGATCCAATGTTTAAAAGATTAATAATGAAGTTATGTATGAATTGACTAGCTATTTAAAAATATAACCGTTTCGATAAAATTAGCTGAAATCACATATCCTCGTTATAGAAAATAGACTTTTTTAAAATGAAAAAGTATAATCCCAAAATCTTCGTTCGAAGCTTTGATCGATTTAAATAATAAGCTGAAGTTTTAGGTTTACGAAATATGGTTCAAGCCGTTTAAACAAATAAATATATATGGTTTGAAGTGATGTTTTACATTGGTGTATAATATATAACTATGAATTACGACTAACCTATTCGATTCCCACGTTTACCAACTTTAAATGATCTTTATATCTTTTATATTATCAATATTTTCGAGTTTTTGAAGTGGTTTTGACAATTACACCCAGTAGGGTATTAGTGGTCGTTTCAGTATTATTATTCATAAATACATTAAGAATACTTTTTCATTTAGAGAGAACAAAATATTTCGAAAATTTCAATTTCTTTTTGTGCTAACTGAAATGACGAAAATATCAACGTAAAATAAAAAGATTTAAATTAATGAAAAATCTGAAATAGGATTCATTTGAGGATGAAGTAAAGTTTTTGATTCAAAAACTTTGAAAGTAGATTTTGCATATACGAGATCTTTTTTAAATATATTCGAGAAAAAATTAATATTGTTGATAGATGTACGATAACAGGGGTCATATTTCTTCAATATTCAGTTTTGAAATATTTAAGCTTAAAATGGTAAATTACGAAGGTCTAGAGGAATAATCTTTTTCAAAATTCAACTTTACAATAATTGATAAATTTAATGTGATTATAGTAGTAATGAAGTTTTATAAGTTAAAAGGAAATAGGTAATGTATATAGTAATAATAAATTTTTCATTACAGATTATTTCAATTATATTCTTTTATAGTAGCAGTAAACGAACGTTTATAATAAACTATTTATTAAATGATAATAAATCTATTAATTCTCTATCTTTGTTTATTCCTTGGACGATTGTCCATATCACGAGTATTAGTAGTATAAATGGGGACATATTATCGGATGATTCTGTAAGTTTGTTATTATTTAGGGTATCGAATCATTGATAGGAAATTTTGTATTGTGTTTAGACATAGGATCAAAGTGACGGTTTAGTTTGACGTATTATCAAGCATCAATTAGTGGAACCTTTATTATTTAATTTAAAGATATTTTCATAGGATCTGTATTTATTTAAACAACAAGAAATTACTTGTAAACTGGTTATCATCAAATACATTTGGTCTGATTTGTCGTATTAATATCTATTCCTTATGCTATTCTTATTATAGGCTCATTCTTAATTTTTTTTAACAAACGAGGTATTTCAGTAACGAAACTTGTTGCGTGGGTCAACGAGACTCTCTTTCTTATTATTGAGGTTTACTACCAGGAAATGCCCTGATTTCTAAATTAAATATACGATTATATCAAATTAATAGATGCTTCACTAACGCTTAACAAACACTTGAATAAAAGAAGGTATTCTTGCGAGCGTAGGAACGAGACGAAAAGTTGAAGAATTGAACTTTAATTATGCAATAATTACAAGTACGGTGGTGAATTTGTCCAAGGCTTTAGTAGGAGAAAAAGAAACTGAATAATTGCTAATAGCTATTTCCGAAGATTGCGTAACCATCAAAGACAAATTATTCAACGTTTATAAATCATATAAAAACTTACATAATTTTTCCCAGTTTGCCGAAAAGTAGACGTTATCTTTCTATTTAACAATAATTTCCAGACGTATATATTTCGCGAGGTATATAGTCTTAGGTATTAGATTGTAAATTTGTATTACGTATTTGGTAGTCGCGTCGATTAGACTATTGAACAACGTATAAGTATTGCGCTATAGATATAACTAATTGCTCTTAGGTAAGACGACGTACTTAATAGTTACATGTATTGTTTTATTAGGAAAACTAACTACCGTATTATTGGAAGTGACTTCATGAATGATGGGTTGAATATAAACTTTATATATTATGAAAGGAATATTAAAGTAGTAGTTTTTAAAAAAGACCACTTTCCTAGATATTAGTATATCTGTGATTCGAGGCTTTATCAACCTGTTTGTCAATAAAATGCTTACATCTAGACTATCAACAAGCTATACCTCAGTTATCTTTTACAAACGGGAAGAAATTACAACATATTTATGTCTAAAAGTATCAAAAGTCTAATATACTTGGGTGGTAAAGAAAACGAATTTTTTTTATCATACTATTCATCATTTTGGGTTCAATCATAGGTACGTTTATCGTAATATAAGTAATACAGTTTTTATATAACTAAGATTTAAATACGAAATTCTTACCGACGCCTGTGTCAGGGTAGAGTATATAGACTTTATCTACAGGATTGATACGTATAATTATTTATAGATACCGATAGCCATCTATAGCGAATACTACCTTTTTATTAATAAGTTTAGCCATAATAATGTTAAGATTTCCCGCATTATTTACAGTATTATCTAAGCTAACAGTTACGGGTTGTACATGGTCCAACTATTATATAATGTTTTTTATCTTTCGATGAAAAGCGATTTATCTGTGTACAGGCTTTGAAGTGTTGAACTAAAGCGTTGAATGAGCCGTAATTCTGATTACAATATATATAGGTTTGGCGACTAGGTGATGTAATATCATGCTTAATTACGTAACACAGCTTACTACTAAAGTCATACGAGTTTATTTATAAGGACGTATATAGAAAATCAAAGTGGTTCTCCTAATTCGAATAATTAGTATCGTTTACTTTGGACTGCGTTTAATTGACTTTGTACTTAAGATTTTGACTACGATCTCGGTCGACACGGTTTTTAAGTAAACAATATTCATTGAATTTTCGATTGTTGTAACTACGTTTTCACTTGCGTTTATCACAACCACGGTTTCAGCCAGAATATTTGTGAGGACAATCATCATTATAACGCATGCCGTTATATTCTTTCAAAAAGCGTGTTTCATACCTTTTTCCATTGTCTTCAGGTTTGCAAGGCTGTTATTTATACCTACGAGGCTGGTATTGTTTTGAATGAAGATACCAGGAATTAACTTTATGGTAAGTATTTTAGGATAAGGGTTGATAGCTGGGGTATCGTTGTATAATAATTGTAAATAATATAGGTTTGAATTCCTTAGCTTGAATTAAATATTCCTTTATAGCTTAGTTACCATATAGTAAAGGCACCTATTAATCAATACTCAATTTAAAGCAGATAAATATTGATCATATACTCACAATAATTATAATTATAACAGTCTAATATACTCATGGTTCGTATAAAGCGTATTCTTATCTAAATGTACTTAGGTATGCCGTCTTTATTATTTATATAATCTCGTAAAAAACATGTAACCTCCTCAAATTTTTCAGTCAATTGGTTAGAATTTATAGCGAAGCGAAGTATGAAAATATTCATAATATATATGAGGTAATAATTTAATATCTCACGATGATTGTCAAACATAACTTGCGTATTTTGCAAGTACGTTTTAGATAATTCGAAGAAAGTGGAAACATTTTCACATCTTAACTCTGCAAATTTATGAGGGTATTTACGAAGGTATTTAAACGTTTCGAAGGTTTTGTACATTGTTAAAAACTCTATCCTTGCCTAGGGTAATAGTATAAATATCTTATGTATTATTATACTTAGGATTCAATACTTCAATCTCCTTACGTTTTAAACAGCGAGTGCCATCGGCCGAATATTAAGTATCTATTGTATTCTAGGTTCGAAAAGGTTTGCGGCGGTTACGACAACGACGGCGGCGAAAGAACTCGCGTTCGAAGCGTTTGTAGTGTTTGCAAGAAGGCTCGCAGCGGCGGTGAGAAGGCTTATAGCGGTTGCGAGATCAACAGCGAAAATGGTCGCGTGAGGCTAGGTGTTTGAGCTCTTTTTCCTGATAATGATGACGACGATTACTATTGAAAATGTTTGATGGGGTATAAAGAATGGGTTAAAATTGACGGCGATGATAACGGCGACTTTAAAAGGCTTAATAGTCCAGACAACATATAACAGCATCGTTTTTAATGCGTTTCATAACTTTACGTTCCTGAAACTTACGATATAATCTTGCTATAAATTTCGTAACCTTGGAATTGCCAAAGGCTTGAACAGCTGATAAGAATGTTTATCTTGAATTTATAACAACAAAAGGTAAAAAGTGAGAAAGCGCGGCGAGTGAGTTATGGGTAGGCATGGGTAAGAAACGTGTTAAAGAGGTATAGAAACTTAAAAACCATAGGTAAAGATGAAATAGGTAGAGGTATAAACGTAACCGAAAAATTGTTGAAATTGAAGGAAAGGTGGTAATTAAAACTAAAAGGAAAGTAACAGTTATTAAATCCAGTGGATCAAATGCAGGGTTTTCTACGTTTTTCTATACGCGCCTGTTCACGCGTTTTAAGAGAATGTTGTGATTTATTTGATTTAATACTTAGAGTTTACAACTCTCGCTTGCTTCTAAAGTTAATCGTGGTAATATATAGTGGTGTTAAAAATAAAATAAAAAAAAAGATTAAAAAGTAAACGAATGAGTGAAGTTTTAGTAGCAGAACTAAATTGTTACAACTTCGCATTGATAACAATTTAATTAATTTACAAGAATCATCGGTCTGATGTTAAACAGTTATGTTAGCTTATAGTTACAATTAGTTATGCTATCTGTATGTATAAATGTATTGTAGTTTTCCGGATGGTATTCGAAGGTAAAAATTAAGATAAGAATCCACCAGACCATCATCATAACAATGAGTACTGATGAAAAAGGCAAGTACCGCCCCCGGATAAACACTAAATATCACCGTTTACAATAACAATACTAATTTCGCGACAACGAAATTCCAAATAGATACCAAAAATAAGGATTTAATACAAAAAAGTACCTTTTAAAGCCCATGAATAGATTGGGGATATTCAAAAAGCACAAAAACTATTTCACAAGGCGTATATTATACTCATATAAAATATGAAAATCTTTACGGACTTAAAGTGACGATTTCAAATAGCGGTAAAAGGTCTTAACGACATCGTTATCCCTAATGGCTTAGTGCCGAATTCACTAGCTTTTAATTTATATCCTTGTCCAACGAATTAATCTACCTTATTAAAATTACTTTAAGAAGTGCTAAAACCTACGACCAGACCTTAAAGAAACTGCGGAGGGAGTACATAAAATATTAAGTTAATATTTTCTTAAATACTATGAATAGTTTACCGAGCATTAATATAGTAATTTTTCTACGTAAAAAAGGAGTCTTTGTAGGATTTAACCGATAAAATAATATTACTCATAAAATCTTTCAAATATATCCAATCCGAAATAAAGTTTCAAAACTTTTAATGGTCCTTTAATATTCTGCACTACTTAGTTCAAACTTTATATTGAGGAAACTTGCCATCAATATTCTCGAACTAAACAAATAAGTCAACATAACCTACCTCAGCTAATAATTAATAAGGTAATAAAACGACAACAGTGCGACCAACCACCAAAAAGATGAAACCATACAATGATAATAGCAAATACAGGCTAGGGCTGACATAAAAAACTACTTATATTGACAAAAGAATTCAATAATCATCAACATCTCACGTTCAAATTACCACTCAACAAATAGTTACAACTACGAAAAACCCTTTTAAAGAAAACAATAAGGTTGAGATGAACGAATTCTTCATATGGCACATTGTTGAATTCATACACAAACGCGACTCTAATCTTGTATATCACAAAGTCAAGATCATAAAGTGAAAAATGATCCATAAAATCTGGTCAAAAGTAATAAACAAATTGTATAGAGAATCAAATCAAATCTCCCAGAAATGAGGTGTAAAAAGTAAAACCTAAATTCTGATGCAATAGTCAATGATTCAAAAAATCAACCAACACCTAGTGATCGTATTAATGATAATTTTGAAAACAGATCGAAATACGAAATTTATAATTGATTTTCTTGAGCATTATTAAAGCGTCTACGAAATCATTCACTCATTTAAAAACAATGATTTTGCTAAAGTTTCATTAAGGACTCCGTAGCATGAACCTATAAGTGAAAGTTATGCAATACGTCAAACCACTATACGAACTAGCTAAATAATATTTTTATTAGTTTCCTATAAGTTGGATTTCAAGTCCAAAATAAACATAAAAAGTTTCACCTACTACCCAAATCGATTTATTTCATGAATGAATAAAGATCTCGGTGTAATAGGAATTCAAATAAACTAAAATAATTCTTAAAACTTCTGGCTTTATAACGACAAAGTAACATGCCATTTAAAACTATTAATACAAAGTTTGAAGGCCGATTACAACTGTAACCAAAGTAGAGAATCCAAATTTCAATTAATCTTCAATCCGTATGCATATTATTAATGAGATTGATATCCAATAGTTAAATGTTCATAAAAGAGAACAAGAAACTAACTTTAATAAAATAGAAAAAAACAACGTTGCAAGGGCTAATCCATATTTAAAGCAACGCGTTCGTAGCAACTATATCACGACCGTTTACAAAGCCAATGCATCTTATAACTTGTTAATTACGACGCAAATCCAAAACCTATCCAATGAAATTTAAGATTACATGAATAAGGGATTTATGTAGAAAGTTAATAATTTAAACTGGGGAATAAATACAGTCTCTATTAGCCTATAAAAAACCAAAAAGATTATATTCATGAAAAACTTCTTCATATAAAACAATAATTAATCGTCATAAATCGAATTACTTATAATTATCGTTAACAAAAATACTCTATAGAATAACCAGTCCGCCGTTACTATTAGTTCAATCTATCAGATTTTCACACTATATATGGAGATTACACGGAAAGTGATTACTTTCGAATTCTACTTTATAATAAGATATTTCAATATAGGCATATCTATGTTGAAATTGTGAATATAGTTATTAAAGCGTTAATAATTTCACTAATTTCAGTCTTTCTTTGTGACGATTTTTAAATATCATTTGCATGCCTTTCTAAACTTGAAATAACAAACGAGAAATACTTAATAATTGACTTAATAGCCCTCCGCAAAGCCTAAAGATCCAGGAAAATTAAAAAGTTCCGATGAGTTAACAGTAAGTATAATCCGATTTATTCCTTAAAATGGGACACATTAAACAAAGCCCTGGAAAGGTTTGTAAATAGTAGTTTACCCACCATGCGAATCGGGAGTTACGTAAAAAGGCCACCTAACAAGGCTAAAGATCGTGAATATTGATATGACGAGAAACAATGGTACCCTAATAAAAAAGAAAACTTTGAAGCTGTAAACTAGATGAACTTTATGAATTGTTATAAATAAATTATAAATATATTGAAAATATTGAACTACAGAATTAATAAATCGTTTGTTGTCAAAATTTAAAGTGATGGTAAGTAAAACTATAATATATATAGCAGTGGAAAAAACATAGAGAAATTATTATGTTACCATTGGATTGTTTTATTCAACGTACTTGCACTTCAAAAAAAGGCAGCTGGTGTTAAAATAACTTTTAAATTAAATACAATTAAAGTTCATTGTTTCAATTCACCTTAATTACAGTAAAGAGCCGAATTTCATATGGGGAATGAGCCAAGTCATTAACTCTATTAATCAGTTCGAAAATTTGCTACCGGTCTTCGAAACATAAAATTCATAACAATAAATCACGTGAGCTTTGTAATACTAATGTTACTTCGACTACATATCGAAACTAAATCGTTTCAACATATAAAAACCTATCAACAATACATAAAAAATCTGAACCAATTTTCAAACGATTGAAAATTAACAATCAGCTTTGTCTAGAAAGCAGTAGCTATTGAAAAGCAAAAAAGAACCCATTCGTTATCAAACCAATTCCATAGATACAGTATTATATAAAATTCCTCTTAACCATATAATGACTCTGTCTTTAGAGCTGGCTTCGATTAAAGATTAAAACCTTCATTTACAGGAGCCAATACACGAAGCGGGACACTAATATATATATATATATATATATATATATAAGAAAGTAAATTAATAACCACATAGTTCCAGTGCCTCCCAGGAACGTAAGTTATTAGAGTTCAATTAATGCATAATTCTATGTTCACCGGTATCAAATTCCGTTCTCATAATTATGTAAACGATGTTGTCTATGAATAAAAATAGTTATTGTCAAGGCTAAATTAATTTGATCTGTTGAGATTATATTATAAGTCAAACATTCCACAGGATTATGGATTGTCATCTGACCCAGCGAGCGGTCGACAATGTTATCTTCATTAAATGTTGCTGGACCATGATTATGCATACTAATAAACTTCTTATTTACATTGAAATCTAGATCAAGGAACTTACGTCAGTCATGATATGTTTTTATTTTAGGAAACGAAATCTAATACTATGTATTAACCATAGCTGACTACCAAATTTTCATCTTAACCAATCAACTTATCAACTTTATTTTAGGCACGGCCTTATTTCTATCCATTTTTCCCTATATACTATTATACGTTAAATCGCGCCTTCAAATCTTTGTTTCATCGTCGCAACTATATAATTAGCCGTTATGTAAATTTGTGCCCAGGGTACAATTGTGTATATAGTCATGCTTGGAATAAGAATCGATGTACAGTTGCGCCTTCAGAACTCTGTTGGGATTTCATCACTGTATGGACAGTTGTAATATACAGTTTCATCTAGAGTCCAGTTGGGTGAATAGTGGCATTTTCGGCATGATGAAGTGTATAATTTCCTCTTCAGAGACTCTTTGAGTTATGATTACTATGTATCCATTCGTAATATACAGTTCTGTTTCATTCTATACTTAGTCCTACCTTGAAATAAATTATATATTACGATTACATGTAATGTCGCGATAGTCAGACAAGTTTTAAAGGCGTGAATCAATATTCAATCGTATATTAAGTAGGAATTTACATCTTATCACGTTTCGGTGGCAATTATATGTATAGTTGTATTCTGAACGAGACTGTATATTTAAGTGCGTTCCCACAACCATATTTAGCTACTTATCATACATCTGTTTAGTGTAAGGATTATGTTTATAACAATGGTTATAGGTTACATAAGTGAGACTTGTAGTTTTTAGACACATGAAAACAATATGGGACATTGGAAGATTTGGTACGATGTGATTGGAATTACGATTAAGTTATTAGATTATAGGTATTATCAGCTATATTTATATATACATGATCTACGTATGAATTTTTTTTTCAATGTTTAGATTCTGTTTTCATAAACAAAAAAGGTTAATTTAATGTTAGACCTTATATAAACAAAACATTTTTAGATGTAGATTAAAAACTCTGGAAATTCAAAATAAGAGAAACTTTGTATCAATAAATATAGCTTTATAGTCCGCCTATTATTTATGTATGTTGATAGGTCTTTATAATTTGCAATGTTGTCCATTAGAAGTGTGGTTGATGTTAAAGTAGTATTACAAAGGTTAGATATTGAATTGGTGTTGCTTCGAAGTTTGGTATACCCCTAGTCAGTTGGAAAACAACTTTATACGGGTAATTACTTCACCCGTACCCCATATTAAATTAGGCACTTCACTATAATTTACTTACCACATGAACAATTGACTTTAACCATATTACGTTTAAACTTCATTCTGACACTAACGGCTTTTTTTTTGTAGTGAAATTAAGTTTTGTAAAATAGTTATCTAGTAACAAAAGTGTTTCTTCATGCCTTACTCACTGCTATTTGTATGGAAATTTTGCTTTCAATGATTTAAGATCCGGAAAACAAGTATTTAATCACTTTTAAACTACAATACTTGAAAATATAAATAAATTAACCGTACAAGTCAATTAAGTTCACATTGTTAAAAACATAATAATAGTTAAATATGCGAAAACACACCTATCTCTCATCATATCCATCTTTACATAATATAACCTCATCAAGTATCCTTTCTACCTAACACTCGATCTGTGCAAGTATGGTATTATCGTGCAAATATCTTTCTAAGGCTTTATTTTATATAACGTTCGTTATAATATTAGCTGAGTTACCCTTGATATCGATTTATTGAAACTCTTATAATATCTTTATATTTATAGGCTTTGCGAACAGATATCACATCGATTATCAAACACTTTTCGGTAATTATTCCGAGCTTATAAATTCATTCCAAAAAGCTCCGTAAACAGTTAAAGATAAAACGGAAATAGGTAAAATACTGAACTATTTGGTAACGATATTAAAAAATTTCTATATGGACAGAACTATGTATAAGATGGCTGTTATACTGTAGATTTCGAAATTAAATAAGTTTCGTATAAATTTGTTATATTTAATACAGGTTTAGTCAATTAAATTACCAGTAATGAAGAATTAAACATCCTGATTTTTTTGTCGTTCACAATTGTTACAAGGAATTAGATATGTAATGATAAGTTCAAAGAGAGCACATTAGGCCCTTAGTCCAAATTATTTATTTGTTACTTTTAAGTTTTCTTCACGCGATGATAATTTTCATCCACCGAGTTTCAAACTTATACTGTAATTAATGAGTCGTATAATACCTCCGATTAGTATAAGAACGCAATATAATTATTACTAATTCATTATTTACAATACTATTAAACCTTAACTATATCAGTCTCATAGATTTTAATTAAGCAAATACCTTACCTCTCTATCAAAAATTGAAGTATTTGGCATTATTATCGTTAAAACTATATATGCAAAATGATAATTTGTTAAACTCTTTTTATCTTACTTTAATCGAAGTTAAAATCAACTTACATTTTCAACCGTTCGAATCATTGATTACACATTACCCTACTGTTATGAGGCTAGCAGGTTGGAAGTGAAGTATATCATCAATTTATATACTTATAATACCGAAAGAACCATTCAATTATGTTGATAGGCCTTTAGACGTTACAACGATTGTGTATTAAAATCGGTCGAAGTAACAGTAGTATCGTGTAGTGAAGTGGTGGATGTATTGTTTTGGGTTTATTAGACTGCTAGCCGGTTTGAACACACATTTGTATAGCTAATTGCTTAGGCGTTTCCTTAATCTAAAGTGAGCACATGTAGTACTTAATGTACAGTCAACCTATAAACAACACAGTAAAATTCCAGTAAATATAATCGAATTTTTAAAGATATAATGAATTTAACTGTATTGAAATCAACTACTATTTCAATACTCGCGACTTTTTTTTTATGTGCGTACGATAGTATGCACAACAGTTCATTTGTAGTACTATTTAGAGTTACTCTTTGTCCGTCCGCTAGATCCCTATCAATTTTAATGTAAACTACACCCGAATTCACTTCAATTTACCCCTTTAGCCTCACCGTTTGGAATATCCACTTTATTAACCCCGGTACACACGTCTTTCACTACAAACTTATACATATTTCAAACTCTTACGCCTACCTAAACTATGTTATTTAATTACGTCCGTTTCAATGGCAAATTCGGCTTCAATTTTATGACAGTTTTCTATTTTCCCAGGATACTTCTACTTCCCTCCCTGTTTTGTATTACATGACCTAACCTTACCAGGTTGCCTTTTAACGTAACCTTTGATACCTATAGTTAGACAATTATTATCCTCAAGCCATTCAATTGTTTTATTTAATAATAACTTTGTTATAACGTTTATAAAATTTCATTCACTGTTAAAACATTTGAATTACTTGATTCGCCTTCTTTTTTAAGTCTTACAACACGATATTATATCGAGGATAAGGTATTTTCCGCTAATTATCCCTATTTTCAAGTAGAATTCAAATGAAATTTCTAATCATTATCAATGATAACTAATATAGGTGAAATTCTGAATTATCTAGTAATGATACTGAGACTTTTTTTTCATAGTTATACCTAAATGAAAGCTAGATATTATATTCTAAATGTCAGGAAGAATACGCTTCGAGTAATCCGGTTAAATATAAAAACATTAATAAATCAAAATCTCTATAATTCAAACCGGATCATTGGTTGATTTATCATTATTAATGGTCATGATAAATAGTAAAATTAACCTCTATAAATTAGTAATATTGATAAAAACCACACCCGTAAAAAGTATTTTTCCAACCTTCGATAAGTTAATAGAAACGATATTAATCCCGCGATCCAATTTTTTCATTCTCTATTTCAACCTGTTATTTAATTGGGTTTCATCTATATTATTTTGGGTTTCAGCTCATACCGAAGTTGATAATTGTATCATGTTTTTTCGACTGGTTAAAAGTCATGATATAACTGTTAGTGGTTTTTATTCCAAGTATTTCAAACCTTTAACAGGTCAATCTTGTTTATCTTAGTCTAACTAACGCTTTACGTATTTTGAATAGAGTTAGAATAACCGTCGTGAATATAGTTCATACCTCATTGACAAATTAATGATACGTTAAATTTTATATGTTTACCTTTAATTTAAATCCCGTCCGGATTATAATTCCAGAACTTTAAGTTTCGAATCGCATGCTATTCTGATATTACAAAGCCAGTATTTACAACGAAAATTGTATCATTAATTTATATCACCAATTTCTTGGAATCTTCATTAACATGCGCAATCAGCAGATATAGGTTGTAATTAAAAGATTTCATACTGAGCCTTCACTTGACAAACGATTATGAAGTCAAAACTTAATGAAGAACTGTTTTACCTCATCAATTAAGTAATATAACGTACTATATAACCGTTTTGAGTTAATACTCATCATAAAATTTTTAAGATAGTTACGGAAAAACCGTTTCACTCAAATCAATTGTCAATTCAGTGTATATTTAATAATAATAAGATTATTAAAGTTGAATTTCCATTACCTCTCGTTAAGAAAATCATTACTACTATGACTACTATTCATTAAATCTTTTTAACTGCTAAAAAGTATATAATTATCCAGTTTTGACCTTTATAACCAGATTTCTAAATGATTAAACATGATTAAATAATCTTCGACTTGAAAATCGTGATATTGGTGGTATAAAAGTTAAAGTACCATTAAGGTATAAAATAAAAAACATCTAGACTGAGTAGTCTATAAATATTAAACTTATCGTTTTTTTCAAAGGTTCTAATTAAAGATTGAATGCTTACTTACGTGCGGAACTTGTGGGCCAAGTCTTGACTTTCCTGTTCTTTCCTATCAACCAAAGTAATAGTACAGATTCTCCACGGAATATATTCTTTATCGTTCAAATTCTTTCTTCTTGACATTCGGTCACGTTCTGTCGTCTAATTGGCTTATTAATTGTGTTAAGGGAAGGGTTATGATATAAAATTGACTTGGTTCAATGATTTTTATCATTTATTTTTATTTCTAATCGCTTTGATGAAAGGTTTAACCTGATTTATCCGAAACTTTATAGAAGCGTTAGAATGTTTGATAATGACTTTAGGTTTAACGATATTCAATACATTAAATTTGCTATCCTATTTGCCTCACTTCAGTTATAAGAAGACTCCTCTTTTCAATAAAAAAGTCAATATGTAAATCATGATGAAATGGTTTTTAGAGTTAAAAATATGATTGACTTCACACTTGGCAGATTCCCTTCAAAATTCTTTCAAAGCCTTCACATACTCCGCAAATCCTTTATAAATACTTGTTAATAGTAAAGATTGATTCATGAAACGAAGATATATTAAAAAGACTTACAACGTTAATAATAAGTTGTTGAGGCCCTCAATATGATTTCAATCCTGTATTGTTATTTAAAAAGGTATATCCTAATCCGTCAAGCTTTCAATCTCAAACATAAGGATATTATACACCCTGCAAATTAATAAGTATTTCACCTGAACCTTCCTAATGCTCCAGTAGGTTCTGATAAGTGTTGATTTATATTAAAACCCATTATTATCATTTCAATCCACGAGTTTATCGTAATATACCTGGTTGTATCATCGTAACCGATTACATTCAATAACCCAAAATACGTATTATTATATAATATATTCAATCATTTCCAAGTATTTATTACGAATAACGACTAAAAAACTTAACTCTGGAAAAAAATGTTGCTGATTTAACAACGTAAAAATAGTTTTATTATCCAAATGAAAAACGTTAGTCCAAATATTATAATTTAAACATTTTTCGCATTTCATTGTAAACTTAAACCTTTTAGGTGTTTGAGAATATACTTGTTAATAGTGATACAGATTTTTAATAACCTCCAAAGTGAAGTAACTCATATATTTATACTTTTCAAATCTAAAGACTTTGTGTAACCTATTAATGGATAGAAAATTCAAACATCGGTGTAATTCACGAATTTATAACTTTATTGGATTTAACAAAGTCATTTTAGCTCTTGAAAGTGGAATTAAATATGCCTCTATTTCAAAGCTAAAGGGAACCTCCAGCTGTCTTTAACGAGCTTGTTATTATTCGTGTTAATATTCAAGCTAAATATCATTATATTTTCTGAACAAAGAATAAACAGGGTAATGAAATTGAAAATGTAACAAGTGATTAATCTGACGATCATTTGTACCTTTATCTATCATAATGACCAAAATTTCATATTTGACTTGAAACTAACTATAACTTTTTCGGTATCTTAACGACTGATTTTTGTAGTGATAATGCTATCACATAGTAATATAATATACTACAAATAGTCTCCTATTAATTATCCTACTGCCCTTGAATCTTACATAATTTCTTAAGACATGTAATTTCGTGTAACCATCGCGAAGACTAAAGATATATGAGTGGTTAGATGCTTAATCTTCATGGTAAAGGTAAGGGTATTCGCCAATCAAAGAGTACAAAAAGGTATTGTCGGCTAATTACTACACTGCTTTAAAGTTTTTATCTTCATACCACTTCATTGATTTTGGCGTATCATTATCGTCAAAAATCTTCTCGTCCTTCAAATCTACAACGCAGTCCAAGTAATTTTACCTAAATATAGTAAAATACTACGTATTTTATATCACCAGTTATTTTTAAAGCTTGACTAAGGGACCGCAAATGAACTAATCACCGGATTTACCACAAATATTATACCCCTTACAACTATTACAACAATAATTATTATATTCAGCAGATTAGGTTAAATATTATCTGATTAACTATCGTTAATATTAATTCCAATCTAATAACTTTAAACTATAGTTTGAACTCTAGTGCCTTTCGTAGTCATAGTCGAAAGAATACGTAATTGAGAGATCTTCGTTATCACAATCGCGGATTTTATCAACTCAAAAGTATATTCCATTTAAATTTGACGTGCATGCAATTATAGTCCAAATGAAGACCACAACAAACTAAAACAATCTTCAAAAATGGCATTTAAATGTTATGAAACGTATTTAAACTCGTTAACGTCCATAATAACTACATTTAACTACTCGTTAAATATAGCTTGACCGATGAATACTTTTCCTTTCGCCTACAAATAAAACGTCGACTTATTCAATATTTAGTTCAAGACATTGATTGGTATTTTTCTACAATGAAAGTTGTCATGATACTTTAAAAGAAATTTCATTTTTGATTTGTTTGAACGTGGATTTTAAAATGATAAAATCATTTTCAGTGGTCTCTAATATTCAGAATTTAAAATCTGCATATCTCATGAATTAAACGATTTTATATGTATCGTTTACTGGTAAGTAATTCAAATGTCGGTATATTTGTAATATTAACAACTTCGTTAAATTTATTATCATTGCCGTTGATCTTTCAAGATTGAATCATGAATATTTTTATTTTCTATGAAAATAAACACCTTACCTCCCATACAACAGCTTATCAAAGTTAATGTTAACGATAATGGAAAATATTTTCATATCTTGAAAATAGAGGCAAAATCGGGTAAAATGTGTTAAAATGATAAAATTCATATGTGAACCAACTGTTCATATAATTATGAATCCAAAGAATAATTACTTCTATATAAGGTAAAGCCGATATAACCTTTACCATTATTGAAATAATTAATTCCATTTAAAAAAAAACTTCTCCATTGTATTAAATATATTAAAAAATATTGGTAGGTCTTTATCGTTGTAACGTAGTTGATTCGAATCACTTTGGTCGAAATAACTGGTGTTGTATTGATATTGTTGATTGATGTGTAAGTTCTAAGTTTGGCAGACCGGTAGCCAGTCTGCACTCTAATTTGTATAGCCAAACGCTTGGGCTTGTGCCCCACTTTGAAGTGGGCACCTACTGCATTGCACTTGCAATGATGTATATTTAAATTCCACAAACTACAGTCAATTTGCAGTTCATACAATCAACTTTAATGCAAGTAAAGTTGACTTGACTGTACTGCATTTTACTGCTATTCCAACGCGAATATTCTTTTATTGAGTTCCTTGATACGCCGATGTTGAATTTTTTTCCCTGAAAGTTATGCTTTATGTAATAATTTCGAAAATGAAACCTATATAAGGGGTTGTGAATTTGATTATCACAATAGCATTGAAGGTTTTCGCTCTTCAAATAGTGTAGTAAGGAATAATTTCCTAGGTATTGAGTAACTTTTAAAATATTATTTTTATATTACTAGATTTTCTTGAACGTTTTATATTCAAGTTATACGTATCTTCGTGTTTGTAATTTACTATACTATACATATAGTTCGGTTTTAAAATTACACGGTACTGTATGTAATACATTATATTCTACTTGTAGCGTTTGATAGTATAGTGGCAATTTCACTAATAATTAAAGTTACTGAAAATCCAATACTTTTTATAATTATTATGCTAAAAGACTTTTCTGTTATCTTATCCACATAAGCTTTAGCTACGTAACTATTGTCAGTATAACTTTGAATCCAAAATATTTAAAATAGGTTTTATGTACTTGTACCTGCTGACATTAGAGTTGATATAATATAAAATGATATAGTCTTGATAGGTTTAGTCACAATAACTATCCTCTTAAAAGCATACCAACCAAGTTTTCTTACGTATTATTATAATCGTTAATGAAAACCTTAACCGGATAAAAACATTTATAAGTATAATATAAGCATGATAAGGCGTATTTAAGCTCGTGAAAGCTTATACTACCTTCTAGGTCCTGCTTTCGAAATATAGTTTTTTTAACACATACTTTTTTATTACCTGCTGGTAAAGTATTGTTTCATTAAACATCCAAGTAACGATATTCATTAATATTTTAATATTTTCCTCTTCGCTATTATTGTTGTTTAACATATTTGTAACTTATTTATTTAATATTACCTAAAGTAAACGTTGTACCAGAAATAACTTTTCATTCCTTTATAAATTTTGCGAAAGATATATATTTTAGTGAAAAGAGTAGTATAGTAATTTGTTACGTACCCAGAGAATATTTCTGAATATTCATAAATTGAAATTAAAAAGTTATACTTTAATTTATTTACATATGTTAAGAAACGGTTTTATCTTTATGTCAAATAAATTGCAATGTTTTTCTTCATACTGTTTCCCCTAATTAAAAGTCTTAGAAAAATCCGTGGTGAGCTTGTAATTGATGTTGACTATATTAACCAGTTGAAAAGATAAGTCGCGATAACTCGTCTTTATTGTCGAGAATTTTTCTTATATTTTCCTTAAGTTTAAGGCTTATTGAATTTCGATATTAACAATAGTTGTAATACCTTACTATAATTGAAGAAATTTGTAAATAAAGCCTATGATAGACTTACGTATGTAGGTATATTTCTATTTAAATTAGGTGTATCAATCTAAATCATTAATAGTCGCGCCCCGTATAGCTCTCTTTTTTTCGTTTTCTTCAGGATTTTCATGCAAATTTTAACATGATTAACAAATTTCACGATTCTTTATTATGACGCATTGGATTCCGCCGACGTCAGTTCCTCGTGCCGCATTGGAAGTAACAGCTGCATATGCCTTTCCTTACCTAAACGCATAATCTACCCTATCGCGAACAAGAATTAAACTGCCCAACAAATTAATAGTTTCCTTGAATTGTAAAATATGGTTGTAAATTTGACTTACCTAGGGATTGAATGCAATTACTTTATAACGTATATATTGGTAGTTGTTGCTAATATTATTTCCATTATTTTTGCAGTTTTAAGTTGAGTCTTCGAAGTAGTTGTCTATTGAGCGCAAGTTGGAAAAGGTATTGACTAAACTTACCATTTTATTTAGGATAATGATCACACGATTAGGAAGGTAGCTCTTGAACTTATAATTGACTATTGGTAGAGTTTTCATCAATATTTCAATAATCCAGTTGCCAATATATTCTCAAAAGTTTTATAAAGTTTATATGCCTTAATTAACTCGTAATGAACATCCCTAATGTCAAGTTTTATATCTTATAACCGGCTTTCCGACAAATTTATTGGCAGCTCCCACTTTTGTTAGTGCTGCCACCAGATATACACATGATTACTCGACATCGTACCAAAGATTTACGCAATGGCCCCTTTTATGGCCAACACCCAAGGAGCCCAACCGACTATACGCATCATCAGCGCGCCTATTAAGACTGCTTGACCTTTGTAAAAAATTAAATGCCTAAGTAAAAGCGTTAGGCAACTAGCTCGCCCCCGGCGGAAAAAGACGTAATTGCGTATTGTATTTAAAGCTTTAACGCCAAGTCCCTACATAGGGCTTTTAATGTATAAAGGCGCAACTTCGAGGTCCATGAGTCCATATATAGGGCTTACGAACAAGCTATTAACGCCTTTACCACACGTTTCAACGGGTCCGGTATTACGAAGAACCGCGTATTAATTTTGAGTATCGCGGCGTACGTTACCAACCAACTCAAAAATGGGTACTAAATAATATGAAAAAGCGAGCCGAAAACGGAGCTTAAGCTTATGCCCTAAATTATCCTGAACGAATAGGTACGATAATTCTCCCAAAAGAACTTTTCTGTTCGCCTTCGCCCCTCCTTAGTACGTATACAATTACTTCAATATTACCGATAAGCCTGACAAAAGGGGATGTAGAATCCTTCACGTTGTTAATATATGTTATGATAACTGGGTGCGATAAGACTCCTATTTTTTTTTATTATAAAGGACCTCGATACGTATTAAGGGCTTATAATCACATATTTGCGACCTTTATAAATACTATTATGGGTAAAGTACCGCTTTATAAAGAACGGTAAAGGAAAAAGACTTATAGGGTCTTATTAGTATTTTTAAGGTTTTAAAACGTAACCTAACAGGGTTCTTCCTTCGATACGAACTAATTGAACGAATAAAACATGATCCGTACTTTATGAAATAGATAAATAGGACTTTTATAGGGTAAACGATCCTATATACCGACGTAGGAATTAAAAGTAAATTCCTTTCCAAAGATATCTTATTTTTTTTTTTTTCATTTGTTTGGAGAGACTTTTTCTACACTGTATTAGTCCTAATATACATACGTGGTAAAAGGGGTTTCGCGGACTATTTGCTCTCTCCTTTCAAAAAACTTCGATCAAAGTGTCGAAGGTAATAAAGAACAAAATACTACTTCAAGTTCAAATCGCACCGATCAATATATATCTATCGATATACGGTTAAGATGTTAAAACGGGATTTGATATATAAATTATATTTTTCATACGGTATTTCCGATCTTTTCGACTTTTTACAGTTAATAAACATTCGAAAATAATCGATGAAAATCACTAATAATTTAGCAAGGGAAGGTATTTATAATAACATATTAATACGCGTTATGTTCGCCCTGTATGTTACATTAATTACGCGGTTCTAGATGAAAATTTCGCCCCCAAGAATTTTATAGCTTGATACTTGTATCATAATTCTTACGGTCTTTACCTCTGTGCGTATAGACGGTGCCATCGGCTTTAAAACGAAAAGACGAAAAATATATTCGCGTTTCAAAACACCGGTTAAAAAGATTTTACTTTTAAAACAAGCCTAGTATAATACGAAAATAACTGCGAAAATTTTAGCTGAAAAGGTAGCTATCTTTAAGCCCGGTGAGTCGAGTTTTCGCCTAGCTAAATATGGCGGAGAATTTAAACCCTTTTATATTAGTATGTGGTAGTATTTCATTGGAAAGGATTCCGCTCGCTCTGTACTACTTATACGCGGTATAATTTCTAAGTATTATGGGGATATATTAATTAATACATTTATACTATGTGATTACCTTCACTCTTGTATTATGTTAATTAGCCTTCTTAAGACACGTAAGACCTTTGTTACACCTAGGAAATACGGCCTACGGTCGGCTACTTAGTTAGTAATAGGGGTTAAGTTTAATTCATTTGACCCTAAAACCTTTTAGGTTATCAAGGATAATAATAAGGCGTTAAAGCAATCAATATTTGAGACTCTAATTGCCCTAACAAACGAGAGTTAGACTGCGTACAAAAGCAGCCCATCGATATTATATTAGGCTACTTTCATAGTAGAGGCCGACGTTCCCCCCTCACTTTTTTTTTCAACTGCACCCCTAATTAATAGACTACGATTAGTATCCCTTCGAATGAGAGTGACGAAATAAAGATGGACCTTATTACCCTTTCATGTTTAATTGAAGTTAATGTTACAAGATATTAAATATGCCTTCAGCGGTTGTATTTAAAGTTATTTAACGTTATTAAACGCCGAAGAAAATATTGGACTTATGATTATATAGGTATATGTAGGTAAATTAACTGCCGTATATTAGGGTTTAGTTATAGATTACGCGAACGGGGGCGTAGATATTATCAACGTATAAAAACCATGGTATAATAAAAGGGATAACGGATAAAGCTTTATATACCGTTACTTGGCAAACGACTTTTTCTCCCCAGTAAGTAATTAGAGCAGAAACGCTGTTACTTATAAAAGCTAGCACGATCTGCTTTTAATAATACGGTTCCACATCTTTTCGTACGTTCGGCGAAAAGAAACCCTTCCTATTACTTAAATACAACCGAGCTCTATGAAGGACTTTCTATAGCCACTGGTTAATGAATACGATATAGTTGATATATATCAGGACCAATTTTGAACAAAATATTAAAGGAATTATATATTTAGTCGTTCGAAACCCAAAACCTCCTCGACGGGAACTTTAACCTTGTACATAATCGGGTAAAGCTTACTTTAAGGGACGTTTAAAAAGGGCGTATTTTTGACGAGTGGGCCTTTACAACAGGTATATATTTTAATAGTAAGTAAAAAGTACTTACATAAGATTAAATTACGTTTTCGACCTTACTTTTACCAATATCTTTAGGTTGTAATTGCTGTAAAACCTAACATAAATAGAAGATCAGATTGTAGTGTATTATTTACGACTTTTTAAATATAGAGATCTTATACTTTCGCCGTCTTACGTATTGAAGTACCGTAAATTAACCTCCTTAGGTTTGGGAACCTAATTATTACCGGTATTATATCTTCATTTCCCGAAGAAAATATCGAGGCCATCGCGTTTATATACGAATAGACGAGAGACTTTAATCGGTTATTTAATAACGCCTTTACAACGTCTGTAATCCTATTACGATATACGTTAAAGCTGCTAGGTAATAAACCCCTTAGTTAACCCGACTCCGTTTTTATATAAGGCGTAAAAACGCGGTACAACTACGTAACACGAGCTCTATCAAACGCCGGATTTTTATTGTAAAGGTATAACAGGTTACATTCTACTTTTAAAAATTTAAACTCGATTACTCTACGAATTTAACGAAGGTTTACGAGATAATTGGTTAGTATAAGTTATATTCGCCGTTTGAAACGTTTTTACTTCAGTATTAAGGCCTTTTTATCTTCTATATCCTTTAATTATCTCGGGTATTGAAGAACATATTTTTAATAGGTTTTCCCCCGAAAACTATAACTTAAACAACCCTTTAAATATTTTGGTAATGGTCTAGTATATTATTTCCTCAGGGTTTAATATTTCAGAGGAAAATTTCCGCCGTGATATAATAGGCGTTCATAATATTTTTATCTAGTTAAATAGAATACGGTGCGTGTATTAAAAATATGTTCAAATGTAATAAGTGGGTATTTACGTACTTTTAATAATACGTGTTTATACCTAGAAGATTTTTACAGGCGTAATGGTAACAGAAGTTATTTATGATATTAAAGCTTAAAAACTGTAGCCTATTTAACTTTCGGTTATAAAAGCCTATCGTATTAATATCGGTTTTCTTTAAAAGGCTACAACATATTACAGCCTAGAGAATATTATGATTATTCATTATATTGAGACTTATTGGTCTTTAATACAGGGGAAAGACGTTAAGGCGGTTTGTTTTGGATTTGGTTACATTTGTTATGTATAATATTATATTTTTTTTTCGTTGAGGATAGGTCGCGTCTCTTTCATTACTGGATGTATAAAAGGCTTTTAATACCTTTTTTTATAATTGCGTAATTTCAATATTTAAATACTTAGGGTTTTAACAGAGTTCATTTACTTTCGTTTAAGGTTTTTTTATTAGCAAGGTAATACAAGCCCAATATTAAACGGTAATTATAGGGTTTTCAAATCTTAATTACAGGAATTTATGAGGATTTCTTTTGGTAAGGTCTTTGTCTATTTCATGTGAAGTAAAAAGAGTAGAAGGGTAATCATAAGATTGGTATTGTTGTAGTAAAAGATAGATAGACAAGAAGAAGCATCCAGAGAGTGCACGCCTCAGGTGAGAGCTTATAAACTCTCACCCAGAGCGTACTACTCTGGAACACCCCTTCTAGACCGCGCCACGCATGATACATTATGCGCCTTGCAAGAGTGCAGCCTGCAGCGTAACACGTTATCGTGTACCATGTAGGAATGCATCATGTAATATAGTGCACCACCACTTGTCCTATATATACTAGCTGTAGTGATATATAATAATATTCACAAAGGCAATCTTTTCTTACTTTTTTATGCGACCCGTATCTGTAATCAAGTAATAAAAGTGGTGTATAACATCGGTTCCGTAATCTAGTAATGACAGTAGTATATAATATCGGTCCAGACAAAACTTCTTTCCTTCATTTCCTTCGCAAATTAAAAGTTGTAGCGACCTAGGTTACATGACCTCCCTATTGACGTTGTTAAATAAAGTAGTGGTGATAGACCTCGCTTCGAATACGTAATCCAAAGTGCTTAGCATAGGTAGGAACGCTTCTAAAATGATTTCCGGAACGCCTTATTTTCGTTGGATCCATAGTTGTAAGAGTGATTATGAGGGCGTTTTTCGGATGTTGTTTTCGAGGCTCGATTATGTGTTTTGTTAGTTATTTGTACCATTAAAAGAAAATCGACTTGTAGACTATTTGCAATATCTATAGCGGTTATTGTGTAATAGGTCCTAATAAAAGATTCCGAAATTTGGTGGTTTTGGCTTACGTAGCCTAGTGCGTGATAGAACGCTCTCCAAAAAGTGCTCGGATATGTCAAAGCGCTAAACAAGGGTTGATGGAGGCGTAACGAGGCTTTTAGTAGATTGAACGCCAAATAAGAGTTGATGATAACGTACTAAAGTTGTTCTTCTTAAAGTCACTCTGCTTTTACAGTCTTTGTACACATTCCGTGTAATTCTTGTAAAAACGTAGTGTTGGAGCACAAATAGTTGGGACCGTTACAGCATCCCTCTATAGGTATTCAACTTGTGTCTGTCTCTGCTTTCCTAGGCTGTCTGTAGTTGACCGAGTTGGATACTGATCAGTGAGGGAAGGTCTAATACGTACCCGTAAAGGTAACAGTGGAAAAGTAATCATAAGATTAGTATTGTTGTAGTAAAAGATAGATCGAAAAGAAGAAGCATCCAGAGAGTGCACGCCTCAAGTGAGAGCTTATAAGCTCTCACCCAGAGCGTACCACTCTGGAACGCCCCTTCTAGATCGCGCCACGCATAATGCACTTTGCACCTTGCAAGAGTGCAGCCTGCAGCGTGACACGTTATTGTGTACCCTGAAGGAATGCACCTTGCAATATAGTACATTGCCACTTACTCTATGTATACTAGCTGTAGTTACATATAATAATATCCACACTATTGCTTTTTTATACTTCTTAACATAATTTATATAGCGGACTGAGTTATGCTATACTTACGGTGTATCTTTATTTATATCGAAAACTTTTTTTTGAAAGAATGTTCAACTTTTTGAAATGAAATATAAAGAGTATTGAAACTAATTAAACGAAGTTAATTGGTAAAAATTTAATAATAAATTCGTATTCACATTGGAAAAGTCCGAATCATTATGTATTACCAGATACCAAAGGCCTTTAAATCTTTTAAAACGGGTAAACCTATATATATATACGAAGTAGAAACCGAGTTACCTAATTACTAAACTTTTTTCGAATACCAGATATGTAGTTATACGATAACTAGGACTTTAATTTGATAAAACCTTATTGGATAAAGTTTACGTAAAGAAACGCGTAGTCGAAGTCTTAAAAGTTACTAAGTATTATAAAGGACTTTTGCAGATAAGATATGTGCCTTTACCATATTTTTTACGAATCACTGTTATCGTTGTTATCGTACATATACTTACTTACTACGTTAAAAGTTGGTATTACGGGCGTAGGTAATAGACTTTTAAAAACAAGATTAAGATCCCTTTAGTTTTGGTGGTACGGGTGGTTGCCTCATTATACAAAACCTCGCCTAATATTATTTCCTTCAAGGAATCCGAAATACCCTTCGATAAAGTTACTTTCAAGTAACAGCGCCTTTGTTTTGCGTACCACCTTAAAATCCTTAACTCCTAACATCCCTTTACCCTACGTGTTATAAAGGCAGAAAATAAAACTCGACTTATAGGCCCGTTACATGTACTAATTGGTTTCCTAAGGAACGCTTAAGCTGGTTTTTTAATTCCAAAAGCTTACAGAGTTCCTCTAGGTTATCAGCGATATAAAGGGTTTACAACGTCTTTACCAGCTTAAAGTTAATCATCCGTTTAAGCTGAATATGTCTAGTAGGTAAGTTTTATTTTAGTCATTAAAAACAGACGAGGAATTCCTCAATTTTTTACAACTTGAATTATTTACCCCCCGATATATAACCGGGGTTTTCGAGTCTTTTACTAACGGGCTTACGAAGGAAAACTTTAGTATAATATTTAAAACGAAGTATTTTAACCTAAATAAAGACTATATTATAGTATTGAAAAATGGTTTCCAATAAATATCGAACGGATATAAACCCGTAAAATACGGGTTAGTAGTTATTTTAAAGGGCCGTAAGATTATAAAAATATTTCAGAGATATAACAATATAATATACGTCTTTACCTTAAAGTTAGTAAACGCGTTTGATGGTCTAAAGTCAGTGGCTCGTATTATGATAAGTAAGATTATAATATATGTCGATAATGCTTCTGAGATTTAGGGATTAAAGAGAAACCTAGCCGTTTCGTTATAATAGGATTTTAGGGAATTTTATACGGTGGCCTAATCTTATGTAAACCGCGTTATAATACGATAGTACCTAAGGTATATGGGTTTCGATAATAACGGAATCGCGGATAAGCTGGCGAATAAAGGCATTAGGTTTCTTTTACTTTAAAACGAAGATAATATACCCTTTAAAAGAGGTGTTAGATGTTGCTGCTGGTGGTGGAATTAGAAGTGTATTGAAAGATGAAGAAGCCGAGTGTAGGTACTCTTGCAGACTTTGCAGTAGGTAGGTATGTATGTATAGCAATAGACAATAAAGAAGTTAGGTAGGGTTTGATACCCCATTCAGGTCCAACAAATACAGGAGGATAAAGAAAGCATAATGTCTCGATTATAAGAAAATGTAAAAATTCCATCATATCTCATGAAAATAGCTTTTTATAAAAACCTGTCCTCGCGAAAAGCAGTACTCGCGAGAAAGCCACCAACACTAACGAGGATCATTCAAAATCCTTTTCAAACTTATTAATCAGTTCCCCACAATACTACCAATCCTTAAGATTTACCCATTTATCGTTCTTTACTATAAATACCTTCCATTGTACCAGATACTAAGCTTGCTAACTCATTTAGCGGCGGCTATTAAATCTCTTATTTAGTTTTTTTATCAACTTCCCATTTATCCTCATCGGACTCGTATTTAACAGGTACTAAAAGCGAAGCAATTCGTTTAAAGATATTATTATCTCGTGTGAGTAACAGGTGAAAAAAATACAATAATAGGATGGATCCTTAAATTTAAAGGGAAATCCAAATTAAAAGCGAGTTTTCCAACCTTATTTACGATAGTAAATGGTCTCCAACGAGAAGGATCGAGTTTTCATTACCGATGAAAAGGCTTATATACTCGACTAATTTTAAACCAAATTTGGTTACCGACCTTAAAGTCATACTATCTATTATTTTTGCCGTATCGTTTCTTAGCTTCTATTACCATAATATCCATCGTTAATTAAACATCTCATATAAAATTTTCCCGTACAAAAAGTATATAAGCCTATTAGCGAAGCATTAATAAAATGGGACAATCTACTGATAAACATAATTTAAAGCCGAGAAAAAACTCGTATGGACCAACGTTGATTATCCGAAAATAAACTTTATAAATATTATACGATAATACTCGAATATAATTAATCCATAACTATTTAAGGTACGTAACCACATAATAACGTAATATCAATTTCATGAATTTATTTTTCCTCTTAACTTAACCATTAGCTCAAAGATAATACGCTATTATTATTATCGATTTCGTTCTGAAACCCTATCATAATCTTTACCAAAATACAAACAAAAACTTAATATTTCGGCTTAAGATTATTTCTCTGGGATAAGGCTAATCTAAAGGCAATAAATACTTTGAAAAAGAAAGTAGCTTATTAGCCAACTGTATATATCGTATACCGTGGAAAGACAAACATTCTCTTTAATATTTTACATATTACCGGAATAATTACGTTAGATTCATTATTTACTAATAAGTATCACGATATACCTAAATCAAAATGCTAGTAGCAAAGCTACGATAATATCCACACGAATAGTACATATCGTCTTTTTCGATACTTATATAAATTAAAACTTTTCCACAGAATTTCAATATTTGTTTTAAATCTAACCACACAGTAAGCAGTCTTTACAATATATCCTAACCAATTTACTTTTAAACCGAAGGTAAAGTCCATCCAAAATAGATATTATACGATTATGTCCAAAGTAATAACGTTTATCATAAATGTCAGTAGAAAATTCATATATTACATCATTTGGTAACACCAAAAGCTTATGGTCAAATACGTCTCAATTATAAAAAACAAGGTCGACAACACAAAAAGAGTACCCGGATTTTAAATTTAAAACAACATCTTCACCATTATCTTTCCTCAACTTATTCACTATTAATTTCCATATTGCACTTAATTAATCACCAGCTTACAGGCGTAGCTTTAATCCGTCTGACATTTCAGCTTTTGATATATACATAGTAATATTTCAATGATTCATAAAGACTGGAAATTATCGAAAATGTAGTCGAAAATTAATCATTAATATTTTTATCGTACTATTTTATCATTTAATGTGATAAGTCTAGATAAAATTTCGAAAATAATATTGTAGCGACTTTTAAGATAAACGACATTCAAATCATATACATTCAAATAAATTAATACATTAATTCAACTTCTATTAACGCGATGGGTAGGTATAGCATTTATTCAAGTTTAATTTACTATATCTTTGGTAAATTCATAGTGCGTGAAAACGATGATTGAATAATAATTGTTAACGAATAAAATGCGTAAACGCATATAAGCCTACACAAAGCGAACGACTTAATCCTTAAAAGATCTGTAATATAACGTTACATAAATAAGATATCAAGTAAGTAATATTATTATTTTAACTAATACAACTGGAACATATTGGTTAGGACTCCAAATTTGGCTTTCTTTCAATCAAAAAATAATAACGCCAAATATAAGTTTCAAATTACGATAAATTTGAAAAACAAAGGATTTATAATGTTACGATAGTTTAAACTGAATTTCTCGTACAAGTATTTTTAAACTGATGAAAAAACCGTTACTCGTTCTTTGTAAGCTCTAATTTCGTAATTTACGTATAATATTAGCGTTTTACTTTATTTTCGACGTCAAATTTACTTTAATTTGAACCTTACGAAAATAGGTCGACCTTAAGCTTTTACAATACGTTCGACAATTGAACAGAATATAAAACCATTAGTATGAAGAATCTCACCACGCCCAAATATTTTTCCCAAGCCTTTAAGTTTCATAGGAACAATAATTTACGAAAACCTTATATACGTTCTTTAGTTTTTAACAAGCCGAAAACTTTAAACCAAAACCCGAAAATCTTAACTAAATTAAAGCTATTATATAAATTTTCTAACAAAATTAATCATCTTCCCGCGCAAAAAAACGAATATTGGTTTTAAATAACTAAGGCGTTTTTTCAATATGTCCGAAAAAATAATAATATCTTCTAAAAAAAGCTCTACAAAAGTTTCGGAATAGTTTAAACATACAATTTATATATCCATAGGCGTAAAAATATTAATTTCGAAGTCTCATAAAAACAAATTTAAAAAGTTTTGGTACACGGTAACTAACTTCTGTAAATCAGTCTCTTAATTAAAGATAAATAAACAATTAAAAAAAGAATTTAATAACTTTAACCACTATAATCCAACGCTTTTTATATAACGACTCGATAATATAGCTGTGTAGTGGTAAATAGTGACTATCGGGTACGATACACTTATTAAAAGGTTTAAAATCAACCACAACGCGAACTTTTTAAACGTTATAAACTATATACTAAACCATGAAAACTCATTAGACGAATAGTGAAACATCGTTTGAGTATTCCATAGGGTCTTAATTGTAAAGATCATCAAACCACTATTCCAAAAGTTACTCCTCTTACTTCGAAATAGGATTAAAATAATGATTAAATTTAATATATTACTAACCTTTCATCAATAGTACTTTTATCATTTATTCTTCCGAAAATTCCACTAAATCATTGTCTTCCCATATATAAGGATACTACTCCCAAATTTTCTAAGGTTTTAATACTTACATTTTATCAATCGTGTTAATATAGGAGCCTTATACCGTTTTAACCATTGGACTATTCTCTGGTGTTTTAATACCGAATAAATTAGATATTATCTGTAACAATTCGTTTTATAATTCGAGTCCTATACGAATAGGGTTTAAAGATTTATAAAAAACTCCTTAATTAGGTAAATCACGGCGTCTTTTAACAGAGTACTTATTCTAGGGTCAATAAACATTTGGCTTAATTTTGTAGGGTTAGGTGAAAAGGTTACTTTTATATAGTACGAAAATTTAGCTCGGACTCGACTTCCAACACTAATATAGGAGAATTATCATCCAGTACCACAAAAATTTCAAAGTTCGCTTAATAACCTCCCAAGGTTGCCTCTATAGGTTACGCTACCTATAAGAAGATGGTAACGGCGCCATTAGCCAAAGTAAAAGCCTATAATACTCCATTAAAATAAGCTTGAAAATAAGCCGAATACTTGCATTGAGTTATGGTTCCTAACCTAGATTTTTTTGAAAAATTTCACTGCTCATTCGGTCGGATTATGCAATTATATAATATACGGTGTAATAACATTGATAATTAGGTTTTTTTCGACTACATACTATGGATTAAATATAAACGCACGACCTTTGCATAGGTTGATATACCCGACCAACACTTGAATGGTTTATTCAGGTTATATTATGATAAGAGAACGAATTCTGACTTTACAAACCACTGGCTTCAGGGCTGTCTTATATACAGTAAATGGGATACCGAATTTTCTATCGCGCAATTAAATCATATCTCGCGACATAAAATTATCAGCCGTAAGAGGTTTCAGCTAACTATTGGTAAAAATGGCGCTAAAATTGAGTTTATCTATAGCCCAAGCTTTTACCATCTTACATAATAGTCACAGCAAGCCGTAAATCTTATATTCGAAAGCTTAAGGAGTCTATTTAACCTTCGTTCTCATCTAAATTGAGGGTTTCATAACGCTTGTAATTATCTTTCGTTGTTATACTGGCACCTGCAACTTAACAAAGTCCAAAAAATAATTTTTAAAAAGCGCAAATCTGCATGATTTTTACTTATATATATATTAATTCATATGTCAATATTCACTCTCTTATCCGTAATATACTAGCGGATATATACAGAAATCATTCAATATAAATATTTACCTATTAATGAAGTAACGTCGATATTAATATTACAAACCACAATAACTTTTAGCTCTTTAAAGTTACTAACAACTTCGTTTAAGGTAAAATTATCGGCTTAGTACAAATATCTACGTATAATATGAGTACTAAAAGTACTGAGTGCCAAATAGCTCTTCAAGTAAGCAAAGAGCTAATTATGCGAGTCGAAAAACTCGTAATAACAGTCGCAAGTTCTTTTACTTAGCCGGAGTATATTAATAACGTTGACCACGATACCCATTTCCGAGTACGTGGAGGAAGAGCGTAAGAAATCTCTTTAAAACTACAAGATTTAGTTATATTCAATGTCTAAATAGACATTATAAATGCGATGGTTGCGATTACGGCGGCACTTACAACTGTTTTGACGGCGTTTACGACTGCCTCGATGGATTTTATGGATGCCTCAACGTTTAGGCTCTTTGTCTCATAATCGTTTATCTCATTCTCGTTAACGGAAACGCTAACGAAAACGATTTTCATAATGCTGATAATCTTACTTAAGATTTTGGTAACAATTATATAAATAACCGTAACCTAGACCTTAAACTTCGTATCGGTCTTTAAAGTAACATATTTCTTCGTACCTTTTGTAAATACTTTCGCGGTCACCGAAAAAGTCATGACATTCTTTTATATCGCCCTGTAAAATAAGCCGATAATAGGAAAACTTACATTCCGCTATCGTAAGAAAAATAGTCTTATTTTACTTAATATTAGCCATGTACTTAGGCATTTGATATTTTCGAAGAAAAGGTAACAAATATTATTAAATATCTACATACAATACAGACCAAATATCAACTATAACTCCTCACTAATTCTCATAATACCTATTAAAGATACCAATAACTTTAGCGAATAGTATCTTAGTATGGGTTTTTTTTAACCCGTACTAGTCGTTTAAAAGATTACGAAAACAAAAGGCATATTTCTGTTACTTGGTAACTACTCGATTAACATCCATAGCGAATCTTACTATGAAGGCATCCATAATATTCACAAGGCCGCAGGAGCATAGTTCACAAAGATCAAATAAAATTATCTTTAAATTCCAGTAGTAAAGGTTTAATCCGTAAAGTAAGATTCAAAATATCTTAACCAATTAGCTTTCGCGCTAAAGTCAACATCAGTAAATAAATCCAACCATTGTTAAAAAAAACAAACGTCCGTAAAAACAACGTCCTTAACTACTATAACAATGCTGAAATACTGAGGATCAGGATATTTTGGGTCAAAAACCTATACCTCTTCTCTCTTTAAACGCCTTCCTCCCGCCGAATATTGTGAAAAAGGCTACGAATCCTCGCATCGATTGGCTTCTTCGTATTTTCACAATTCGTAATTAGGTTTTCGGTGGCGGTCGCGATCTCGAAAAGACTTGTGTTCGCGGCGATTGGGCATTCGAAATTAAAGCTCGCGTCAATCATGCTAACGGTTTTTAAACTCGCGGTGGTTAGTAACGTACTCGCAGTTTTAACGATAATTTTCACGAAGACGATAATTATCCTTATGAGGATAACGGTCCTCCTCACTAACTTGGGAGCCTGGGTGTAAACACCAAAGCGTTAAATGAAAAGATTAAGGAAGGTCCTATTGCATAGCAGCTAAGATAATTACAACTCTTCTAACTACTTTTACTCTTACATAATTTTTTACTCAATTCCTCACCTTACGATTATAGCCATTCAGGTCATTAAGGAGTTCATTTATGGCCTTCAAACGCTGGTCAATTTTTTAATCAATAGCTTCGCGGAAGTGAGCTGTAATAGGCTTACTACTATATTTGCTACCGCTACTACCACTACTACCTGAAAAGGCAACGTTCCCAAACATCGTGTGAATTAATGTATAAAAGCGAACTAAGGTTGGTAATGAAAAGGAAAGTAGAATTAGAAATGACTATTACGTTCTGAGAAAAGCTGGACCAACAAGTAAGGCTTGCTAGCCTCAGGTTTGTCGTAACGGCATATAAGGAAGTGTCTGGTCTGCCAACAACGCTTAAATCTGTCTACTCGTCATAAAAACCAATGAAAAAACAGGCAAAACAACGAAAAGAAATAGGCCAACTGAAGAGTGTAGGCCTATAAAGAAGAAAGCCTAAAGTCCGATATCTCGGGGTATTAGTAATATTTTTATGTTTAGTTATACGTTTTGCCAAATATAGCGGCAAAAAAACCTAGTAGCAATTAAAACCCGTTGGAAATTAAGCTTCGTTCAACTTAATCAATTGCATTTACAGCTACCATTTGTTGGATCTTACTAGTGATAGTATGATCAGCAATGTATTGAAAAATAAAGAAGCTAAGTTTAGGTACTCTTGTAGACTTTGCAGCAGGTAGGTATGTATATACAATAATAGACAACAAAGAAGGCAGATGGGGTTTGTTACTCCACTAAGGCCCAACAAGCGGAGTAAAGTCCTATTTAACGATACGCTTAAGGACAGTTAAGTAAAAGTAGTATAATCAATAAAAAGAGAATCTCTTCCTACAGTATATGAAAAATGAATATACGTATTTAACTAGGGCTGGCTTAGAGTACCGGAAGTTAAAGTAAATTAATTTCGACCTGCCTAGGTAACCGTTCATACGACCTTTTTTGTATTGTTTCCTAATTATAAGCTATGGGTATAGGAACTTTGCGTTTTACTACCGACGATTTCGATTATTAAGTGTAATATAATTTTCCCTAAGTATAATGGGAAACGTGTCATTTTCAATCTAGTATATTTTCTGGCTTTTATTAAGGTTTGAAAATTATAGCTACAACCGTCTAAAAAACCTTTAAATAAATAGTTACACGAGGTTTATATACATAGAGTCTTTACAAACCCTTCTAATTTCCTGGTATTTGTATATGTTACGGCTTATTTTTAGAAAGTAAAAGGAAATTAAGAATTATAACTTATATAAGTCGCGTTTAACGACCGTCGGCAACAGATGTGGTTCTACGTCCATTAACGATATTTACATTTTAAGTCTGTTGACTTCACCTTATATATATTATATAACCGCTAGTATATTTATTTAATAGGTTTACTATCGCCCCTACTAGGGTTTTTACAGTCGTAACCTTACGGTCGCTCCTTGATTACTAAGGAGGAATAGAGCGCACGAACGGGCCGGAGGCGAGGGTAAACCCAATGGTAAAAGGGGAAAGGGACGAGGGAACGGGGGCGTGAAACGGCCGCCGTAAAGCGGTAAAACATCTGAAAGGCGCCTTAACGGAGACGGCAGTGCGGTAGACGGCTAATAACCCCGTAACTTTAATATCAACGGGAACATACCCGCTTTTACGTTTTATTACTACTAATAAATACTAATTAGCACCCGATTTTTCATTACGTCTTGTATATAACATTAGGGCCTTTTATAAGCGTTACAGACATACCGTACGCCCGCCCCCCCCCCCCCCCCCCCAATATGTATATTATCGGAAACTCTAACTAGAAACGGCCATATATAGCTAGTATAAGGGCGTAACCCACATGGTTATGGAGGGGAGGTTAGGGTAATGAGGGGAAGGTAGGGAAAGAGGGAAAGAAGGCGGGGTGATAAAAGGTATATAAACGAGTATATATAGCCCGTATAGAGGTAATAAGGTAGTGCGAAGGGGCAGACAAATCGGCTTGGCGACGTACCGTATATACGAACCAGTTTTTATATGAGGGAGTTAACAATTATGTTAATATAAGCTTTTAGGTTGCGATAAAGTAAAACGCCAGTTTTTAAAATACTAATAATATAAAAAGAAAAGTGTTTAGGTATTTATTGGTATATACGCAGTTTATTATTTTCGGAAAAGTTTGAAATTAAGAGTCAATTAAATAAAGGGTTTCTTTTTTATATTAGAACTTAACGTTCAAATTGTTGCGCTTATAAGGATTCTCTGGCTATATATCTTCATGATAATAGGTTATAGCCCTTATATATATACACGCGCCTGTACCTGCATAAGGGCTCTAATGCGTTTCCGCGCGTTTCGACTTTACTAACGCCCGGTTATACGGGCCTTTTTTTTACTATTATAAGCTTTATGGGGTTCTTTTAAAGGCTTGCATATTTATATCTCCAACATAATTAAACGTGGGGCGGAAACTAAACCGGTACTATTATAGTACCAAACTTAAGGCTACAATTTACATGCTTACGGATCTTTAAATTACGGGGCACCCTAAAGTCTTAATCAGGAGGATGGCGTAGGGTGCCATCGGCATACATAGGTCTGTATAGAGCTTGCATTGCGACCCACTCCGCTGGTATCTACAGGACTATTTCGTAGTAGCTAGCACGTATTTGCAAGGGAAACTGCCCGGTGATAGTAAATAAAAAAAGAAGGTTTACATTATAATATTTAGGGAAGATGGATCTATAAACCTCGATAGTTTTTTCTCTTAACTTATCCAATACTATCTTAACGTTTTAACTAGCTAGTTCATATCCGTTTAATTGGGATAGAAACTTAACAATTTGAGAACGGTGAGACATGTCTATTTGTTATAATTTGGAGATTTTCCGTATAGAACTAGCGAGTGTATTGGCCTTCCAACCTGGAAGTCTTGCGGCAGGAGCAAAATTAATGATTTTGTGGTGTAGGGAAAAGTTGGTATATAAAAAGAATCTATAGGTTACTTGCTGCCGAAGTTATTGTTTATTGAGGGATTTTGGATTTAACAGTTTACGATTTTTGATTTTTAGTAGTAACAGTAGTATTAGTGGCGACTTGTTCGTTCGACTCCTTGAGAGGTTTTAGAAAGTTAGTAATCGTTTTTTGACAATTTAAGACTTTTGATGGTAAATCTCAACGTTTCATTTCCAATACTTGTATAATAATAAAAAATCTTAATAATGTTAATCACGACACCGTCTCCACCTCTAAATAGCCGTAGAAACCACCGAAATCTAAATATCTTTTATATCTACTATTGTAATAACCCCCATAGTTTGTATGAGGCTTTCGGAAAAACCTTCGCTCTACTTGACTAGTAAAAAAATGCTATAAAAAACGCCTCTTCTTTTTTCTAGCTTACTTGTACTTAACTTATCGTCAAGCACTAATCAGTGATGATAGGTTTTTAAGCATTATGACGCTGTCGATTCGAAGTGTGGTTAAAGTAACAGTAGTATTGTAAATCTCATGTGGTGGATTGTTGTTTCTTCTGAGTTTGGTAGACCGCTAGCTGGTCTGCACACTACTTTGTATGGGCAATTGCTTGGCCCATGCCCTACATTGAAGTGGGCACTCTACTGCAATTGACTTGCAGCCAGAGCAGTCAACTTGGACTGCACTGCACTTGAACGCTATGCCAACGATGTACCTAAATGTATCAAATCTACTTACCCGTCGCAAAAGCCATTCAAGGCGTAGTAAAAGCTGTTTGTATAGTTATTATATTTTCTATTCAATTCAGAATGACAAAGATTTCGATGTGAAGATTTTTCCATGTGTTAGATTGAGTCAATAGTAACAATTGTAGAAGGAAAAAACATTGTGTGTATCGGCTTATAAATAATCAAATTATTTACCTTAACATTATTCATAAACAAAAATTTAAATTTGACAGACGTTGTATTCAAATAATACATGTAATCATACTGAATAGTTTGTATATTATTTTCATTTTATAGTTATCATATCCATTCATTACGTTTCAGTTTAGCCAGTCAAGTTTATGTGGGTATGTCGAAATTTGTTAGACGTAAAGGTACGGGTGGCCAGAGGTAGGGGTCATACGGTATAGATTAATATTTTGTTGATTTGTCTACTTTTGTCACAACGTCAATTCACAAAGTGTGCTGCTATCTTATTTTGTCCGGTGACCTTGTATCCCAACGACTGTGGCAGCATGCATTTTGTTTCATTTGGGCTACCACACCTTCTGCTACTACAAAATGTACAAGAAGGAATAAATGCCAGTTCCAAAAAGTAGAAGCTCGATTTGCTCCTCCACTCAACAACGCAGCATTTCCAAGCTGTCAAGTCTCACGAATTACTTGTCGCCTCGCCTTCCTTCGCTGGAATCAAGGGACTCCCATGGCCAAATGGGAATGACAGAAGTACTCTTATTCAAAATTCTTTTTTTCCCCGTTGGCCTTACCCTCGACGCTATCAATACTTCCTACCCAGAACCTGATAGCCAGCGAGCCTGGCGCCCACGCCACCGCACCCCCTAGACATCATACAAATCCCAGGCCCACCTCCCGCCCCGCCTCCCCTCGTCCACCGTCACGTTCAGCACCGTGCACCCCGTCGTCTCATACGCACCGCGCATACGTCCCCGTCAGCATCGCGCGTCCAGGAACGCCCTTAGGGCGCGTTGCCGGCGGCCTGCGTGGCCGGCGGCGGCGGCGTTGCGCGTGCAGAGGATGCTGGCGCCGGCGGCGCAGCAGCGCGCGGCGAGCGCGTCCGTGTCCGCGACGGGCGACCACCTCGTCCCGCACGGCCTGGGCCGCGAGGACGGGCATCCGCGGCACGCCGTGCCGGCCCATGACGCCGTCGCGCGCGGCGGCGGCGACGACGACGACGACGACGACGATGACGACGACGACGACGACGACGATGACGACGACGACGACGACGATGACGACGACGACGACGACGACGATGACGACGACGACGACGACGATGCGCGCGGCCGCCGGCCCCGTCAGGTCCGCCGCCCCGCCCGCGGAGGAGCGGAAGACGTCCTGCCGGGCGTGGGCGGCCTAAACGGCCTGCGCGAGCGTGGAGTTCTGCGCCGCGAGGAAGCGCGCCGCCGTGTAGGGCCCCGCGGTCGCGTTGACGAGGCGCGAGTAGACCTAGGCCTGGGTGGCGGGCCACTGGCTCAGAAGACCGATGATGGCGGGCTGGAGGCCCGTATGATCAGTCAGGAATCGACAATGCGCGGTGCTCCAGGCCGAAGCCAAAGAAATGGGATGGGACGGGGCCAGCTCGGCACCCACCGGCGCAAGACCAGCCGAGGGCTTCCTGTGGATCGCCATCAACCCGCTCGTTGCATTCGGAGTCAGCCCCCACCCATCGCGCTGCCTGCAAAGCTCAACTCGCTTGCATAGTCCGGCGCCAGCTCCGCCGCCCACTCCGTCGCTAGCGCGCCGCCCGAGTAGCCCCAGATCGCGTACAGCGTATCCTCCAGCAAGCTATAGAGGCTCGCGCCGTTCAGGGACGCGCGTATCGAGTCGAGTCGATCGTCGCATAGCTGCTCATGTGTCCGCCCGTGAAGTCCGCCAGGGGCCCTTCATAGTCGGGCACCACCACGAAGTAGCCCTTGCCCAGCGCGGTCTCGATGTCCGGGTACGCCTGCTGCGAGAGGGCGAAGCTGGGGGAGGCGTCGAGGAAGGCCGAGTCGTAAGGAATGTGGTAAGAGAGCGGCGCATTGGGAGGGTCCCAGGGTGGTCCCTGCCCACGTGGCATTTCCCTGAGAGGTAGTTGTCCGGTAGAGGAGCTGGTAGGCTGTGGAGCAGTGAATACCGGCGACTTGGGTCAGGCTGTTGGCTGCAGTGCGGCTGCGCAGGATCTCGCCAGGACTGGCTGAGGCGTAGCCGGTCGGTGCTGTGTACCAAGGGTCCTCACTAGGGGGAATGGCCTGTGAGTTGTGGTCTCGCCTGAGGCTGCTGTACAGTGGCGCTACGGCGGCCACGGCGCACCGGACGAGGAGACAAGCTGAGGCAAGGAGGCCAGCGAGTTTGATACCCATTGTGAGAGGTGCCCTGTTACATAAGGGAAATGACAGATAACAAAGGGGCTGGGCCTCCTGAAGGACTGTCAGTGACGAAACCGTAGGGAGCACGAAGAAGGTGGCACAAGATTATGAAATTCTCTGTTCGTGCGGAGTCTTCCATCTCTTTGAGTACAGTACTAAACAGGATCTCCATTTCGTGGCACCCAACCGCGCGATTTCTCATCACAAGGATGTGCGCAAGCAGGGTATGCTATCAATTGTCTATTCCGGCCAGGTATGAGGAACAGAAATGGATGCATACAGAGCGTTATGGTGTGTACACCGAGTCGGAGCCCGAGACGCCGAGAGAGACGGCGGTGCTCAAATAGGAAAGCCACGGATGGGCGAGACGAGACGAGGACAGGTCGGCATTATGCCACCGCGCTGCAGATCAGGGTACCATTGGATCCCATTCACCATGCGGTGTCTCTCAGCCGGCCCCGACAAGGAAGTCGAGGGTGTGCCGATGTCGCGATACAGGGGAGATCTGGACGAGCTTCCGTTGCACATCAGCCAAGGTGTCACGCTCATCTCCAGGCATCAAGGAACCTTCCAAGTAGGGGTGGGTGCCTTGGGCTCTCAGCAGCCTTCGAAATGGAACAAATAACAATGAAAGTTGGTTGCCGCTTGTCCACTTTGCCGTCCGCCAAACTCGTCAGCAGAAAGGGAGGAGACCGAGTGTCGGCTCGAAAAGAATGACAGTGAATGACTTCGTGTAGGCCGGAACCAAGCTCAAGCTGACGCAGGCTACTCGCAAAATTCCCTAACATAATGAATGCCGTTCTGTTGCCTGGTATCTTATAATCTCCTCATGACGTTTTCCTGTCCATGCCATTGCAGCTTGTTGCTACACCCAACGCCCAAGTGATCAAGTGCCGCCGTGAAAGCTCCGAATCGACGCCGAAACAAGAAATGCGGGGGAAATTACATGCTGCTGGTCAACACGTCAAAGATTTCGTTTCTCCAACCGCCAGCATCATTTTCCCGGATCCTCTGCTTCACTTGTGCTGCCTCCTCGTTCCAGACCTTCACAATACTTCCAGGAGCATATACCCCCTTGAAGACGCCCTCTCCGGGCTCGGTAAGGCCGACCCTAGTATACAAGTCTGGATCTTCTTCGGGAACCAACCGAGCTGCTACAGCCTTGATGAAAGTCCACATATCGCCAGGGTCTGCAATCCGCGTAGCCCGTAGTCTCTCGCGCGCGTACAGGAGCTCTCTGTTCGCGGCGTGGATCATGTCTGCGATGGCTGTGGACATCTGCGTTTCGATTGCTGCGCGGATGATGGGTAGGATGGCCGGTTTCAATATCCAGGCGGCAAGGGCAAATTTGGATTTGCGAAGGTTATAGTTGAGCTTGTGGACGTGCACGCGAACATCTTTGAGCGACAGCATGCTCTCAAGGCGTTCTTTGGCCACTTCGATGTTGATTTCAAGGTCGATGCCCTTCTCATCGAGTTCAAATGAGGCAATTCCCTCGTCAGAGAGTTGCAGCAGGCCGGAATGAGCACGGAGCCAAAATCCCATCTCCTCTGCACGAATGGACACACCATCCACCTTGATGGTGACAAGAGACTCGATGCTGGATGTGGTTCTGCTGTGCGCTTTCCGAATTTCGAGATCGTTGCGAGTTTCGACTCGAAGCCGGTAAGGAAGAAATGACGTGTGATTGACAGTATTACCAGGTTCGATAACGAGGGTCTCAAGGAGGAGATCAATCTGGGGAGTCGACAACTCGAGACGCGGAATCGGGAGGTACTGGATCGACTCGAGCAGCCTTGGGACAAAGACGTGTATCACATCGGTGACCAGGTCTGTGTTGGTGTACTGATGGGCAGGCGAAAGAATTTTGGCGAGTTTGGTCGAAGTCTGTATCAAGTTGGCGATATCAGTGTCTCGGAGCACGGACTGAAGGGTGGATTGCAGTTTAGCAAGCAACCCATCGACGTCCTCTCTCAAGGAAGAATCAGTGGCCATTTGTGACGACCGCTTCCTGAGATCTTGAAATCTCTGCTCCGCATGTTCAAAGAAATCGGGATCAGTGAGCATCTCCTGCAGAGCGTTGCCAACTTGCCGGACCAGGTCGTCAAACCGAGGGTCACTCTTTCCGTGCTCAACGACCTGCTTGACCCTCCGCTCCAGCTCTGCCCACTCAGCCGCGTCACCGAAGGACTTGATCAAGGACCAAAAGTTGTCCAGGGCTTTGTTCATCTCCTTGTTCGTGTCGACATCTTGCTCTGCCGTTGCAGCAGTCTCCTCGAGGGCATGTGAGTAGACATATGCATAGCGTTGCAACAGCTTCGCCAGAACAGACACCGAGTCTGAGTAGTCCTGCCGCTTCCGAAGCTTCGTCACGGCCTGTTTCAATCTAAAGAGCAATGTGGTCTTCTCGTCTCCTGTGATCTTGTCGACGAAGCTGTGCTCGGCCTCTTGAGCCACTTCCATAGCACCCTCGACAACGACCTTGGCAACGCCGGTAACGTCGCCTCCAAGCTTTTGCGGGGTGGGTGCCTCGCCACCATTAGTGCCTGGTTCCTTCAGCGTCTTTTGATCTTGGGCACTGGGCTCAATGCGGTGGGCCGCTTGCTGCGATACTTCAGAAAGAGTCAAGGCTGCGTCGCTGAAGACTTCCCGACCGATGGTAGTCAGATCCGACAGGAAATGGCGGAAGTCTGAGTTCGTCAGGAGCAGAGATCCAACTGCCTGGAGACTTTGGTATGCTGGAAGTTGTCAGAATCAAGCTGAAGATGGCACGATGCTTGTGGAACTCCTCACCCGCTGCAGTCTGGGCCTTCGACTTTGCTTTGGCAGTCCTGTTGACGATATCGTCCACATCGACCGAAACGCGTGCCTTGCTCAGATACCAGATGAAATCTTGTATTTCATCGTGATTGTTCTTGTGCTGAAGAAGTTGCATGAACTGCTTCAGCCAGACCTTGGTATAGTGAACGAGTGCTCTGCCAGAATCGCTGAGCTGCTCGTGCTCCGGGTTGAGAGCTTCTGCCGCGAGCAGCGTCCGCAGGTTTACAATGGCTTGCTCGTTGGAGGGCATGAACCCCTGGGAGATGGCCCGGAGCATCTGGTAAGTGTGCAGCTTCTGGTGGAGCTCTTTCTGCAAGACGGTGTCATCGCGATACTGCGGCAGCAGTGGGGCGCGATCGTCGTTCTCGATGTCGTAGTCAGGCTGTGGGAAGCAGGGCAGGCACCAGCAGAAGACGCTGAGACACTCCATGATGCTGGCCATGCCTTCTCTGGGGATGAGGGATGAGCGATGAGGGATGAGGGATGAAGGAGGAGGAGGATGGGATGGCACATAGTAGGACTGATTTGCTGTGCACGGTGGTGGCACATACTATGTAGTAGACATAGTAGGCATCAGTGATGTCAGGCGATGCGATGACGCAGGGATGACCCGAATGGAGCTGGAACAGCGTCAGGGTCGAGGATCAGGGTTGAGGATCAGGGTTGAGGATCAGGGTTGGGGTACGGGGAGCAAGGCACGGCAGGGGCCATCCTTGCCATCTGCACCCCTGCCAGAAAACTTATTCCACTGTAACGTAGCGTAGGATTACAGTTCTATGTCAACGACATCTCTTCTTGAACGTTTGCGAGTCCACAACAGCACAGCAGCTTGCCGCAAGACTGCTGTCCTGAAATACAGAACCAAGATGAACCGACATGAGTACCAGTGTTGTTTGTCCACTGCAGCCAGAAATCAGTTCTTCTTCCCTCATGCCTGAATCCGGGCTGGACAGCGGTGACCCTAACCCTTGTTATCGTCGACACCGCGAGATGACACAGCAACGTGTCAACGTGTCCCGACGGAACGAACAACGAACACTCCATGTCGTGTTTCCAACACAGACGACAAGCAAAACACCATCCACTCCCACTCCCCTTCGCAACACACAACCTGCATTCAAGGCCCATGTCCAGTGCAGCCACGCCGTGGTTGACTGTTCTCACTTCTCCCCACACCGGTTGTCAGAGTCGCAGCAGGGTTGAAGGAGCCTCATTGTCCTCGGAATGGGCCCGTATCTTCTGACCGCCATCCGGGCCTTCTTCCTCAAAGCCGCCGCCAACATCACCGCCCAAGTCGTAGCACGGTGGCATGCACAGGAGCCCATTCCAAAGCCAATTGACCGCCAGCGCGTTCTCGAATTTGCCGTCTATGGCTTTTTCCAGGCCCAACTGGGTTACTTCTGGCACATCTTCTTGGAGCGACTGTTTCCCAGCCGCCGGCCCGTCGATTCGCCAGCCGCATCGCCAAAGGAGAAGAACCAAGATGAGGAAAGCACTTTGAGTACGGACGGGATCTCGCTCAATTTTCTCGAGACACTCAATTCGTCCAGGCGAGGCGTCAACTGGTGGAACATCGTCGCCAAGCTTCTTCTCGACCAGACCATCGGCATGTTTTGCTTCTTGTCCCTATTCCTCGCCTGGACCAACTTATTCCGCGTGAAACATATCTCGGAGATTCCCGCCATCTGGAGGGCCAAGATCTTCACCATCATCTACGCTTCGTGGGCCATCTGGCCATGGGTCATGACCTTGAACTTTGCCCTGGTGCCGGTGGAAAAACGACAGTTGGTCTCCGTCTGCGTTGGCTTCTGCTGGAATATTATCCTGAGTCTTCTGACGCACCCTGAGCCTACCACCAAACACCACTGAGTAATTTGGATGGTCCGAGATCGGTGCCACCCACTGGGACTGGACATGCATGCGAGGCCGCTGCCTCTCCACAAGAACCGCCGTCATTAAGACCTCCCTGGGCATAAAGTAAGACATCAGTGATCACCTGGTCATCACAATGCACCCGGAAAGTTCAATGAGCTCAATATGTTGAATACTAGACGACGAGAAATATAGAAAGCAGGAAAGCAGGAGACATCCTCGGACCACATCAGTCAGGAAAAGCAGCAGGTCTAAAAGAGTGACGGCCTGTGAAAACAAAGTGCGGGGGCATCCACTTCCTCTCCGTCTTGTGGCGTGTATTACAATCCCTCGGCTCCAACGCAAGTTCAAACAAGAACCGCCAGGCGCCTGGCGTGTGGCAACTCTTTCACTGTGTGCTTTGGTTTGGGTCAAGTCACTGGTCATGGACGCCAAGTGAACCTCTTCCGCAGCCACTTGGTTCGAAGAATCGAAAGACACTTAGTCCGAGATACCCACGGGGTTGTTGCAGACGATACCAAGTCCGAGCTATTGCCATTGTCAGCATGAAGTTCATCACCAGTCCCGCAGGAATGCATCACTTACAATGTTCCCCCCCAGGGTGCAGCACTTCGGCACTCGCGCAGTCTTGAGGCACTTCGCTTGAAAGTCGGCGGGGCTGGAGGGAGCGGGATTCACTATGTATAGCACAGTTGTCAGCAAGAGCGACCGGATCTACATCCCGTCTTCCAGACCAGGGCGTGCGGGCATGCTGCGTACCGACTTCGCATGGAAGGTCGACCACGCCAATCACATCCACAGTGCAGCAGTTGGCCTGGCTGTACTGCACGGGCGGAAAAAGCAGTGTCAGCGGATCCGTTCAATGGCCATGCGTGGGACGATCAAGGGATACTGACGAAGGTCGAGGGTGAGCAAGCAACATAGGCATTGGTGCCAG
>JASMMZ010000001.1:22239281-22374208 GCA_038502455.1 Anisogramma anomala | reverse complement strand
ACCGCCGCCATCAGTGGAACACGCCTCTGGAGCGGTGGGAGTAACCTGCATCAGTCGCTGTTAGCCAAGACCAAAAAAATACGGATACGCTGCAGTGTAGTCCAAGGAGTCACAGCAGTGCCAGAGCCCCCGGCTTGCACGCCTGGCGAGGCTGCACATCCGCAGCAGCGTTGGGAGGTGCTGACGTGCCGTGTTCGTGATAGTGAGGGTGCTCGTGACCACCGAGGGCTGGTCGCAAGTAGCCTTGGTCTCTGTTAGCCGTCACCAGCATGGACAGTTTGGGGGTGCAACAAAGTGGCATACCGTGGCCGTGATCGTGGAGACCACAGTGCTGATCCAGCCATCGCCGCCACCGCCATGGCGGACCACATTGACGCCCTTGGGGCTGGACATGGCTAACGAAGCCAGGAACGAAACTATGACGGGTGCGAAACGCATGTTGGAAGCTTGCTTGAGAACGAGGTTGAAATTGGAACAGAGGAGGGAAAACTGTGAGGACTACGTTGGAGACCTGTGCTGAAGCTGACTGGTTTCGATGCTGATGCCGGTGGTGAGAAAAAGACGATGAACGACAGGAGACATGACCCTTACTTATACTCGTTGGCGGCACCTTGCCAGATTCTTGCTTGACTCTGAATTTTCACAACGATGCCTACGATCCGTCCACCCCGGGCTGTCAGCAACTGCCAAGCTACCGACGGACAACAACCATTTCAACCTCAGCCACCGACCATCATGGAACTGGCGTCTATTGTGTTTCTCGCACAATTTGGTGCACGTGCTCCACAACACTGGGCTATGAGATGCGAGAGGCAGCCGCACCCTGCCACCTCCGCCCCATACCAAGTGGAATGTGCACAATGTGCATCGCGAGATGGTCTTCGCAGCAAACTCCCAGAATGGGTAAATGATCGTCAGTGCAGCACGGACAACTCTTGTTTGTGTGTATGGTGCTTGAGCTGACTGCAGCTCGCCATCCAAAGCATCGTCGACGCCTGCACGCGGTCACTGAAGGAGAAATTGATCGACGTGAAGGACGAGCTGCCTTCTCAGCTGGCGTGGAGACCTTGCTATGGGTGGGTATTCGACGGCCAATACTCGGAGATAGCTCTGGCCTGGGCACTTGTGAATATACCTATTGGTATGTTGACAATCATTCCCTGGGGCTGAAGCCGTCTTTGAAGCGTAGGTACTCGGCGCACAGCTTCTCACGAATTCCGATACCAAGCATCTTCATCTTAGCAAACACACGTGGGCAATACATCAGGCCACTACGCAGGTTACGATGGCACCCTATGACGTGAAGGCATATAAAAGACGTTCTTGGGCTGACAATGAAAAAGCAATTCTGCTTGTTTTACCCGGCTTTAACATGCCAAGTTGTGGGCGTAGGAGCATTCCGACCGGCGAAGAGTGGATGAAGCTCAGGCTTTCCCATCTGACTACCATTCGTATTCTACCGGTGACAGGTGTCTCCATAGAATCCGTTGAATGGTTGAACAGAGCCCCGGCTGAATGAACCCAGGTGGTCGACTGCTTTGCACATCATCACGGCTTCCAAGGGCGTCGTGTCCCCAGTCTACGCATTGGGTTGCAAAGGCAAATACTTCCGGCCTAGGCGAATGACACGCTTCTCGTCAGGGCCATTCTAAACGTAATGGGCTGTTCAAGAGGGAGAGTCAATGGCGCCTAGGTGGGCTTGAAGTTGCATATGCAGCCAGGGATATATATGTATGCGCCTGCAGGTATGCATTGCACCGATTCGTCCTAATAACTCTTGACACCTGCCCCGGCTGCTGCCGATGCAGCAGCTCACATGCCTGCTCCCCGTTCGTATCCTCAGCCAGCTGCAAGATGATCATGCAGGCCGACGGTTGTGGGCGGCTCTCGCCCGGGAGCCCGGCTCTGTTGACGGCTCGCCAACCAAAGAGAGGCAGGCTGGCTGCAGGTCCGGTGTCCATGGTCTGGACTGCGGACTACAGAAGTCCTGACAGCTGATACCCTGTTGGTGTGACACCTGTGGGAAAGCATGCCACATGGAAGTGGTGGCTTAGAAGGCGAAGACACGCGAGCACAGGCGCCTGCCTCCAATAGCGAGAGCCCTCCGCCCCGAAGCTTGGCCATGGCGAGATGGCTGGCAGCCCCGACGGCCTCCGTCAGATGATGTCGGGGGTCGCGATGATGAAGACACCACAACTCTTGGCCGCCGCTTGCAAGCAAGTCGAACATCGACAGCGCGTGCATGGCAAGGTGACAAGCCATGCGTGTCGTTGGTGAGAAGGGCCGAAAATACAGCAAGAGGGTGCCCCATGGCCCGGCCGAACACGTGTGCTGCACTCGGCTCATGGATCAGCCCCCTTTATAACGCTGCTATCGAGTTTCCTCGCCCACTCGCATGATGCCGTGGCTTTTGGGTGCATGGGAGGCGCTACGGTTGCTAGGCTCGAGTGCCCGTTCTTCCGCCATCGGCATGGCAGAAAAAGCTGAAAGCTGGCAGCACTGGCGAGGAAAACCAAGTGCAATTTCAGGGGTGTCAGGTTCGCACCATCTCATTGTACTTCACCATTATCCACGTTGAAAAGGTAGCCAGCGTGTTTGACTTGGAGACAGCCCTGAAGACTACCTCACGGGCTAGATTTTGACATAATGCCGATGCTGCTTTTGCGTGGGCTTGCTTCAAATGCAAACTACAAACAGCAGCCTGGCCATACTATGGTGCTTTTTTTGTTTTCCTGGGTTACCTACGAAAGCCAATACAAGCAGCCAAGGACCTGCAAGCAGCCATTACAACTCTATTAAGTTGAGGTGAATATTGGGTATTCATGTGGTCAAGTCTATCAACGAAACGTTTCGCTTTTCTTCTCGAGGTCGGGGAATACCGTCAACGATATGTTCCTATATCCTGCTATTTTTCAATCCAGGGAGGGACCATTGGAGGGTGTAATGACACAACAGAGGTTCACTTCAACGGGGGAGGATGGGTAGCAGCCGTAACTCAATGACGGTGGTGGCTTGAAGAAGTGAATGTCATGCTTTGGTCCTACGTACAGGTATGTATCCCACAAGGGATATGCAATACGATGGAACGACCATAGCATGCATGCAATGCAACGCCCCACGGCCCTCTATTGGCCCCACAGTGTACAATACAATGCCTCACGACCCTATATACACGACAAGGCCGCGCGACCCCGACGATATATTAATCAACTGTTTGAGAAGGTGAATAAATTACTTAACGAACAGGCCGAAGGCTAGATGCCACACCGAAGTCTAGTTTTTTTCCTTTGGCACTAGTATGTAAAGTGTAGGTTTAGAACATAACAATTCAATAATTGTCGTACGACTTACTGTATCTATTTTCAAAACCCTTCGTCTATTATCTCATGTTTCCACTATTGGAAAGATGTACAAAAATGTATTTTTGGGAGGTAATTGTTGTGACTATTGCATATATAGTGCAACGAAGTGTACTGTCAACTGCGCTGGCATGCAATCATCCGGCCCTGAACATTGTTGAACCAAGCCCATGTCAATCGTTTTGCTGATCGATTTCAGCTAATATAGATTGTTTAAGAAATTACCTTCAACTGTTGGAGTTGTATTCAAGTGCAGTGCAGTCAAGTCAATTGCAGTACAGTCAACTTGACTGTACTGACTGTACTGATTATACTGACTGCAAGTCAGTTGACTGTCGAGTGCCCAATTCAGACTAGGGCACGGGCCAAGCAATTGGCCACAAAAATTAGTGTGCAGACCGGTTAGCGGTCTGCCAAGCCTAGAACAAAACATTTCACCACTTAACCACGCAAAACTAATATTACATCGACTACGATTCAAATCGACAACGTTACAACATTTAAAGGCCTATCAACACTAATCAGTGCTTATTAGGTTAAGCACAGATGAGTTAGGTAAAAGAAGAAACTACTTTCCAGTTACGCTTTATATTGCAAGGTAAATGAAAGATTTTTGCAAAAGGCTTCTATGAATTGTGTTTATTTTCGTGGCAGTAAGTAGATAAAAACTCTTACACTGCGTCGGTTTTTACGGTAGCCTAGAAGTGGCAACGGTATTGATATAGAAAATACCAATAAATTTTTATGCAACTCGTTTGGAGGATAAATATTACAATTAACCGTAAAAAGTCTCAAATTATTCAAAAAGCGATTATCAAGTTTCCAAGTTTTTTAAAGTTGGCAAATAGTCAAATCGTTACTAATATTATTGTAAATAGCTAGTTTTAAATTCTTATAACAACAAATAACGACTTTAGCAACAGATAACCTTTAACTTTACTTTCTACATCACATTTTTCTCAATATCTGTCGTTCTTTCCCTACATCTTAAAATCTTTAATTGGATACATTAGCAAATAAGTCAAGATTGTCGTTTCAATCGAAAACTTCCCAAAGCCCTAAGTGCCTTTTTCTCAATCATTAAATCTCTATCTCAACTGAATCGATATTAACTTGCCAGTTGAAATATTAAGATGATAAGTAGATAGGAGGATACAAAGACGATTGAAGCCATCGAATTCATTTTCTTTGAATATCATAACGAAGAACTTTAGTATAGGGACGTCAACGAGGCTTTAACTGAAGAATAAATAACTAACTACGTCTGTCAGTATATCCTTAATATGGACGCCGGCAAAAAAATAAGTTATAGTACCCGTATTGTTGTAAACTTTCGTAAGTTTTTCAATCACTAGACAATTAATATCTGAAAAAGAATCTAATGAATTTTCAAAATCAAATGAAAGGTAAAAGTGAAGAAACACAAAGTTTATATTTTAGATATGATATCAATGAAACTGTTAAAATATTTTTTCAATTGGTTTAATATGAACATTATCTGTAAGATCTTTAACTTTAACACACACAAAGAAATGAAAAGGTTATTCACAATTATTTACATCTCTATATACGTTTAAAAGACTTTTCTTTAATCCCCTAATTAAATTAAACCTTTAACCCAGTTAACAATTCTTTACACTCTGATAATGAGGAATCAGTTGATTTGTTAGGTCGTTTAGTCCTCGTTTATAATATAGTAAAGTACGTGTTCGGAGGTAAAGCATATAAAACAGCAGCTATGAACGTGATAAGACGAATTGACATCAGCGTTATCTAACATTCAATTAAGAAAAATCGTCAAGTTCTTTTTCAAAAAAAAAAAAAAATTCACTTAAAACCGATGAAATTTTCTCATGATCATCAGTTCCCCTAAGACTAAGTTTTTTGTGGCAGGTACGCCTATACCTATATATTTAATCAAATTATAAACATTACTACAAGACTTTACCCCTATAGCTAAGCGACTGTTAATCTCTCCTATTATCGTAACTTTAAAGGTTTAAAACTTGAGTTGACTATAAAAAATACTATTGATAAAAGAGAAGATTATCGCAACTTACTTATTAGGTCGGTTGAAGTGATTAACATTCCTTACGAACTTTTCGCCAACTTTTTCAAAATTTTAAATATTGTAGTAAGGTAAAACTGGAAACTTTATAGTTAGCTTAATACGAAAATTATTTCATTTTTAACATTTTAAAGCAGATAAATATCTAACCTTCAAGTTTTAATTCAATATTTCCAAAACCACTATAGGTTACGATGAGGATTATTACCCCACTTTGTAGATTAAGCTATGTACTTTCTGTAAAATTTACAAGAGAATAAAAAGTTATTTCGAATGAAACGTTCACCTTACACAATACTATACGAATTAGGCTACAAAAAGGTAAACAACGATCATAATGAAGAGAAATAAGGAAAAATCGTTAATTAATGTCCTTAATTAAATGTTTAATAAATTGATGTTAGTTTTTTATCTTTCATTATCACCTGGAAGTACTATATAGAAAGTTTGACACTAGCTGCTACGAAATAATCCTGCAAATACCGGCGGGAGGGATCGAAACTCGGGTTTGTCGAGAGCTTATACAGGCCTTAGGTACTCCGTGACATCCCTCCAATCATGATTTTAGGGTATCCTATAATTTAAAGACTCGTAGAGGTGTAAACTATAGCCATAATCGAGCTGTGAAACGCAGCCTTCTTAGTCTCCGCCTAATGCCTACTCACACCTGGAATACGACCTTATAAGCTTTTAAGAAAAGTGTCTTATAAAGCGAAAAAAAAAAAAAAAGATAAATAGCCCGTATGAAAGGCGGGAATGAAAATTATGAAAGTCGTCTTTGAACGTATGCGTTGTGAAGTATTGTTGTGTGGTATTATTACGAGATCCCTGTACGTTCAATAACCCCTATGTCGTGTTCCCAAAACAAATAAAAGGGATAAATTATCAATACAAACTATAATTACAAACCTTATCTTATATATTAAAAAATTACCACTGATACTAATAGATACCTCTACGTATCCTTACGGTCTACATTCGATAATTAAGGTCCTTATATCAATCGAAACAGTGGTATCTTTCAAGTAAGGCAAAGTCTCTACATACTAAGAACCGCCGCATACGATCCCGCTTTAAAGATCCTTGGGTCTCCAAAAGGGTTATACGTCTCTGAAACAACCTCTCCTTCTACCTTCTTCTTTATTTTCTTTTACCACGTCTCCAGCTCATGCGGCCTTCATTAACCCTGATTTACCACGCGGGGTGAAACCTTATACTAGCTATATACCGTTAATTTTAACAGGGGTTAATAATGGGGTTTCCGTCGACAGAAAAAGGACAGGCGTTAAATATACCCGTTTTATTTATACAGATTCTAATAATTTCAATATCACGCAAAATGATTTAATACTAATGAGTAATAGGAATTAAACGTAACAGCGGGTTTATACTATTGACGCCGATGTCGCGGGGCTTTTGGTTCCTTAATTTGTTGTTCTTGTTGTGGAAAGGTTTTTTTCAGGCGTCCAACTGCCTTATGGCGACCGTTTTACGCCTTTTTTTAGGCGAGGAAAGATAGTATGGTATAAGCTACGGTTACATAATTATTAATGCGACGAAGCTCCCTTATTATCAGGATAGGAGTTGACGGTACGACAATGACGACGATAATATTAACTGCGAAATGGGTTTTATAAGAAGACACGTCCACGTTACACTCGTCGCTGTCCCGCTACCCCTTCTACCGCTAAGTCCATATTCACTCCCGATTACACCTCAAATACTATCATCTTCCGTCAATATGGCTGGTCCAAATAGGTGATACCTGTAAAAACCTTGGTAACGATCATGATAAAATTATGAAAGGGGTAAGACTTTTGGTCGATAATTATATTTATCATAAGCATATAGGTATAACAAACTAATATCATCGTCTAGTACAAAACTTTATTGTTTACGATGGATGAAAAGGTGTGCCTATTTAAAACCTGATTTAATTTCACTTTCTTATAGAAAAATACTACGTAATGCAAGTAAAGGCTTGGAAATTCTTAGGGCTCGAGGGGAACATTTGTACTTAAGTTTCGCATGCCCGTTCATTAAGAGGTTTTTTCAGGGGCTATGGCTAAAATTATAAAATCTTGGAGGTGCTATTGAATATATCAAAATAAATAGCCCCTCGTTTTTCGTAGTATCGAACGTAACATCCGTTCGTATTGATAAGTTTAAAATATCGATAATACAATATGAAATCCCTACAATTATACCTTATAGTCAAAAACCGATAAAAAAAGTTGGAATAAAGGAGGTAAAAAGGTGGAACGACTTATATACCGTGGTTTGCTAAATTTCGATCCTGGTCTAGTCAAATACATAAACCCTTATCGTTTATATTAAGGCGATGATTTAACCTGGTTTTAGGCGTATTACTCCTTATTAACTTCCTCCAGCCGTAAATAGAATATGGATATACTTTTGCTAGTAAAGGGTTAATTTGTATTATCAAACTAGGCAAAAAACTTGGTTCTAATATCAACGAATTTTTGGGCGGCCCCGTTTCAAAAAAATGATTGCGGCAGTTAAAATGGTTTATATTCCGACTACATAAACATTCGTAATTTTGAAGGTTTTTAAATTTACCGCATGTGATTTAAACTTATTATCTATTTTATCTAATATATAAACGTTGGACTTTTCCTCCAACACGAAACCTTCATACGTATCTGAAACTTTAAGGTTACATATAAGTAAAATGCGGTCCCTAACGTTAAAGCATCGTATACCCATCGTTTTTAAAACGTTAACAGTCTCTTCTATTACGTATATAATAGGTTTAGAATCATTATTATCATGTAACAAGGTCGGATCAGCGTACAGGGTCGCGTAAATAAAGGGCTTGGAAAGGTAAGCGGAAAATACAGGCCGCTTTTCATCTTTATTAACCCTGTATTAATATATACTAATGTAATAAAAATTTGTTTCACGGCCCCTTTTCTCTAAGCGGGAGTTTAACTCGCTGGGTATAATCGTAATAACATCTTTGGCAATAATATTGACCGCTATCTTAATATTATAATGAGTTCTGATAATGATTTCAATTCGCTTTAACCAACGTCTTCAAAAACGAATATACTTCTCATCTTGTCGTTTTAAAGTTGTTGAAAAATCAACGTAAACTAAAGGTGGAATATCATAACAGTTATTATATTAGTTCGCTGATTTATACGGCTTATAAAAAGAATCGTTACTGTAACCGCATAAGAAGAACATCCGATCTAATATACTAAACGTAAACTTATATAATATAACAAATAGACTTTATCACAAAATGTAAGCCGACACCGCTTATTAATCGCCTTGAATTACACGGTATTTCGACAAAGACGAAAGAATTTAAGAAATTTGAGAAATTATACTATCTAAGTCGTTAAGCTTCTGTAAACGTTTTACTTGTATATAGGCGTATAGGCGTCGATAGGCGTAATTTCTTTTTTTATCGTAAATTCTCATTTTATCATCTTCAAAGTTTCTTTTAGGTTCTTCTAACAAGGAGAATAAATGACGCGAAAAAAACCCTTGACCGCATAAATATACAAAAAGTAGAAAAAGTATAACGAAAGTTCTCTTGAAAAAATGAAAAAGAACTAGTATTTTGTTTAAAAAAACATATTTTTAACAGCGATATCAAAAGCAAAAATGACGTACCTCGTGTAAATAGATTCTACCAACTTAATGATAAACGAATTAAATTATTCACATTTAATCAAAACGTACCAGTAGGAGTATCTTTTAACTTCGCATTTCCAATCTTTTAGGACCTCAATAAGAACCAGTAGTTCCGCCTCTTCCGCCTCCTTTTAAATTGTAATACGCTGTAAGGGGTGATATATTGGGAAGTCTTGGGGGTGTCTATATGGTACCCTTATGGGCTGCGAGATCTTTTACGTTATCAGGAAAATAGACGTCTTGTAACGGCCTGCCACAATAGTTTCCGTAATTCGTCGAGTCGATAGAATAAAAAGTTTGTTATTAACATAAAAGGATTTGGAAAGTCTATAAGTTTATTATAAAGATCAATAACATAAAGAAATTCGAAGTTGTAGGTAAAGTTATACGAAATTTCATTCGAAATCATTCTACCCACGTAAATATAGAGGAAGGCGAAATTTTATATAATTATAAACCCGAGCCCCCGCTCACGGTGTTATTAATAACAAATATTATGATATATAACATCAATAAGAGTTATTTAATAAAGCTGGTTCCTTCTAAAATAACGATCGAAGGCTTTAATTGTCTGTTTGTAAGCCCGTTTCATGGACTCTATAACTTGCGGGTTTCTCTTTTACGTATCCAAAAACTTATAAAGGGTTTCGATATTCAAGTATTGAAATTGATATGCAACTACGTCTTTATCCACCATAAACACTCGAGTTTCGTTTCGTCTTTGCTAAAACTTTTATTCTTGGTATAAAGGTCAAAAATCCTCTATAAGCGTTCCGAGGGCGCGTGGCGTCTATTGAGCCCTCTGGAAAAGGGTATAGAGAAAGCTATTGAAGGATTTCTTGGCGATGTTAAGAAATCTAGTACAGTTCTGGTGGTAGCACTTACAATTGTGGGGGCTAGCCTGATAAATGTTTAAGAGAATAAAATTGATATTGTATTATTTGTAATAAGCAAAGTATAAGTTGTCAAATATATATTTCGCGTGTAGGTACGGGCGGTTGTTACTATAATTAAAGTGTTTAAATACGCTTTATTACGCCTAGATACTATGTGTAAACGCTTTTTTAACTAGTTTCAGTTTTTTTATACAATTATAATAATACGTACGTTCAATCTAGTTGTTACATACCTTCAATCAAACAATTTTCGCGACTAGTATAACAAAAACCTAGTAATTACGTCTTATATCGACCGTAAGAATGGAAGGTCATTTCGTTCAATATTTGGTTTAAAGCTTTTCGATTGGAATCTGTATGAACGATAGTAACATGGGAAAGAATTAATTAGACCAGATAATCGTAAATTCTATTGTAGAAACGATAATAAGAGGGGTTGAATGTATAGTAAGTCCGGCAGTTAGTTAAGTTACTACCCTATTATTAAATTTTATAAAAAAAGTTTATTTCTTTTAATTATTAGTTCATTGCCTTTATGAAGAGTTACTTAGACTTTTTCGTAAACTACAAGGTTAATCAAGCTGTGTATGGTAAAGATACATGAAAATGAGTTACATAGTACAAAGATACAACTTATGAAATCAACTAGTTACTAGTTGATTACGCCTTTCGGTACCGCCTGATTGACAAAAACCCTTATTTTGGTTTTTTAATTTAATAACCAACCCTTGATTCACTGTTAATTTTCGTGATCTTTATTTGAACTATATTATTTAGGGAATTATTCCCGTTATATAGATAGTAAGACATTTGATGGGAGTCGATTTATAGTACATCGTATTAATACGGGAAAGTATTATTGTTACGCAGATTAATCGTTAAAACTTCGGCAGAATAAAAGGTAAACTCGACTTAGGTAACGAATCATTATAATTTGGATCAACGATTATGTAAATATTTTTAAGCCAGTTACTTTTCGTATCCTTGAGTCCCTTGATTCATTCCTTCTTCATTTGAAGAACATAGACATCTTTGGTGTTAACGTGAACATTAACGTTTATAAGTTATTTTAAATTAGCTGGAAGTTTATTTTCTATTTTAAGTGATGATATTTGTAGTTTCATTTTCAGGAGTAAGAGGTAATGGTAATAAATTTGACTAGGTAAAAGATGCGTTACTTTTACCAACGTTTGTATTACCTAGTTTCCAACAGGCTATATGAAGTCTTTGAGTCAATAGTGYATAAAAATATAGAGTATTTTACTTTGGATGTAAATGAAAAGCTATTTTACTATAGCTAAGTTTATGTTTAATCGTTGAAAACGATGAAGACTGCTGTAATAGAAGTCAAATGCAGCAAAGTTAAGTCAACTAAACTGACAGTTTAGTTGATTGTACTGACTACAAATTGGTTGCAGTTTGTGGAACTTTACTGCAAGTGCAGTGCTGTAGGTACCCACTTCAAAGTGAGACAAAATCTATAGCATTTGGCTATACAAATTAGCGTGCAGACCGGCTAGCAGTCTGCCAAATTTAGAACTTACAACTTAGATCTCAATAACCAATTTCAATGTAGTACTAGTTACTTCGACTATAGTAATTCGAATCGACTACGTTGCAATGAAAAGCTTACATTTATTTGCAAGCCTATCAACACTAATCAGTGCTTATTAGGTTAAGTACAGATAGGCTATGTTTAAGGAAAAGTTGTTTTGCTATTGTTACGCCTTGTTTCAATAAGATAGAGGAAAGATTTTTGCGTAGGACACTTATAAGCTGGATAGCTGTTTGCGGTAGCAAGTAAAGAAGACGTATAGGCTATATAGCTGTTCGCGGTAGTCTATAAGTAGGCGACAGTATCGTTTCTATTAAAACTCCTAAAAAATGTTCATTAATCCTTTTTAAAGGCGTTGAAATTAACCTCATAAGAGTTTTAAATATTACCGAGGCGGCAATTTTGCAAACGGATAAATTAATAATTTTACGGCTATTACTACTATAAATATTACTTCTTCAAATTTCAAATCGCAAAACGATTAAGTCCCACAATCTTTAACATAAAACACCAATTTCAATGGAGAACTTATGACTTACAATTTTACACCAATCCTTTTCCACTTATACATTTTAATGGTCGATACAATAGTTTTAAAATGTGCTTTAATGAACAACATGATCGATCTCGCCAGGAAGAAAGTAATGATACCCCTTGGCTTTATATTTGCAAAACACTACGAAGAGGACCTTTCATTTACCAAAGCTAATAAAAGCTTCAACCTTGAGTACCTAACGAATGACATTGGCCATTTTATCTCCGATTAAAAATTTACCAGAAGTAATATGGTACATATTGCCTTTGACAAATTTTACGAATATTTTAACAACTAGAATTTAAGTATGTGACAGATTATAAAAATGAATGTTCAAACCTAGCTAAAGAGTAAACTGGCTAATTAAGGGGTCGATCTCCCCATACGAAAAGGAAAAGATAGAAGTCTTGACAACCTGTTATATAAATACGCAACATATGAAGACCCTTGATAGGTCCGATTAAAGGGTAAAGGTATTATTTGTGATAGAATCCCTTAACGCCTACACACACGTTTGTAAAACCCTGCGTAAGTTTAGGTGAGTTCTTTAAACCCCTTCACGTAAGATTTTCAACGTTCCAATGTTACTGGCTATAAAGAAAAATTTGACCTACGCGCTTCAAGTCTTCAAGTCCCTTAGTAAATTAAGTAGAAACCTCGATATACCCCTTAATATTAAAAGGAGTATTACGAAGCCCGTGCAAACCATTAAGCTTATTTCCTTCAAGCTCCTTAATATGTCTAGTTTTAGTAGTCAAATTGAGGAATGATTGGATTTACTCGCCAGCTAATTATAGGCATAACTACTAGATTTTCCTCTCTAAACTAGGCCAAAAGTAATTATTCTATCCACTAATACAAACACTTTTTTAATACTACTTAAGGGATTAAAATGGTCCCTACGATTAATAAATTACCTTTTTCCCTCAACATGTAGTCATGGTGAATACATATTACACCGAAATTGCTACGTTTTTTAAGATCCGAGGAGGAAAAATAAAACATAACGGAAAGCCATATAACATTTTCGACTTCAAGTTACACCCGTTTTTCAATATCTATCTCCGAAAGAGAATTAAACTGCCAGTATTTTACTTGTTATTTCCTAGTATCCTTACCGGTTAAGCTCAGGATTAATTCCTTTGGTACCTAACTAATTGATCATCCTTTCGTGAAATCTATGATGATTCAAAGGGATACTTCCAATACAATATCATTTTTTTCTAATATCACATAGAATCAAATATTATTCAATGGTTTCATATATTGATTTATAAAAAAGGGACGAAAAACAATATGTACATCATTAACCAGATATTTAATAGGCTGATATTTTATTAATAATTAATGGGAAACGTAAAGTTGGTAAAACGACCTTATATTAACAGGTTTGACAAGTCTTTATAGGCTACAAGAGTTCGAATATGCCTTCCAATATCCTGATACCACTTACGAAGGGATTTTTAGCTAGTTACGTTTCTCGTTTGCGACCGTGATAACTCGAGTCTCCGACTCAATTAGTATATACCCCTAAACTTCAAAACTAAGTAATGATAAAGTAAACACCCCTAATACATATTATATCGACCGTAAGTATGGAAAACCTGATTAGTACGGTTTACGAAAGGCCCGGACCTAAGTACATAATTAAGTTACCAAAAAAAAGTTATTTTTCTTTTTCAAAATCTTTCAACTAGCCCAACAAGTTTATTTTAAACGCTAAAAATATTGGATTTACCGTGAATGATGCTATTGGTTAATACCCTATACTATTGCCAAACGCGAAAATAAAAGGGTAAGGTATTATATTTAATTCCCCGTTCTCTCGCGAATAATTACCTTAAAATTATTGAAAAATGTAAAGGTATCAAAATTGAAAAATAGGAGAATAAACTTAAGGTTATCCACTAGTATAAAGATACTGGTATCAGTCGAAAAGTAACGTAATAACTTGCGAACCACGCTTTTCTATACCGCCTAACAAGTAAAAACATTTGTTGCAAATATAACGATAAAAAAATCAACTTTATATACTATTTTACCCTTTAATATCGATATATGAAAAAGGTCTTTTGAAGTATTATACCAGATATAGGGCTCGTAAGGTACTTGATAAGAGGTTATTTGTAATACATCGGGTTGAAAAGATATACTAATACTATTCTGGAACTTAACCTTACGGATATTAGTAAAGTTCATATTGGCTTCATCTTCTAGAAAAGGTTATTTTACTAAAATTAACAACGGTTAATATTATTATGAACTTTAATGTTTTTTATATCTTGAAATACTCTAACTATTTTTTGTTTTTCCTTAAAAACATAAAATAACCTCGGCGTTAACATTGACGTTTCAACTAACTAATTGATTTAAGTTAAAGGCAGTAACAAGTTTTTACTTAGCTTTCATTAGAGTTATCTTAAGTTTCATTTTTAGAAGCTAAAAATCATAGTATTCAATCTAACGGAGGCAGAACTTTTTTAAATATACCGTAGGTTTCACCACCTGAAAACTAACAAGCTTTATAAGATTTTAACAGCGGATAGTTACGAATGTATAGATTTTCCGACGATGAAGGTAATTAAACGACTTCAATACTACTGCGAAACATGTTGTCAAACCTCGTTAAAGTTTAAGTTTACGTTAAAGGAAAATTTAAACTTTAAATTTAAGGTTTATGTAAACGTGTTATAATTAGAAGGCAAGATAGTACGCTATATTACAAACTTTGTCCCGAGTTTTACAGTGTCAAGTTCCTTGAAACTATTATGGTGAAAGAATCGTAGGAGGTATTATATATTTTGTAAATTAATACGAATCTTAGACTATTGAACATTCTAATTAACGATACCGACATTTAGTTTATTGCGAAAAGTTTTAAGTTAATATGAAGTCGATAGGGATTTAGCATAAACAGGTTTTCATTAAGGTTAATCAGAGTATTTCTTAAGTTACAAAAGCTTATGGTTTTTATAAAGAGCTTATGATATACTTATATTAGAAATCGGAAGCTTTATAAATTTAAAAACGCAGTTTTAAATAGCGGTAAAGGTTTGTGTCGCTAGGATCTAAGTATTTGTTCACGTGAAACAAAGCAAGTAGATGAGTAATCAAAAGATGATTGGTATTGAAGTAAAGTAAGTCAAGATAATAATCAAGAAGAAGCATCCAGAGGTGTACATTATAGGCGAGGGCTTATAAGCCTTCACCAAGAGCGTACCACTCTGGAATACCTGCTTCTAGACCGCTCTAAGCATGAGAGTATAATCTGCAGCGTGTTACATTATCATATACTCTGCAAGAGTACAGCCTATAACATAACACGTGATCGTGTCATATTATAAGAGTGTACCTTACAGCGTAATGTACTGCCACCTAAATATACTATCTATAAAGGTATATAATAATATCCACACAGGCAATCTTTTCTTCTTTTTTTGTGCGTTCCGTATCCAGTAGTAATAGTATAGCTTTAGTTCGTATCCGTAATCCAGTAGTAACAATATAAGTATTGCGGTCTATATTAGTTTTATAATAGCGATATTCTTAGTTAATATTGATAGTGGGCGATATTCCGTATCCAGTAATGACAGTGGTACATGATATTGTTTCAGGCAAAACTTTTTTTTTCTTTTGCCTATAATAAAGTAGTAATATCTTACGAATTAGGTTATGTAATCTTTCTCGAAAAGTCGATAGTCGTAACAAGTGTTAAAAGTCATGTATATTTTTCAAATACTTACTTTAGGGCGTTATACGTAGGTGAAAATGGTGAAATACTATTATAGGTAACTTGTTTTCGTGGGTAGGTAGCTTATTTCTGTAATAATAGGAGTGTTTTTGTTTTCTTGTAGAGGCTTAGTTGCGTATAAAGTATCTGGCCACTCATCCTCCTAAAGTATCGGCTTGGATTGGTGTGGTGTAGCAGATTTTGCTGAAACTATCGGCGTAAATGTTGCAATTATGGCCGATTTTAAAATAAGCGAGTGATGCGTTTGTTGTATTTGTAGCAAATCTTGTAATTTATAGTCGTTTGGAAAATGCGTGTGTATTAGATCTAGACCTTCTTTCTCCTATGGCCCTCTTTCTTTTCCTCTTTACGGCTGCAGCTCAAACTGTATATCTAAGACTTCTTTTTCTTAAAAGCGTGTGATATCCAGGCCTTACTTCACCTCCTTCCCTTTTTAGCCATTTTCTTCTTTTGTTACGGCTCAGATTACGTATCTGACCCCTCCTTTTCTTAAGGTTGTGACCTGGATTTCGTACCTGGCCTTTCCTCTTCCTATATAACTTTCCCTTTCTTTTCCTTAAAGCGTGTGGGATAAGCCTTTAACATTTTCTTCTTTTCTTTTCATAGCCTTCCTTCGTCTTAAAACTGTGGCTTAGATTGTATATATAGGCTTTTCTTCCCTAATAACCCTTTTTTTTGGAAATATAATTGTTTTACGTTTCGTTCCCGCCGTTTTAACAATAGTTTCTTTTTTTGTAAGGTAACACCCCTTTACGAAGTCCGTAAGTTATAAATCTTTATCCTCACAATCTAGCAAATTGAAAAGTTGTGTTATTTCGAATAGGGTTTTTATTAGGCGGCTATTCCTACCCCTTGGAGTATTAATACCTGATTTTCGTAAACGAATTCGTAAGGCTTTGGAAACGGTAGGGCTTACTCTTCGTTATATTTCTAGCGTTCAAACCAAGAAATTATTATGGAATTCGTTTAGTAAGTTATGTTCTTAGATTTTCTCCTCTTAATAACAGTATATGGTAGCTAAGATATGTGTACTTACGATATAGGTTTTTAGTTTCTCAATTAGTAAATCGATAGTATTATTCTAAAGGCCCCAGATCGATCTTCTACATTATAGCATTTCTAATTCCTATATATTTGACCAGGATATTAAAAGAAAAGTTGTTCTTTTCCAGTGTTATTAGATTTGGGATTATAGTTACGATTATTTTGGCGCGTTTAGGTGATATGCTAAAATATAGTAATTTTAAATTATGTCTGGGTATATAAAAAGTTTAGGGTAGTTTGGCGAATATAAAACGAATAATGTAATTCAAGCGGTTGGAATAGTATTTACTAGCGTTGCTAAAACGAAAAAATATCAAACAATACGTAAATAAGGCATAACTACAAATTAGCTAAGCGTTTCGAATTAATTTCATTAGCGTTGATAGTATTATAATAGCTAAGCGGTTAGGAAAATTTAAAATGTTATAGGTACTAAGTTTAGGAAATATAAGGTTAATATAGATAAACTAAAAATAAATAAGGCTGATATGAGAAATTGGGTAAGGTAAGGGAAATATCGAGTTATTGTGTATTTAGGGGTGCGGTAGTCTATCTGTATCAGCGTATTATAGCAGAATTTGATAGGGGGAATCGGTTTGTTACTTGTTGTATAACCGATTTTAATGGGGCGATCGGGTTGTTTATTTATATATTACCGATCTTAGATTAATCAAAGCAAGTGGTTCGTAAAAAAATCAGATGGGTTTTAGCGAAGGGGTCCGAAACTTAGTGGTTTTGACTTACATAGCTTAGTACGTTATAGGACGCTCTTTAAAAAGTATTCGGGTAAGTTAAAACTATAAATAAGGGTTAATAGTGGCGTAATAGGGCTTTTAACACATATAGAGTTAAATAAGGGTTAATAATATCGTACTAAAGGTTTTCTTCTTTAAGTTACTTAGTCTTTATAATCATTTTATACATCGACGTGTAATTTTTGTAAAAAATGAAATGTTAAAGTACAAACAGTTGGGAACGTTATAGCATCCTGCTATAGGTATTCAAAGTATATATATTTCTTCTTTCCTAGGCTATCTGTAATCAACCTATTCGGCTACTACTTAGTGTCGGTAAGGTTTAAGTACTTATTCATGTAACATAAAGCAAGTAAAAGAGTAATCAAAAAAAATTGGTATTATAGTAAAGTAAGTCAAAATAATAATTAAGAAGAAGCATCCAGAGGTATATGTTACAGGTGAGGGCTTATAAGCCCTTGCCAAAAGTGTTCCACTTTGGAATACCTGCTTCTAGACCGCTCTACGCATAATATTGAAATATGAAGCGTGTTACGTTATCATATACTCTGCAAGAGTACCACCTATAGCATGACACGTGGTCGTATCATTCTATAGGAGTGTACCTTACAGCGTAATGTACTACCACCTAAATATACTATCTATGAAGGTATATACTAATATCCATAGTTTGTAATGATAATATTAGCTCTAACTTTCTTATACTGACTTTACTGGTATTTGAGGTTTATCTACGTATAACAAATAAATCGTCACCATATCCAAATATCTAAAAACGCGTTATGATATACAAAATAGTCCTAAGGGAACTAAGTGTGGAATATTCACGCCGTGGGGTTATTAATAACCTTAATACCAAGAATGGACCGTTAATAACAAACGTACTATCCCTCCCCCTTTACGGTAAAGTCTTGAAGAAGCAAAATCCAGGCAAATATAATAAGCTGTGTAAGATCTTAAGTATTACTAACCCAACTATAACAGTTGAAATAATGATAACTCTGTTATTTTACGAATTATATAGGTTGAGTCGTTTAAGAACCTCTTTAAATAAAATAAAGATTATAATATCAATATCTTCCAAAAAAAAATGAATTAATATAACCTTTTAAACCTGATCGTTAATAAGTTAATAAAAGCTCGACGGTGTAAAGGAATATCTAATAGGAAGATATAGACTAAAAAGAAGGACGGAGACGGGTATTACAAGCATAACATGAAATATAGAGTAACATGAATATTTTGAATAAGGGAATTCAACGGAGAACTTACCTTTAATTTAATTTTCGAAGGAATTATCAATATACCGGTTATTGATAGAGCTTTAGACGTTGCAACGTTGTCGATTCGATTGGTTGAATCAACAGTAGTATTGCGTGGTCAAGTAGTTGATGTATTGCTCTAGGTTCGGCAGACCGCTAGCCGGTTTGCACAGTAATTTGTATGGCTAACTGATTGGCCCGTGCCCTAGTATAAAGTGTGGAGTACTATATTTAACTTATATTCAATACATTAAGTCCACACAAGACAATACACTTAATTTACAGTTAGTATATTCAACTTTACGGTAGGTAAATTTAACCTATTACACTACAGGTAATATTATTCTAACACTGGCAGATTTTTAGTTTTTGTCCGTACGCCAATATAGTTGACCAATCTTTTTCTATTACCGCCGAATTACCTCCTCGTTAATTAGCCAGACCCCTATCAATTTCAATTATATTCCATATCAACTTACACCTAATTGCACATAATTTAACCCAATTTAACCTTAATTACTCCGTGGCTCCAAGGTTCGAGTTTATTAACATCTACAAAAAGTTATTCCGCTACAGGCCTTTGTAAACCTCTACTTTAGCCGCGCCAATTAAAAATGTCGCTATCGTTAGTTCCCTAGAAGTCTTTTGATTTATTAGCACATGCGTAATTTAAGCTTTCTGGGCAGCCCATTAACCTAGCCCTCGATGCGTATGGTCAGCCTATTGCTGTCTACAAACCTCTTCAAGGCCTTGTTCGGCGACGCCTTCATCATAACATTAGTAGGATTGTCTTTATCATCTATCCATCGGAACTTCTTAATCTCAATGACTTTATAGGCTTTACGGAGTGCTATCACATCGATTATCAGGCGTTTCTCTCTAGTGATTCCGAGTTTTGACAAGAATTAAAACACGTTTTTTAAATCATTATAAATTACCACCGGGATCCAAAAAATATTTAACTACTTGATAATAGAGTTTAGGGATTTCCATAATACCATAACTACTTTTAATCGTATCACTATACTGTAAACTTATGAAGTTAATACGTTTTTTATAATTCTTTTACACTAAATAAATGTCTAGTAAATCAGGTTACCGATAATGTTAAACTAGTCTTTTCTCTTATATTTGTTAACGAAGGTTATTGGGAAATCTATCTGTAAAGGCTGGTGGGTGTTATCTACGAGAAAACTATCCGTAAATATAATTAACTTCGCTTTTGCAAAATGAATTAAGATTATATCAATCCCTTGATTCAGGTTTCGCATTTATCACTCGAGTCTTTCCTTCAGCCATTCAAAATCGTTATCTATTAGCTTTTATGTTTATACAATAATAGATAGGTCGTACGATATCTTAGGTTAACATAGGATAACAATATGACTGCTATAAACACGCTATTCAAGGCACTTTTAAGCCTTAACTATGTTAAGTTTGTTAATCGTAACCTAATTAATACCTTAATCATTTTGGAAAAAGCTAAGGGTGGTATCAACACTAAATATACGGATTAACGATATATTCAAAATGAATCAACTATCGTCAGCCAACGTTGTAACCGGCTTATAATTTTCAAACTTAGAGTTCTTAATCACATGTTATTCCGATGCTAGAAAACCAGTTGTTAAAAAAAAGGGTATTTTTTTTTACCTACCTATTAAGGCAAAGTCTTTTTTTACGCTAACAGCTAAAACAGATCGTATATTAAAAACTTGATACCCAATCTTAATTTCAAGTACGACTAATAGGTTGAAAACTAATAAACTCCTGCTTTAACTAGACCTTATAATGGCTTAATACATTATATTACCGTTTCTAAAGGGTAAATAATACGTAATTTTTATAATAACTCGAATTATATGAGTCTTTATAAATCCGTTGCTAATTACGTATAGGCTTACGTTATATTACTACTGTTAAACGTAAAGCTGCTTTTAATTTTTATTGAGAAACTAACTGATAAAGTAACCATTAAACGTTGGTCAATATTTTCAATTGTTGGCGATTACGTAAGAATCTAGCGTTTACCTTCGTCTATATATACTTAAACGATTAAACGTAACTTTTCGTAGGGCTACCCCATAATATTGTCTTTAACCTTGCAGATAATCCTCGACTTAACAATCGTAACATTCTAGTTTTAAATATCGAAATCGGCCTTCGGTATAAATCATATAACCCCCAGAATTAGTAAGCCGTTGATAACCACCTTATTGCTTCCATTAAAAGGTTTACCAAAGGTTTTGATAATATCTTATACTCGAAACTTTAGTACTAGGTTTTTGTTATCCGTATCTTTACTATTTTTCTAATAAGTAATATAGATACGGTCCGGTATATATTACTCCTCTTTAATGTTTCTTTTGGACGGGGTTCGTTCGCGCTAGGAGTTTTCCATCAGTTTATAGATAACAGGTAGAGGGGGTTTATATTAGTTCCGTCGCTTACCTTAGGGATTTTTATCGTTATTAACTCTAATATAAAACTTAACCTAAGTTATACGAAACGTTGTAAGGTTGTTAATAGTTTTAACAACTACTTTAATGTTTACGATACTTAATGTCTTATGTAAGACCTTATATTTACCTAGCTTCCACTATATAAGAACTTTAATTTACAATATCAAAACAAATACCTCGATTGTTATAAGTTCGTTCCTAATATTAATAGCATTATTAAACTGGCGGCAAACCGATTTCCTACGAAATTCCCTTAATGTCTTACCATAAGCTGTAACTCGTTTTTGAGTACTTCCTAATAGCGGAGATTAACTTGTCAAACGTAGATAAGCTCCAAAAACCAGGAACTTTGGCACTAGACCATCAGGGCCTACAATATTGTTCAAGTCCTTTACCATTATTTAAAAACGTTCTTACGGGTCCATAGAGCTTATAATTTCTAACGTCAAGATATTATACTTTCGACTAAGTAAATATTATACCCTTTTAACCTTCTTAATACTCAACTAGGCTTTTACAGACACCTGTGTATACTAAATACCCATTATTTTAATATTTTCTCAAACTCCGCCACTATAAAGTTAATACTTGTATCGTAAACAACGAAGTTAGGTAGGCTCAAGTACGTGTCAATCCATAATATTCTTAATATTTCCCACGTATACTTTGCCGAAAGGAACTTGAAAAACATTACTTCGTAAAATAAAATTACGAAGTTAAAAACGTAAAAAACAAACTTATTATCCAAATAAAACGCATTAATAAAAACCTCGTAATTAAAATCCTTATCGTCTTTGAACATAAACCTTAAATATTATAGAGGCTTGGGTATTGATTTGGCAATAGTTTCAAAGCTTTTCAACAGCTTCTAGAGCACAATATTTCGAATCTTTATACCTTACGGACTTTAAAACTTTACATAGCTTGTCATCTACTAGGTAGTTCAGACACTGGTGTAATTAATGTATTTCCGGCTCCGTTAGGTTTAACACCACTACTTTATGGCCTTCAAGATAAATCTTTAAGTGCCCCTACTTAAAGGTAAAGGTAAACCTTTAACTGTTCTTAACCATCTCGTCGACGCTAATATTAACGTTGATATTAATAGTCTTAATATTTTACAAGCAATGAAAGAAACAGGTAAATGACTTAAAGATGTAAAATTTAATCGACCACAAAATGTTTTAAACTATCATTATCTCTAATGAAACTAGTTATTCGCTTGGTTTAAAACCAACTTTAGCCATTTTTATATCGTAGTAATTAATCTTAATAACAGTAATACTTTACATTCGCAGTACCACGTATTGTGAATAGCCACCTATTAAAGACTTCATTGCTAATATAACTAGAAAAATACCTTGAAACGTATATTTCACGTAGCGATGGCGAAGGTTAAAGGTATATGAGGAATCAAAAACTTTCTTAAAACAAAGGTAAGGGTGTTCACTACCCAAACGGTGTAGAAATACATAATCGGCTAGTTATGAAACCGTGTTAAAAACCGTATCTTTAGGCCACTTAATATACTCAAGGGCGTTATCGCCGTTAATTAACTCGTCACTCTCAAAGTCTACGATATGGTTTGGGTGATCCTATTTAAAAGTTATAAGGTACTGAATATAATATATGACCTTTTTGTTACTTCGCTCGACAGAGTGGTAACAAGTTAGCTAACAGTTAAGCTTATTACAAATCTAATAAAACTTGCCACTATTACGACAATAATTCTTACGGTTAACAAATCCTCTGAAATATTAACATGATTAAGGTTAACGCGACTATTACCTCTAGTTCAAAATAGATAAGCTAGATTTTAGTTATTAAAAGTGCTTGTAGCCGTATTTATGGTTGACGTAATTAAATAACGCAAAACCTTTTTTATTCACGTTAAAAAAGTTGCTGACTTAAAGGTTTATACTAAACGAATTTGATATACGCGTCATTATAATTATAAACGAAGAACGTAATTGTCTAGAAAAAAGCCTTTGAAAGTGGCATATAAGTGTTATAAGGCGTATTTAAACTCGCTAACACCTGTAAATATTGTTCCTACCTGCTTACAAAGTGTAACTTCAACAATGTGGGCCTTTCACATTACTTCATAGCATATTATTAACTTGTTAATCATCTGGTTAAATAAATTTATCAGTATTTCCTCCTTATTATTTGAAAGTATTATCGTTACCCACCTCTTAGTAATCCAATATATGCAATATTACGTAGGGTGGATATGGTATTCGAAATAACCCTTTATACCATTATAAATCTCGCGAAACGTAGTTGCTCGAGTAAGAAAAGTTAGGTAATAATTTTTAACATACCTTATAAGGATTCCGGAAAGCCGTAAGTAGAAACCAAAGGAGGAAACCTCCATTTATTTCAAAATATTCAAAAAGGATATTATCTTCGTGTTAAGGACGTTATGGAGCTTTCCTTCATATTTCTATACATCATTCCAAACCTTGGCGAAGTCCGTAAGAAGCTTGTAATTAATATTAACCATTTTAATAGGTCTTAGGGGTAAGTCTCTATAATTTTTCCAGTCTTTATTGGTATTTACAATAATTCAAGCATTGAAACCTCTGAAGCATGGTGTTAAGGGTAATTGATCGTCGCTTGGCTTGAGGGATAAAGTCTTATAATCAGACTCATAGTAGGCGTTCGTATAGAAGTAAACCTGCCGTAAAAATGATTTTAGAGAACTTGGCAATTAAAGAGCTAAAGGGCAATAAATACCTGCAGGTTTTAAAAGACTTAAAGATTTTACTTAATTTACTGGTGTAAAGCGCTAACGTCAATCCCTCTAGCCGCGTGGCCAGCCGTTGCTTTACGTGCCCTACCACCGCTAAAGGTATACTTCACGCTTCTGCGTAAAAGTGTTAGGCTTTCGAACAGATTAATAGGTTCCTTATTGTCAGCGCGTAAAAAGACTTAACTTAGCTAAGGGTTGTGAGGTCTTTCAAAACACCTATAAGGGCATTAAAGTTTCTTAACACCCTTTCCATTAGAGCTTGCGTCTTAAGGTCGTTACTCACGTTCATCTAACTCTAAAAGGGTTATTACCAATTTAGTAAATCTTTCATTTAACATATAAATCCCTCATCGTTAAAATTACTCCTTGAGCTTAAACTTAATACCTCTTTCAATCTTTTTCCATATATTAATAATCCAGTCGTCGAAAAACTCTCGGTATTTACGAAAGGGGTCGTTGCCGTACTTAAGTTATTGTGCGCCATCTTACTCCACTATCAAGTGGTCGACGAAATTAAACAGGTGCTATTCCGTTAGATTTTCATCAACATCTGGTCCCAAAAGGTTTTTATCATACTACTTTGAAAAAAAAGATATTAAGGCGTTAATCCCCTTCTTAAGTTCTTAGGTAAATGCAATATTAAGGTTTTGGATAGTATAGTACTTGGTAGGCGGGGGACTTAGTAATTTATGACGTGAAAACTTGGCGATTTAATATAAAGTTGCGCAATGTGAATCTCTTATTGTAACTTAGTGTTTCGCTTAGAACATAGAACTTAGCGATTAATATGGCGTAAGGGAAATGAAAAAAGTGAAGTAGGGGCAAAGATCCAGTATAGAGGGTAAGGTCAGAGGTTGTTGTTAATAGAGGTCGAAGGTTATTTATTGTTTTAGCCGTAAAACTTGGTCGTCTTTATAGTAACAAAACTCGCAGTAATACTAACTTAGCCGTTTTCCAACTTGCCAAACTTTAAGACTTCCAACAGTCAATCTTAACGTCTTTAAAAAAGATATGTAAATAATTATTGGTATTTTTAATAGCGATACCATTGTTACCTCTAACCTGCTGTAAAGACTAGCGCAGCTCAGAGGTCTTCTTTACGTACTACCGTAAAGACTGATACAATGGTAGAGGCCCTACGAAAAAATCTTTCCTCTACCCTAAGGATAACGCAAAGTGTAATAACCGAAAAATAACATCTTATTTTACTTAAATTATTTGTGATTAACCTAATAATCACTAATCAGTATTGGTAGGGCTTTAAAAATTATGATATTATCGATTCGATTAGTTGAAGTAACAGTGAAATTGCGTGGTCAAAATGATGTATGTATTGTTTTAGGTTTAGAAGAAAGCTAGCCGGCCTGCACTGTAATTTGTATAGCTAATTTCGTGACCCATGCCCTAGTGTTAATTGTGGCGTACTGTACTTGACGTACTTCTAATACAGTAAGTCCACACAAAATAATACACTCAACTTGAAGTCAGTATGGTCAACTTTACTGTAGGTAAAATTGACCTACTGTACTGCACGTAGTATAATTCCAACACCGGATAAATTATTCAAAGAATTCGATGAAGTAGCGATTAATGACCCTTTTTTACAAGGTGTTATTTAATTCATACGATTGAGGTAATTTAAAAACTAGAACGTTATTTTCTTTGAATAGGTAATGATTTATTTTATCAAAAGTAATATTATAATTTAATTGTTAGAAATACGACAGCTAGTTGCTTGAAGATACGGTAATAAATATCATAATTACATCCTTATTTAATTAACTCCACTTCAAAAGATGACCTAACATTTAATCGTTATTATTGATATCAATTTGATTATTAATAAAAAGGTCTGTTTATACTTCATAGCTGCGATATAATGTAAGTGTATAAGTAGTTAATTATAGATTTTCAGTGGATTTTATTATGAAAATTGCCGAAAAAAATAAGGAATAAGTTTCTGGCTGGCACAGTAATACGCTATATGAAATTTTTGAACAAACTAACCGAAATAGACGATAATTAAGTTTTCATGTACCAGGCTAACTTAAAATGTAATTTAGATATAAAGACTTTAGTGTTTAACCCGTTCCCATTAATTACGGAAAATAAAAACTTCGGTATCGTAGGTATAAAAACTTATGATATCTTTTTCTTCGAAGATATTTGGTTTATAACAGAATAATAGCGTACTATAGAAAAGTTAAGATTTTAAGGATTATAATCTGATAAAAACTTCAGTTAAAGTTATATAATTTTATATTAATGGATCGTGAATTCGTATTCCTAATCTTAAGGTTAAAAACGGAAATTTTATTAGTCTACGTTTAAAAAGGTAAGTTATGAACCTAACGACTATCGATATGTGTGGATATTATTATATATCCTTATAGTTAGTATATGTAGGTCAAGTGGAAGTGCACTACACTACAAGGTACACTCCTGCAGGATGAACGATAAAGTATCACGCTGTAAGCTACACTTTTGCAGAGTTCATCATGTATGACGCGGTCTAAAAGGAGCGTTCTAGAGCATATGGCAAAGTTCCACTGTCTGGATAAGGGGCTTATAACCTCCCATCCATAGCGTACACTCTATAAATGCTTATTCCTAACTTATTTATCTTTATTACTATAATAACAATCTTTACGATTACTTCTTTACTTTTTTACGTTTATGTGAATTAGGCAAAAACCTTACCAATATTAATGAGTTTCCGACTCTCTCGACTATAGATAACCTGGGAAAAAAGAAGTAAATACAAGTTAAATACCTATAACAGGATATTATAACGGATACAATCATCTGTCCCTTTGACATTATGCTTTTACAAGAATCACACGAAATGTGTATAAAAATTGTAAAAGTAAAGTAACTTTGAAAAGATTAACATTAATACGAGATTATAGACCTTTATTTAGAGTTTTATCTAATGAAATTCCCGTTACGCCATTATTAACACTTATTGAACGCTTTAATATACCTGTGTACTTTTTGAAAAGAATTCCATTACGTATCAGGCCACGTAATCCAAAACTACTAAGTTTGTGATCCCTGTGTTAGGAATTATCCCATCTAAATATATCACTTAAATCGTTTACGAAACTAAAAAGCGGTTACAAACTTAATATCCATATCGTTTACGAAACCCAAAAGCGGTTACGAACAGAATGAATAAACTGTCTGTAATTAAAAAAAAACGACTGTAACTCGATATCCGACCCGCCTACCAATTAAGAACCGAGACTTTTACACCTAATCCGTACCTATATACTTCCCCTTCCTCTCCCTATTCCTATTTGCCCTATTCGCCTCCTCATCGTTCGCCTTACATCGCGTGTTTTAAATTTAGTTCTTATAACGTTTAAGTTTTTCCTAGCTATTAAATTGATGTAATGATAGTAAATATTAACAAAACTAGTTTAAAACTTCTAGCCAATTTATAACAACACTTTATTTATATATTATTGTAACTTCGTTCTAAATAATGAATGTCAAAAGATTTAATTTAACTGGTTTACTTTCCTTATTTGATTCGTATTTACGCGTTTATACGTTTTTAATTTAATTTGAAATGAATGAACATAACGGTTAAGCTATCCTTAATCCTATATACTACACGAAGTCAATAATGTACACTGTTTTAATATACTAGGTATATACAGGAATCACTATCCCTAACTGCACTAAGATACCTGAAATTATAGCTCTAATACTAATAACGCCGAAAAAATCCAACGATTATTTTAACCTTTTGGTAAAAAAAAAAAAAAAGTTAAACAGGCTTTAATATATGAAACAAACCTGGGCTTTTCGGATAATACTATCGATATACCAATTAATGAATTAAACCTGTATACAACAAATACGTAGATTTTAGCCATGATTTTTCGCTATTGAGAGAAAAAAACTCAAAATCCTAATATATTGGATAGTTTCTACAAAATATTTTCGAATTGGATATTAGATTTGTAGCAAACGGCAAACTCCTTTATTAGAAAAGCCTCATGAGTTCAACTACGAAATACGAATATAAATACCACAAAACGCAGAAAGGATCGCCTTACAAAAGCTCTATTCACAACAACACGGTTTATATACTTGTAAGACTAAAAGAAAAAATATATATATCAGATAAATTTTGTGAAAAATATGACCCAACGAAATTTCAAAAAAAGATAGTAAAGAATATAGAAACGAAATAGTATTATAAATATAATATACGGATATAAAACTTAGGACGATCCGATAATATACCTGCACCCAAAGTTAGAAATACGAAACTTGAAAAAAAAAAAAAAACCGGCTATAATTATTATCTACCATACAAATATAACATACTTCTACACCGATGATAAATATTATAAAGGAAAAGTAAATTCCAAAACACTTTCCAAATACGATTGATACCCCATTAGACCGTAACGGGAGCGGCTTAAACAACGAAAATAACCTATTCCAAGAAATAATAAGCGGCGTGAAACACTAATACGTACCTTATAGACTAATACCTACTATTTACTACCCTTACAGTAATCTTTCACTATACTGTATCCCCTATTAAAAAAACGACTTTTAAAAGTTTACAAACTTCTTTGAGCTATAAAATAAGGATAAATACTATAAGGGTAAAGTATAAGACGTATTCGATAACAAAATATGTGTAATACTTAATAAGTATAAAAGACTAAATATCAAACCTTTCCAATTTCACGTTATTTTACCCGGTATATCAGTTAAGTAAGCTGAATCATGGTATATATACAACTTTACGGAAGTAAACACATATGTGGAGTATTTTAAATGCCTAAAATCACACCTCGATATAAAAATTAACTACAAATTCTATGATATGAACTAGATTAATATAACCTGTAAATCCGTAAAAAATCAACGTAAAAACGTTAATAAAAACCCATAAGAGGTATTTACCGCCCTATTAACGAGGTTCCGAAAGTTTTAAACGTTCTTTCAACTGGAATACAAATATAACAAACTATTTATACAAACAATGAAAAACAAATACTGCGGAAACCCAAATTTCGACCTTATACTATTCAAATTCGAGAGGAACTTACAGGACTTTTGTATAAATTTTGAAAAATCGTTTAGAACATTCATACGCTAAGAGTAAGAAATCTGAATAGTAATTATAACCGATAAAACTAAAGGCGAGTCCTAAATCACCGAAGTAAACCTTGCCAAAACCATTTATGACGTCCTGGATCCAAGGTTAAAAATATATCTAAAGTAAATTAAAGGCCTTAAATATAACTATTTGAAGAAAAAATGTATTAAAAAGGAAACCCTAAAAATTAAAGGCAAAACATCTATTATCGAGGATGATATTAGAGCGAGGGATGAAACGCACCACAGTTATAATAATATTTACGAAAAGGTATACAAAACCTTATGGGTTTGGAAAAGCGGTATATTATATATGGTAATATCGGCTACTAATTTACTAACTACCTAATATACGAGTAAATTCAAATGAAAGAATAATTTTAAGCCAATTATGTATTTAAGAACCAGATAAAAACTTATTTTACAGTATATAAAACTCAGTACAAAGGCGTAAAAGATAAGCTTAACGCCTACCCCTACGAATATATCTCCGGAAAAAAACTTTAAAGGTAATAATACCTACCCAATACCCTAAAACGACGAGACCGTTTACGAATTTTCACAGGCCTTAAGGACGCCTCCTTCCTATATAATATAGGATTACACTACGAAAACAGAGCGTTAACCCTATATATAACTTCGTATTTCACGTTTTTAAACAGATACGGTAACCGATTTCAGGGTATTATACTTTATACCGACGCGGTCAAAATCTTAACGGCTGGAAAACGACAATTCAAAGCGTTTTTAGTGAAATTCCCATAGTTTTAACTCGACCGAATGATAAAATATCGAAAGGTTTCATTTGATAAAGGTAAAGCGTCGTTGTTTAGGACGATCGTTAAAAACATGCGATTAGTACAGATTAAATTTTACGTAATGAACTTTAAAAAACATTTTTGCTTTCGTTAATGAATAAAAATAAACTCGAAATTAAGGTCCGGAATACACCTAACCAACTTTTCCGTACCTCGAATAACGTATCCGTATCGTTTCGACTTAAGTTTAGCTACTTATATTTTTACCCTTAAATACGTACGATTAAAGCTTTTTACTTAATGTAACTGGAATTACAGACACTATACCGTTGATTCGGATATCTACTTATAAAAAGCCTTTAACAGTTACTTTACGCCGCGAGTTATACGAATATAAAAAAGACGTACTTAAAGATATTAAAAAGTTTTGCTATAAGTGCCAGTTATACGTACAAACCCTATGACGATTTAAATTCTTCCTTTAAAACTACGTAAACTTTCATTACTAGGTAATTATCGATATTAAATACCTAAATAGCTAGCCGGTACTATACATCATTAATGACGCAATATTATTACAAGTCGTCAAATTTATACGAAACGCTTTCGTTATAAATTGCTAAATCGCTTCAATTAACTGTTAATTAAACGTCTACTTAAGGCTTTCGGACTCAATTACCTATGACACTAAAATCACCTTCGACTTTACTAAATGACATACCAAAGTTAGGATCGGCGGTAAAAAATACAAACAAATACTAATAAAAACACCAAAATCAATTAACAAATACAAACGGTAAAATGAACTATTTAAAAGAGCATATATGTTATTATCAAAAAGACTAAAGGATATTAATTCTAAGGAATATATCTTATAAATGAAAAATAGTGCCGTTAATAATATTTTCGTCATGAGTAGGCTAATCTTTACGCTTATTCTTTTTAATACTTACCTAAGGATCTATATAAACTCTTCACTATCGTCAATTACTGTGTAAATAGATAGTGTTATAACGGAAACCATAAAAGCGTTACGTTGCCTACGGGACAAAAACGACGTTTTAAAAGCTTTGGTTTCAAAGAATATCCTATGTAAAACTAGCGTTTTTAACCTATTATTACAGTTTAAGGTTCTAGTTCAAAAACCTAAGGACTAATAGACTACCCTTTCAAACATTAACGGATTTGAAGGCTATAATATATTCGTTAATTTGTCAAATAGTATAAGTTCGTTCCGCTAAATAATGATACTATAGTTTCAAGGAGAAAAGGTAAAAGAAAACGGCTTAAAATTGTGATCCGACTAAAACTGCCGACGAAACCACTTTCAAAACTACGAATACAAACCGTTCCTAATTTTATTTTAAGCCATGAATCATACTTTCAACCCGTTAACATTATACGAAAACGGTTCATTAATACTAATATTACCAATAATTTGCTGCCAGAGTCACATTTTTAACTTAAAACCTAAAAAACGCCTTAAAACCTTCATCGATTTTTTTATTGATTGAGAGTAAAGTGAAAATCTCGAGTTTATCTTAAAGCATAGTCGCAAAGATATTATTACCGCCCTAAACTTATTATTCAAATAATATAACAAAACGGAAGTATTTATTTTCATTATTTAAGGTATTTTTCGCTTAACAAGATTCCATCAAACAGTTTACAACACCTAAACAACTTTTTCTATTCGCTTCGTATACAAATTTAAGGATAAAACCGTAAAGAAATGCGAAAACACCCGCCTAATTATAAAAAAAATAACAATAACGATAAAAAGGATATTAGAATCTAGTTGTTTACTTTATAACGGTTTAGCTACCACTTTATTTGTATATTCATTACCTATTTCAATATCATTTACAGTGTACATGTTGAATATCGTAACATTACGTAAGTTCATGAACAATAAAAAGAATTTAAACAATGTATTTCCGCTGATATACCTACAGATTTTACAAAACACTATTCACTAAATACGATTTTACGTATTATAAAACCGATTTACGGCCTGGTTGAATCTAGTGTTTACTAATATAATACTTATTCTAAATATTATATAAAACGGCTCGGAATAACTAGTCCAACCTTTTACCCGTATATATTTGTTTTAACAACTCGTTTTAATGGCTTTATACCAACGGGTATATAAACGGACGACATATTAATTATATATAACGCGTTGTTTTTCGTATATAAAAAAAGTAAGATTTTAAAAGCCGACTTAAAGGTAAAACCTAAGATGTACCTGACGGAAAAACATATAATTGACTTGAATAACATTACCATTACGTTTCGAAACAGCATTTTATGCCTTATGTAAAAAAGGCAGTTAGACAAAGTTACCCTTGTTATTTTGGATAACGTCAAACAGACTGACGAATACAGGTGTTAGCGCATACGTAGCTCTTGAGTTACTTTAGTAGTACAACCGGACGCGGAATGCGACTTTTCGGTTGTCGCGCCATACTAAACCGCCCTGTTAAACGATGTATATACAACGTTTAATAAACGCCTTACATGGCAAATTCATAATTGAAAACCCAATTTATAACTTATACCGCTAAATATATGTATTATAAAGCTGATTATTTTTATTAACGGCTCCTTTACTTATTATATCAACTACAGTTCGTAAATAAGCTTCGTTCTAGTTTTCGATAATGAAATACCAGCCCAAAATGGTTTTACGTTCCGTGGAAATATTATTTATTAAAGCTTTTTTAATTGTAAACGGGTTACAAAAAGCGTTTTGGCCTCGAAAATTTATAATGTGGTTAGAAAATTTAATTCAGAAATTATTATAGCGATAACGGTCCAGATAATTATTTCCAATCTTAGTTTAAAACCTTTCTTTTTCGTCATATAGACTAACTTTTTCTCGCTTTACGAATATATAATTAAACTTGGTACTACGAACGAAAAACGTTTTATAATCGATATTATAGCCTTACGCGAATTATATAAACGCCGGAAAATCGAGAAAACGATATAAATCGATACAAAATCCAACCCAACGGATATAATAACCAAAAATACCCCGAATGGAATACTAGAGACATTTATATCGACTAATACACTATTTATTAATATTATTAAAAAAGTTTTACGACATTAATAAAGCTGATATTGTACGCCTTGTTTTTATTTTGGTATTACGTTATTACACTACTTTCAACGCTTTAAAACGATCCGAAACCTAACTTCTACGCCGTTCCCCACATTGTACTTCGGTACACAACTTATACCTACACCGTTCTTACAAATTTACCCCTATTTGGATCTACTATTTCGCGCTGCCTCTAACATACTATTACTCTTCATTTTATGTATTTCAGCCCTTGCTTACATTCACTTTTGTTGAGTCGTGGACATCTTTTCCTGATTTTATCTCATAGAACTCACATTGGAGCCGACAATATGTATGCCAGATATTAGCAAGGAGGTGCTGGTGGGAGATATGGCTGTAGCTTTCGGGGCAGGAGAAAATTCTTTCGAATATGAATTGATCTCATTGGCTGGATATAAGATCAACCGTGCCAACAGGCGCGAGGCGGGGTCGATCATGAACAGCTAGCTGGCCGAGTCGTGACCGTAGACTGGATGTGGATGGAACATGGACCATGGCCCAATCTGGGACCGTCTTTACTAGGATTGGCGAAAATACCACCTCGACGGTTCTGACCCTGGCGAGGCCTCGACCCGGCCTTCATCGCGAGACGCGCCATTTTGGGGCACTTGTTTCAGAGCCTGTGGCTTGGCTACGTAGGTGGCTATCTCAATCTATCAAACCCTCCAACATGCGCCGCACGCGCAGAGATCATAGGGCTCTCATGCAATACTGTACGGTCGCGACCCGCTTCTCACGATGTAGACCTCGCCGATCAGCACCGTGCAGCCGACGGACATGGCAATCGCGATGATGGGGAGATTCACGCGCGCGAACTCGAGCCTGCGCACGTGGATGTGCTTGCGGGCCAGGATGTTGCGCCACAGCAGGCCCGCGAGGGACGCGCTGAAGGCGGTGCTGAAGGCGCCGTAGTTGACGCCCAGCGCCATGGAGTATCTGCGGCATCGTGTCAGCGTGCCTGTGCCCGGTGGGCTGCGGGGCGGCGGCTGGAGGTGGTCCCGGCGAGGTCTCTTGGAGTCTCGGTGGACTGTCCGGGCAGGGCAGGTGGCATCGCGGGTGAACTCACAGTGGCCCAGAAATTTCGGTCCGAGATACCGCGGCCGGCGTCGTTGTCGTGGATTTGCTGCCACTATATAGCATCCCATGATCAATCTCCAGCACTGCGAAGGAACGCCAACTTCAAAAGACGGTCCTCGAACGGGTACTTACAGCCTGTACCACGCGGGACAGCAGGATGGTCGTCCCAATGTTGGTGCCGGCGAACTGTCAAAATGGTCAAGGCGATGCGATGCAAAAGCCCGAGCGAGCGCCTAACTCACATTGCACAACATCACGGACAAGAAGGCCATTCCTCCGACTGCGCCGACGGTCCCCGTCTTCTCCACCCAGTGATCCCACCCGTGCGCGAAGACGGGCACCCATCCCTTCGTGACCAGCGCCTCGACAAGGACGAACATGGAAAATGCAAACGGCACGAGGGCGAACGGCAGGTGGCCAAACACGGCGGCGGCCGTGGGGAACGTCTCCTGGCACCACCGGAACGCGTCCTCAGTGAGCGAAACCAGCGAGCGTGGCTCGTGCGGTGAGATGGACTGGCCGCCCCGGAGCTTGGTGGTGTTGGCGGTTTCTACGCCCCCCCTCGGTTCATCGCCCTCCTTCTCCTTGGTGCCCGACTGCTTCCGGCCGCTTCCTTGTGGCTCCGGCGTCATCGGTGAGACCGGGAGAGGCGTCTCCAAGGCCTGTCTGTTCTTGGCCCGATGTATCGTGGTGAGCTCCATGTTCTTGGTCTCGTCGATGGCACTGTCTCCACTACGGGACCAAGCGTCGTCCTGAGACGGCGCGTCTTGCACGAGGATGGGCACTTGGCCCGGCGCAGCGGCGGACACTGCGTTCCGGGTGTCTTGCTGGGTCGCGTGCTCCCGAACCAGACGCTCCGCCCGCGCCGTCTCGACCGCTTCCTTCCCCTTGCGAGCAATCGCCCTCGTCTCGTGGCGGTGCAGCCAGCCAGAGGCGAGGTCCCAGCAGAACATGACGAAAGCGGCGGGGAGCGTGACGTAGAAGACCGGGTGCTGGCCGCTGCTCTGGCTTGCGGCGTTCAGCGCCAGGACCGTGACCAGTGTCGCGGCCATGACGACGGCGCCGAAAGCAGCACCGCCCCGGTCCAGGAAGGGGTTCATGATCTCCTCGAGCGAAAGGAGCTTGCCCTGCTCGCCGGTCGGGTCGTGGTCCTCGGCTTCCTCCGCGTTCCCCCTGGCATTGGGGATGTTGGGGTTGACGGGTTTCCTGGACTTGATCTCGTCCGGAAGCTCGTGCATGGTGATCCTGATAGGGATGAGCCGTTCGTGCGCGAATGTATAGAAGACACGGAAAGAGCATGATGGCCGTGACCACCACCGGAACAGCCATGTTCGCGGTATAGTCGATAAACCTGATATTGAAGGCTCCAGCCAGCACTAGATTGGTCGGGTTGGACGAAACCAAGATGGCGGACGCTATATTGGCAACGGCGAACTGGGTGTGGATCCAGGCTCGCGGGTGCTCGATGTTATTCGAGACTTGGGTCATGTAAGCCAGGAAGGCGGTGCCAGAGAGGATGATGGGGTCGTTGCCGATGAAGCTGCCCAGCAGGAAGAAGGCGTAGAGGTAGAAGAAGAGTCGGAGCCCCACATCTCCCCAACTAAGCACTCGGAATGCCAAGTACCTGATGAGGCCAGAGGCGTCTATCGAGATGGCGATATAGGCCAGAGTGAGGAAGAAGGCCATGATGTCGATGGGCGAGATGTTGTTGGACCCGATGGTGCCTCCATAGACCTCGTCGCGGCCAATGGCCAGGATGGCCAGCAGAAAGAGATCGGCCAGCAGCGGAGCGGTGATGAAGTTGATGGGGAAAAGAAGGCGCGTGAACATCGAGGCTCGAGCTTGGCTGTTGGCCTTGTTTGCTAGCCCATCTTGTCGTGGCCCTGGCCCTCGCTGCTCATCATGGCCTTTGCCACTGGTATGCTGCGGCCGAACGACGCGCAGGCGGCGCAAGGCAGCCAGAAAACAGCGGACAATGGCGGTAGGTGTGAAGATAGAAATGCGAAAGGGAAAGAGCACGGCCAAGTCTAGGAGCCAGCGCAAGTTCAGTCAGTACGGTCATTTGGCGAGGGGTGTGTTGCAGTTGCAGGCTTGGACACTCAACTCGTGAGAACGAAGACGATGAGGGTGATGATAGACCGCCATTCTCGGATCTGGCCGACATTGAGACTGATTTCTTCAAGCATCGGAACATCGATCTTATTTTATCACGCAATGAGGTATTCACTGTCGCTGATTGAACTTGATCGGCGTAGGCGGTGACGAGAAGGCGTAATATGATTATGCACTAGGTGCGTAACTAGATTGAACTTATCAAAGAGGACGATGGGCCAACCATCCATTCGAATTTCGTACCATGTAGATAACGCAGAGCCTCCATGCTGGAAAGAGGGTACGGTACGCATGATAAAAAGAGAATCGATATTGCGTTGCTGAATAAGGAAGTTCTATTGTAATATACCCAATAAATACCTAGTCATGTGGGTCCAAGCCAGTACGGACAATGAGGTCCGGGATGCATGGGCCAACTACAATGGCAACTACAGTTAGCACAACTACTGTATTCTTTATGTTATATAGTGATGAGACCTGAATTATAATCTTTAAGGAATTTCATATACAAAGATTCCACAAGCTGCAAAGATTTATCACTATAATAGCTGTAACCTAAACTTAAAGCTATAAATAGATTGAAAACTACTAAAATATGTTTCTGCTGAATGAACCTTATTTTTGCCATACATATTTCATAACTTTTCACGTTTTAATACCTACCTTCTTAATGTTCCAACATATCACACAGTTTATACCTATCAACTCTTTACATTTTATTATGATAATATTACCATCCGAATCTCTAGCTGAAAAATCTGGCCAAACTGATAGCTATAACACCAAAACAAGTATGGATTTCATTAACAAAATCGGCCTAAAGATATGACAGAGCCGGAAGGATATTTATACCCTTATTATAGGTCAAAAGTCAATTAAACAAAGCTTCTAAAAACTGCTGATACAGATCAATCTAAAGCTTGAATAAGGCGTTGCATTAAACGTCAGGTTAGGCGTTGGAATAAACGTTGGATCAGAAGTTTAATTAGGTGGAACAGTATTGGTACATCTTTTAACTTTCTTTGGACCTTTCACAAATCTCTCTGGACTTCTTCCCGCACTATTTGAACCTCCTCTAAGATTTCAAAAACAACCAAAAGCTTAGTATTTGATAGTTAAATTTAATATTAAGCTAGAATCACTTTTGTAGATTCGAAACACAAAGTTATATACTATGTCACAGGCTGGTACGTACCTAATTAGTATATGTATCCCATACTAATTATGTTATATATTTATATCGGTTATACAAGCTGTTCTAGGACTGATTAATAGCTATGTATTAGTATATACCTTGGAAAATAAGTAGTAAATACTCAGGTTTTTTTTTTAAAAAAAAAATCTCTTTATCATGAATTAGATATTATAATAAACATTTATGAGCCACAGTTTCTATAGAACTATTCTCTTACATATAGTTATCTAGTTTTTTTTCTTTCGAATATGTTTTAGTTGTTTCATATTTACTGCAACCGAATCCTCCACATTATTATATTATTTTTACACCTGTAGTTGATAAAACTATATAGCAATTCTTTGATTTCAAGCTTTAGGAAGCCCTAGCTGCCTAACGATCGTAGTTAAATCTATTGTTGCGTAAATAATTTTCGAAACGTGCTATTTTTCTTGCACATACGTTTTTCAAGATTGTGAAGCGTATTAACGCTTTGTAGGCTAACGCCGTAAGAGCTATAAGGGTTTCAACTTTTACTTACAGCAATGTTACAATCATACCGCCTTATACCAAGGCCCGTGCAGATTCATTTAACCATAATACCGACGATTTTGACGTTTATCGTCGGCATAGATGCAGGTTCTTCAAATAGTCAGTAAAATTTATGGAAGATGACATTTGCTTTGTGGTTTAGAAAGTGATCATGCGACGAAAATTTGATCAAAATCGGGGTTTCATTAGTAGTAAAACCGATTTTTCCCGTGATTTTGCAATGATTTTATCGCTTATTGGCATTATTGAGAAAATATATTACATTATAAAAGGTTGTAGTAGTAAAAGAAACATTAATATCTTTTGAGTTTTGTTATAGTTATATTCTTTTCGTCAACGTATTATTTATTTTAATTCATTAAATTTTATAATTTTATTATCAGGCTTTAATAAGGGGGTTTACGTTATTTGAATGTGTAAGAGGTATCATTATCTGAAGTAGGGGGTATTAATTAAGACGAATTTATTTAGTCAATATTTGTAACAGTTGTTGGTAAGGCTTTAGACTTTGCAACGTTATCGATTCGATTGCTCGAAGTAATAGTAGTATTGCGTGCTAAAGTGGGGAAAGTATTGTTCTAGGTTTGGAAGACCTCTAGCCGGTTTGCGCAGTAATTTGTACAGCTAATTACTTGGTCCGTGCCCCAATGTGAAGTTGGTATATATTGTGTTTGACCTACAGTTAGTATAGAAGGCCGACACAAAACAATACGCTTAACTTACAGTAAGTATAATTTACTTGACTTAAAGTAAAGTTAACCTACTGTATTACAGGTGTTACTATTCCAATACTAGCGGCTTTTGATTTTGTACGCATACGCTAATCTGGTCGACTAAACTATTCCGGTTACAACTGAATTACACATTCGTCAACTGGCTAAAATCTTGTAAATTACAGTTGACTTCTACACTAAACTAAACTCATTTGTATTTAAATCAAACTAATTGCCTTTAATTGCTCTACAACTTCAAGGTCCAACTTTATCAATCTCTATAAAAGGTTTTCCCTCTACAAATGTATACAAATTTTTCAATCGTGTTCATGAAATAAGTTGCTATCGTTTATTTCCTAGAAGTCCTCCAATTTGCCAATACATCCTTAACTGCCGCCACATGATTTAGTTTTGTCAGGTGGTCTATTAACATAGCTCTCGATACGTATAGTTAGCCTATTATTATCTGAAAACCTCTTAAAGAACTTATTTGGCGATAACTTCGCTATAACATTGGAAAGATTATCTTTCCTATTAATATACTCGAACTCCTCAATTTTCCTACTTTCGAAAGTTTTACGAAGTACTATTATATCAATCATTTGGCGTTTTTCACTAGTGGTTTCTAGGTTTAATAGGTATTCTAATAGTGTTGGTAGGCATTTATCGTTGTAACGCAGTCGATTCAAATGACTGTGGTCGAAGTAACTGGTGTTGCGTTGATATTCTTGATTGATGTCGTAAGTTCCAAGTTTGGAAAACCGCTAGCCGGTCTGCACACTAATTTGAATAGCCAAACGCTTTGGCCTGTTCCTCACTTTGAAGTGAATACTTTCTGCACTGCACTTGCAGTACAATCCCACAAACTACAGTCAATTTACAATACGTATAATCAACTTTACTATAAGTAAAGTTGACTTGACTGTTCTACATTTGACTGCTATTATAACACTGGCGGCTTTTTGTTTTGTACCTGTACGCCAGCGTGGCCTGCCATCAATTGGTGGCAACCTTTAAAATCTCTTCTCAATCCGCAAGCTAGACCCCTGTCAATTTCGATTAGTTTGTACTGAAATCAACTTCAATTACGGCCTATTATAGCCCCTTTGCTCCATCCCTCCAAAACCTCTATTCCTCAAATCCCGTGTACAGATCTTTCGCCACAAACCTACGCAAGTTAAATCAGGTACGCCACTACTTATGTACCTTTTTCCAGTAGTTCAAACTACTGTCACCGCTACCATTATCCTAGTAGTCTTCCAATTTGCCAGGGAAACCTTATTTTTTTACGTCACGTGCCGGCGTTCCACGTGTCCCTTGATTCGTACAGTTAGCGTATTGTTGTTTATAAACCTTTTTAAGGCGTTATTAGGCATAGCTTTAGTTATAACATTGGTAAGGTTATCTTTGCCGTTAATTTACTGAAACTTCTTCTTTTTTCGGGCTTCTTATTCCTTCTTTAACGTTATTACGTTTATTATTAGGCGTTTTTTATCAGTTGTATCTAATTTCAATAAGTTTTCGTAAAAACTTCGGAAATCGGTAAATACTACTTTAGGTATCGGTAATAGGCCTAACTGTTTAGTGATAATCCTTAATATGCTGTTAATTATTATGAAGATGTTAAAGCCTGCTATTATGCTATAGACTTTCGAAACTAATATACTCCGGGTCACGCGTCCACACTTAATAGATATTCAGTATATAAGGTTTCTAGTAATCATAAATTGCCCTTTCAACTTATTTTTATTAATGAATATCATTAAAAACCGATTTACGATGTAAAGTAAGTATTGTTAACAAATTAACCGTTCATAAACATTATTAACTTTACTTTCGTTAAATTTACAAAGATTATATCAATTTCTCTTTCCGCGTAATCCATTTGTCATTTAATCCGCTTATTCAACTTATTAAAGCTTTCGTTTTACGGGTCTTATATTCATACCGTAATGGAAAGATCGTACGATATCACTGGTTAGTATAACGTGATGAAATAAGCCGCACAAGCCCTTTACTTTAGGTATCTCTGTGCCTTTACCTCGTCAGTCTTGTCGATAATCGTTAGGCTCATAACTTGTCATTTTTTACGTAGGTTAATATAAACGTCTCTTTTATCCTTAATACTCTAAATACGAAATAACAATCCGTTAAAATAAAGTTATATACCTTTAATTAACGTTTTAACTAATATATATTTTTAAGGCCTAACTTTTCGATAATACGTTTTTTCGCCATCATAAACCCATCATCGTCGAAAAAAAGAAGATCGTTAATCTATATACTTATGATACCAAAGTTTTCGCTTTTTGTAATTAATAGGTATGTGTTAAATCTTAAAGTTTTTATATCTAGCTTTTTTTAAAGTATACCTCATACGTTAAAAACCAGTAGATATTAGCTTTTACTAATCAGTATGAAAGTTAAATATAGTATATTATCTTATTAGTAGGAAATTCGTCCATTTTTACAATAGCGTTAATAATATAACTTGTTAAAGATCAGTCGCAAAATACGTATACGTTGACGTAATATCCCGGCTATTAAATGTAAACTAACTTTTTACGCTAGTAGTCAAACTGATAGCAATAACAACGATTGAACGTTGGCTAATTTTTAGATTGTAAGCGATTAGGTAAGGATTTAGTTTTTACATTTATTATCGTATTTTGAAGCGATCAACCGTAACTTTTCGTACGACCGATTCGTAATTTTACGTTTAACTTCGTAAATTATTTTTAACTTCAAAATATCGATATGTCACCCATTGAATTACTTTGACTATATAATTTGTGTAACCTCCTATAATGAAAATTCGTTCATTTTTACTTAGTTATTTTTCTCAAAGAGCTTACCTAATGTATTAATAATATCTTCGGCATGTAACTCAAGAGTAAGCTTTCCGTTAGACTTTTTCTTTTGTAAACCCCACGCAATTGTATATACCTTATTAGACCTGTAATTCCTATTTTCCTCCTTTTTAGTTTATATCTTGCTTTTAGGTGGTTTTCCACGCCGTCGAAGTTTTATTAGCTTGTTAATGGTAAGTTCGGAGGGGTAATATTAGTTAATTTACTCGACTCGGGATTATCGACGTTAAAATCATTATTAAACTTAAAGAGTTTTCGGTACGGCTTAATTAATATAACTCGGAAGGTTATGGAGCCTTTAGTAGTTTAAATTATCACTTCTATATTAATAATATTTTAGTTCTTATACGGTCCCTTTCATTTTCCTAACTTATGCCACATAAAAACTTTACTCCAAAAGGGAAGTAAAGGTACGTTTGTTATTAAAGGTTCGTTCTTGGTATTAAGAGCATTATTAACCTATCATCCTACCTATTCCTTCCTTAGTTCTTTTGAGGCTTTATTATAAACTATAACACGCTTTTATTTACTTAGCAAGGGAGTCGATTTAACTATTATATGTGAGTAAACTCCAAATACTAATAAAGTTAGTATAAGTTTGCTAGGGCTAATAGTATCTTTAAGACCTTTTATCGCTATTTAAAGCCGTAACTCCTAACTTATAAACCTTTCTATTTTTAATATAAGGATATTATAGACCTTTTGTAAAAGGGTGTATGTGTTTTCCACTTTATCAATACCCTAGTAAACTTTAACAGGAATCTGTTTATACCGAATCCCTATTGATTTTATTTTAATTTAAAACTTCATGGTAATAACGTTAATACCAGTATCGTAAACTAATAAATTTGGTAGTCTAAGGTAGGTATGAATTTATAAGGTACTTAATATCTTTTATATTTTCTTTACCGCAATAGTTTTAAGAAACTTAACTTTGTTAAAAGCTTTAACATAGTCTATAACGTATAATGCTTCCTTGTTATCCTGGTAAAACACGTTTACAAAGAATTCCAAGTTAAAGTTTTGATTTTTTTCAACCTAAATTTTACCCTTAAAAGGATCTGAAAGTATATTTAACAATAGTCGCAAAGGTGTTGAACTACCTATAATACTAGCAAATCCATATATTCGTAGCTAATTACTTATAAAACCTTATAAAGCGTATTATTTTCCGGACAATTAAACCTACGATGTGATTAAAACAATTATGCCTTTATTAAGTTGAATACTACCAATTTTGGTCCTTAAGCATAAAAATATAAATACCCATATTTAAAGTTAAGTAAAAACCGTTTACTGGCTTCAATTTATATCAATTTATTTGTTTAAACTTCAACTTTAATAACGAGTTTTTTTTTATATTTCTCAATATAAAGAAGGGGGGGTGGGGGATTTCAAAATTTTAAAAAATTAAAAAATAGGCAAATCACAGTTTTTACCGTCGTTGATCCTAAAAAAGATAGCTTCTTTCCAAGACCAAAGTTAACCTTATCTTTGTTAATATCCGCGTAGTTAAGTTCCGTAATAGTATTAGTATCCCTTCGTAACGCGATGTATTACGAATAGCCTCCGATTAAGTACCATGTTAACCCCGTATTCGACATAATCCTTCAAAAGACTTATTCCGCGTAACGGTTTTAAATAATAAAAAGGTATATAGGTCCAAAGTCTTTATCATTATAATGGCGGTAAGGGTCTTTACCTATAAGGCGGTACAAAAATACCTAGTCGGTTAGTCATTACGTTACTTCCGAACTAGTACTGGTATTAGTATTAGTATCTTTATGCCAGTCAATAGTCTTCGGCTTATTTTCCTCTTTTTCAAATTTTCCTTCTTTAAATTGTGTAACACTTTTAATATAATCTCATTTAAAGGTAAAAGTGTATTACATATAGTATATTACCTGCTTTTCGTTATTCATGGCGGCAATTTAACGTATTGGATCATAGCCCTATTTACCGTAAATTTAACATCTCTTAACGTTTAAGTTAAATTTGTTTAGCCGATTTAAAAACCTTCAAAAGGATAAATACCATTTTTCGTAGGTAAGGGTCCGGGCCTTCCGTTAACCGTACTAGCTAGACCTTTTGTACCGTCCATTAATATAATACGAGTTGAAAAAGTCTTTTTATTCGTTATCAAATTCCGGAGCTTAAGGGTATATACCAGTCGAGCTGGAAACTCGAATAGTCACGCTCGCTAACGAGGAATGCAATTAGCTAAAAAAAACCCTTCACAAGTAACATTAGGGCATTAAAAGGCGTATTCAAACTTTTTATAGCCCGTAACCGTTTACCAGACCTATTAACAAAAATTTCCTTCGCTAGTTCCTATGTTCTCTATTGCTTATTAGCAAAGTATTAACATATTAAATATCTGATTTAAAAGATTTATTTTACTTTTCAACTCTTTTTTGTAATCCAATATATAGGAACACTTAATAATATCTTAGTCCATATAATACTGGGTAATATTGATGTTATATTCGAAAGAGCATTTTATGCTATAGTAGATTTCGCAAACAAACGCATAATTCGTTAAATATTAGAGGTAATAATCCTTAACTTAGCCGGTAAAAATACTAGGAAATAACGAGTAAAATCTTAGCAACTTAAATTTAATTGAACGGAAAATGTTAAAAATTCAACGTAACTTAATGTTGAGGAGGTTGTACGACTTACAGTTATACTTTTATTTTCCTTTCAAAATATTGATAAATAAATTAATCGCTGTATAGTCGGTATCTTTTATAAGGATGCGTTGGGGGTAAAGTATAATATATTAGTGGTAGGAATCTTTTCCACTTGGCCGGGGAAAAGACCAGGGTTATTACTGGTATTAATAGGTAGAATATTTACCTTTGATCGAATTCAAAGGGAAAAAAGCTAGTAGTTGTCTCTACAATAGGCCCGCTTATAAAACCGGTATTTCTTCAATTTGGCTATTGTAATTCAATGTATTAAGAATCTTAGGGAAAGTAGGACTAAAGGTTTCCATCCCGGAGGACTTAGTGATAATATTCTTATTGTTGAAGGATTTGGAGAGATTACTGTTTTATTAATTGATATAAAGCGTTAATATCAATATTTTTAGCCGCGTTAACAGCCTTTACTTTTCGCGTTCGACCGTCACTCAGGGTATACTCCGCGTTATTACGTAAAGATGTTAGACTATCGAGAAAATTAGCGAATTCCTCATTATCAGTATATAAAGAGGCTTAGCTTAGCTAAAGATAAAGGGGAAGTCTTCTAAATCGTGCATAAGGGCGGTAAGATTCCTTAACGCTCTTTCCTTTAAGCCGTAGGTCTTAAGGGCATTTTTTCAGTTAGGATAGGTTAAATAAAGTTTTTACCAGCCTTATAATGCTCTTCTTTAACACATAAATCCCTCGATGTTTAATTTTTCCCTTAATTTAGATTTAACGGTTTTCTAAATCCTTTTCCACATATTTATAGTCTAATCTTCGAAAAATTAAAACCATTTGCGAAAAATAAGGTTACCGCGGTCAAGGTTTTCGCTGTCGTTTTACTTAATAATGTAATAACCGACAAAGTTGGTAAGGTATTTCTCCGTTAATTTTTTATTAATATCTATTTTCCACAAGTTGTTATTATAAAACTTGGTAAAAATTACTCCGAAAATGTAACTATCTCTATAAATACTTGACTTAAAGCTTTTTTGACGGTTTGGCCCTTAAAGGACGTAAATGACGTATAAGTCAAGGGAATTGGTGATTTTTTAAGCGTAGGGACGTGGTATTTGGCGTAAAGTCGCATAGGAACTTGGCGACTTAATAACTTGGTGTAAAGTTGCGCGACGTGACTTTCTTAACGTAAATTAGCGTTTTCGCTTTAGGTATCGAACTTAACAATCGAGGTTATAGAAAGAGTAAAAAGAGTAAAGTAGGGCAAAGGTTTGATATAAATGGTAAAGATGAAGGTCGTTTGGTAGTGGTAAAGATCGAATGTTATTATTTTGACTTAAGGACTTAATTGTTTTTCTTACCATATTAATAACCATAATAATATTAACTTAGTAATTTACCAACTTACCATACGTTAGAACTTATAACAGTTAATCTCAACGTCATTAAAAAAATTAACAAATATTTCTTAGTATTTTTTAAGTAGTGATACCATCGCTACCTCCAGTCTACCGTAAAAACCGCTGTAGCTTAAAAATCTTTTCTATTTACAACCAACGAAACAATAAAGGCCTTTCGTAAGAATCTTTCCTCTACCCTAGCCGCCGTTATTAACGTAAAACATAATCGGAAAGTAGTCTTTTCTTCTACTTAGCCAATCTGTGCTTAACTTAATAAGCACTAATCAGTATTGGTAGGCCTTTATTGTTTCAACGTAGTCGATCAGAATCACTGTAGTCTAAGTAACTAGTGTTGCGTTGATATTCTTGATTGATGTCGTAAGTTTCAAGTTTGGCAGACTGCTAGCTGGTCTTCACACTAATTTGTATGGCTAAACGCTTGGGCTTGTGCCTCACTTTGAAGTAGGAACCTACTGCACTGAACTTTCAGTGCAGTTACACAAACTACAATGAATTTTCAGTACGTAAAATCAACTTTACTATAAGTAAAGTTGACTTGACTGTACTGTATTTGACTGCTATTCAAACAAATAGGCTCTTTGAATAAATATAAATTATTACCGGGATAGAAAGAATCTTAAATTTCCTGATAATAACTTTAAGGGTTTCCCATAGTATAATGCCTATAATAAAGCCTATTATGATACCGTAAAACTTTTAGAGGCAATATGCTTCATACAATTCCTATATATTCATCAAAGATACAATATATTAGATTGAATTTAATGCTAAACTCATAGTCACACTTATCATCATTAACGAAGGTTATGAAAAAGCCGATTAGTAAAAATATGTCAATGTTATTTGTAAATAATACGTCCGTAAAATTATAAATTTAGCCCTTACCAAGTCGATCGGAACCATATTATTTCCTTTGTCTATATTCTTTATTTGACAATTAATCCTCTCAATTAGCCGGTTAAATTCTTTATCTATGAGGTTCTGGGTTTATACCGTAATAAACAGGTCATAAAATACGTTCCGTTAACATAAAGTGGTAATGAAACTGCTATGTGCACGCTATTCTAGGTACCATTAAGTCTTTTCCACGTTAGGCTTATCGATTGTGGTCAAATTGACGTCTTAGCTCTTTAAGAAAAATCTAAGGCTAACATTAACATTACATATGCCAATTAACGATTCGTTAAAGTTAAGCTAAATGCCCTTCACGAAGATGGAAACCGGTTTATAATTACAGAACTTAAAATCATTAATCGCCAAATATTCCGATACTACAAAGTTAGCCGTTTTAATGAAAATTGTACTTATGATTTATATACCCATTAAGCCGAATTTCTTTTCTTGCGTTACTAATAAAAACGTATCTTATGTTCATGACTTTATACCTAACCGTAATTTAAAATGCGATTTATAGGTTAGAAACTATTAAACGATTATTTTGTAAAATCCGTATGATAGTTTAATACATCGTTATATCGTTCCTTAATGGTAGATAACACATGATTCCTACAATACATTTAATCAAGCTATCTATTATAGGTCGGTTAATCATTATATATAAATTTACGTTATATGTCAACTATTAAATATAAACTTACTTTTAGTTATAGCTATCAAACTTGTTGCTAAAGCGATTACTAATCGTTATCTAACCTTTTAAATCGTTCAAGATAACGTGAAAATCTGGTCCTTGTCTTTGTTCGCGTATACATAAACAATTAAATATAACTTTTTGTACGGCTACCCCGTAATTCAACCCTTAACTTCGTAAATTATCCTCGACTTGAATTCGTAGTATTTAGGTTTAAAAGGTTAAAGTCGGCCTTCGGCACTTATTATATAACTCCTCGAATCAATAGGATGTTAATTTCGACCCTGTCGCTATTTTTAAACGGTTTTCTAGAGGTCTTAATAATACCTTATACTCGAAACTTCATTACAAAGTTTTCGTTATAATTCGCTTTCCTATTTATCCAATTAATATTATAGACATGACCTGGTATATATTCCTCTTTTTAAACCTTTTTCTTTTTCCCTGGCGATTGTTCGCGCCGGCGGCGATTTATCGGTTTATCGATAACATGAAAAAGAGGCTCGTATGAACTCGGTAGTTTAACTTAAGGGTCTTTATTTTCAATTACTCTAATATACGGCTTAACCTAGGTGATAAGAAACGTTAAAAGCCTATTGAAAAAATTAATAATTATTTTAAAATTGTTCATACTGAAGATTTTATATTGGTCTTCTCATTTACCCAACTCCTGCCATACGAGGACTTCACTTGATAACTGCAAAGTACATACGTCAATAATCGTAAGGTTGTTCCTAATATGAAAGGTGTAGTTCAATTTGCGATGTGCTGATTCCTTTCCTTGTTCCTTTAATATTTTACCGTAAGCTACATCTTGTTTTTAAGTACTTATTAATGGCAGAGATCTATGCAATAGTAGTAGGTACGCTTTCAAAACCAGTAACGTTAGCACTGGGCCGTTAAGGACCACAATATTCTTTAAGTCCTTTACCGTCATTGAAAGGCGTGTCCCTCAATCCGTAAAGCGTTTAATCTTTAAATCAAAGATATTATATATTCGGAGAAGTAGTCTATATACCCTTTTAACATTTTCAATACTTTAATAAACTTTTAGAGGCACCTGTTTATATTATATACCCATTATCTTAGCATTTTTCTAGAATACTTCCGATGGAAATTTAATATTCACATTGTAAACGACGACATTAGGTGAGCTTGAGTACGTGTTCATCCACAGTACCCTTAACGCTTTCTTCGTATCTTTTGTCGATAGGGACTTTACAAACTAAGCTTCGTAGAAAAAGGTTTCAAAATCAACGACATTGAAAAAAAACCTGTTATTTAAGTAAAATACATCAATAAATACCTTACAGTTGAAATATTCATAGTTTTTCAGTGTAAACTTAATTTTTGGGGGCGGTTTAGGTATATGTTTAGGAATGATGGTAAATTTTTTAATAGCTATCAAAGCAATGTATTTTTTATTTATATATCTTATAGACTTTGCGACTTAATATAACCTGTTAAAAGCTAGGTACTTGAAACGCAGGTGTGGTTAACGTATCTTTGGATCCGTAAAATTTAATACGACTGATTTTGGACCTTAAAATAAAACTATAAATAGTTTTACTTAAAGGCAAAGAAAAACCTTCAATAGTTTTTGACTAACTCGTTAATGTTGACGTTAACATTAACGCTGATGGTTTTAATATCCTCCAAGTAAAGAAGTAAATAAGCAAGGAACTTAAGGATATAAGATGTAATCAATCTAATGATAATTTAAACTACCGTTATCACTAATGAAGATGGTTATTTCCTTAGTTCGAAGCCAGTTTTAGCCTTACCATCATCGTCATGATTAATCTTGGTAACCGTGGTGATTTCCATTCATAGAGTCACATACTGCTAATAGCCTTCTATTAAGTATCTTACTGCTTTTGTATTTAATATAATACCTTAAAATGTATAGTCTGTGTAATGATCGAGAAAATCGAAGGTATATAAAGGGTTAAAAGCTTATTTAGCGTAAAGGTAAGGGTCTTTACCGCCTAAACTGTATAAGAAGGCATAGTTGTCTGGTTATTAAGCCGCTTTAGGAACATTATTTTAATGTTAATAGTCTGGTCGCCTTTGAAGTTTACGTTATAATTTAAATAATATTATTCTAAATTAATAAAGTATTGAATGCAATATATTACCTTTCTATTTTTACGCTTGGCGGGGAAGTGGATTGTAAACTAATCGTTTGGCTTACCACAAATTAAATATCTCTTACTATTGTTACAATGATAATTCTTGTGGTTAATAATTCCACTTAAATATCGGCCCTATTTACGCTTTTAAAAGTAGAATCTAGGTGTTGTAAAGGGTATTAAAACTCTATAAAGCCTGTAAGGGCAATCTATACCTATTTAATAAATACAGATTCGCCAGCGTATGCTTTCCAATTACCCACTAATAAAATATTAACTTATCAAATATTCAATTTAATATATCCATTACTATTTCCTCTTTTCCCCCCCTTCGTTATTACCGTTATCTACCTCGTGGTGACCCAGTACGTATAGTATTGGATAAGGTGGACGTCTTAGTTGAAGTGTCTTTTTATGTTATTATAAACTTCACGAAAAGTGGTTATTCGGGTCAGAAAGGTTAAGTAATAGTCTTTGAAGTACCCGGTGATAATTCCAGGGAATAATAAGTGAATATTAGAAGGAGGAACCTTCATTCGCTTAAAAATGTTTTTAAAAAGCATTATCTTTATGTTGAAGAGGTTGTAGGGCTTTCCGTCATACCTTTTTACATTGTTTTGAATTTTGGTAAAGTCCGTAAAAAAATAAAATTAATGTTAACTATTTTGACAGGTATTAAAGGCAAGTCTTCATAGTTATCCTGATTTTTATTATTGTGTCCTGGTCATTTGGGCTCTGAAGTTTTCGAAATATAGTGTTAAGGTTAATTGCCAGGCATCTAGCCCGACTGGTAAAATCCTATAATAGGACCTGTAATGGGTTCGCGCATGTATGTAAACCTATGATTAAAGGTTTTTTTAAAAAAAAAACTTGGAGATTCTAATTGAAAGGCTAAAGGTTAATAAGGACTTAAAAGTGGTAAGGGGGTTATTGATCTTGCTTAATTAACCGGTGAGGGGCGCTGATATCTATACATTTTACCGCTTTAGCAACCGTTACTTCGCGTGCTTTACCACTGTGAAGTATATATTTCGCGTTATTATATAAAAGTGTTAAACAGCCGAATATATTGATAAATTGCTTATCGTCAACGTGTATATTTTTTTACTTCAACTTAGAATAAAAAGAAGGTCTTTTAAAACGTGTATAGTGGTGTTAAAGGTCTTTTAGACACTTATTTTTTCGTTCCGACTGTTTAGGATTAGGTTTTTAAACGTGTTCTTTTCGTTAAGCTAGTTTAGAAAAGTGTTCGGCTAATTCTAATATGGTCTTTTCTAAAATAAAAATGCTACAGAGAGTAATTTCCATTTTTAGTTTGGCCTTAACTGTATATTAAATCATTTTCCACATACTAAAACAATACAATGATTAAAAAACTTACGGAAATCTTAAAAAGGCGCGGACGACGCGTCCTTAATCGTTACCGAAGTCCGCGTCGAGGATATATTAGCCAACGTAATCATTCAAATAAAGTTCAGTCGAAGCCTCATCAACATTCGTAATCCGAAGTTATTCGTTGTAATAGTTGACGAAAACATTTTTGAGGGCTTTAATTGCCTTTATCTATTTTTAATTCAGTGTTATCATGAATTTCTGGTTTATATAAGACGTATAGGGCGCGGTACTTAGTGATCTGTAGGCTTGAAGTCGCGTGAGAACCTAGTGATTTGGTGTTAAATTGCGCGATATGGCTTTCTTAGAGTAAATTTTCTTTTTCGGTATTTTCGCGTGAGGAAACGATTTGAAAGGTTAAATTAAAGTCAACATAAAGAAAACATGAAAGCAAGAGTAAGGTTAGATCTAAAAGTTAAGGTTGAAGCTCGTTGATTATTGTAGTTTATTTAATATTGGATTTAGTCGTTTTTCTTCAGTGGTAGAATCTGTAGTAACATAAACTTAGTCGTTTGCCAAATTTCCGAACTTTTAGACTTTTGATAGTCAATTTTAATGTATTTTAAAAAGATCTTTGGTAAAGATTTCTTAGCGTTTTCGATAGTAATATCGTAGTTACCTTTAGGTCGCTGTAAAATCTGATGAAATCTAAAAGACTTTTAGACTTACTGCTGTGAAAACAGACGTAACAGTAAAAGCTTTTTGTAAAACTCTTTCCTTTATCTTAGTCTTTTACAAATCGTAACCGGAAAGTAGCTTCTTCTTTTACTTGCCTAATTTATGCTTAACCTAATACTAATTGATCAGTATTAATAGGGCTTTAGACGTTGCAACGTTGTCGATTCGATTAGTTGAAGTAAAAGTAGTATTATGTGGTTAAGTGGTGGATGTATTGTTCTAGGTTTGGCAGACTGCTAGCCGGTCTGCATAGTAATTTGCATTGCTAATTGCTTGGCCCATGCTCTAGTCTGAAGTGTGGCCTAATGTACTTAACTTATACTTAATACAGTAAGACCACACCCAATAATAAACTCAACTTGTAGTCAGAATAGTCAACTTTATTGTAAGTAAAGTTGACCTACTGCACTGCATGTAGTACTATTCCAATAACAGTAGTATTAATTTGGTCATAATCGATGGATATTTTGTTCAATTATATCACGTGAATTATTAAAAATATGTTGATATATATTTGGTATTTGTTGGTAGGCCATAGTCGTTGCAACGTTGTCGATTTGATTGATCTTCCAAGTAACAGTAGTATTGCGTGGTCAGATGGTAGATGTATTGTTCTAGGTTTGGCAGACCGCTAGCCGGTCTGCACTGTAATTTGTATGGTCAATTGCTTGGACCGTGCCCTAGAGGGAAGTGCACCGTACTGCACTCGACTTACATCCAATGAGGTAAGTTTCTACAAAGTAATACACTTGCAGTATAGTCAACTTTACTGTAAGTCAAGTTGACCTACTGCACTTCATATAATATTATTCCAACAGTATTCGAGTTTTTTAATCTATGAGCCCCTTTATAATATCTGAATAGGTGAGGATGATATTGATAACAGTGGAGGAAGCGATTGTGACGGCCATTACGGCGGTAACTATGACAGTGAAATTACCTTTGTGTTGAAGTTACTATACAAGCAATTTAATAGGTTTGTAGATTCTGTTGTAAATAGAATCTACTCAGAGAATCTTTTTATATGTAATCAAGTGAATTCTCATAGATCTCGATCATCACCATCGAATTTTTTCATTAGTATATACTAATTCTAACAGCTAAAACTCGCTGTTATTCTTATCTTAATACCTGTATACCATTTAAAATAGTACTTTATAATGCTCCGTTGACCGTTTTAATTTGCAGAGAATTCTTTATCTCTGGAATATTCCTTATCTCTAGAATTATCCTTATCTCTGGAGTATTGCTTACGTTTACCGTTGAGTCTTATTTTTAGACTGTATTTATTGTACTTCAATATACCCCTCATGAATTATTATTAATGCAGTCTTCATTATAAAGAAAAATGGACAATAATAAAACGAAATTGTAAAGTAAGGAGTGAATAATGCGTATTATAGAATTGTAAAGTATGTACTAGATGTAAAACGTTAAAGAAAACAGACATAGTTCGATTGAAACTAATAATATTTAGCATTAGTCTTTTGTGCTTTCAAAGTTTACATCAATAACAACCGATCTATACCACACAAAATACTACGAAGTGATTGAAAACACTGAGGTTTTCAAATAATGAATTACGAACTTGGTTTAACTTAAGTCATACGAGGTTTTATATTATTAGATCGTACTAAGCCATCGGCAGTAGTTTCGTCAAATCGTTATTTAATCATTTATATATAGGAACCAACTTGATGTGAATAATAATTTGATTCAAGACTTGCCAAACAATGTGCTCTAGAAAAGGAATATACGACATATATTGGAAATTCTCAAGGCTATTCCAAAATATTACTAGACCATTTATATAATGAGAAACAGTGATAATAAATCCTAAGTCAAGCTTTATATTTTGGTTCCTTGATCAAATAGGTTTTAAGTGTCTCTTATACTATTTACGATTTATATTAAGCGTCTACAAAAAGCGGTATACTCTGGATAATCGCTTGGAAGCCTATTTGATCGTACTATAGACGATGATAATTGTATATCTTTAAGTAACTTTCCTATAAAATTGTCTCCCTTCCAGTCGGAATCTTCTTAATCTTGATAATTGTTTAAAGAAAAATTAATTTTTTGCCAATATAGTACAGCTCAAAAATATATTTCTTCCACCTATGATCTGTAGACCCTATACTTTTTGAAGTATTAGAAGACCTAATTAATAATTGTAATGTTTTCATATAAAGGGTTGTATTCAAAACATGAGATATAATATAGGGAATACGATATCTGGCTTAGTTTAGTACATTATATAGCTCAAAGCTCTAATATCTTACTCATACTTTATCGCTTGTAAAACAATTACGTGTTGGTTGAAATTCATGTTTTAAAGTAGTCATCCAACTATAATACGTATATAGTCTGGTACTTTATACAATTATTCAACTATAAAGTCGACAATTCGCTGAATGTAGGAGTTTTAAGTTTATACCAGAATATGCTAGTTTTTACATTTTAAGACACGTATCACCAAGAATTATTCTATTTGTTCCAGGTTTTTACATTTCATTTACTTGCTCAAACTCAATATTCAAGCCAAAACAACTCTTATATTAAAACTTATGATGATAACGGTGTTAATGTGAATATATATTATACTCTATAAGTGATGATTAATATATAACAAATCATTTAAACTTGATATTAAGACTTAAATATCTCAAAAACTATTCAGAACCTTTGTTACTATTATACTAAATATTGTTGATTACTATATAGTAAATTTACAAGTGGGAAGATTAGGTTACTTATAGATTAAAACCAGTATTATTATTCTTGATATACTCCAATAAGGCTCCTTAATATTAATGTGGGTTTCTATTAATACTGGGTTCTTCAATTTTCTATTGAGAAATATTAAATTCATGTCGATTTGGTTAATATGCTAAATATAGAGAGAGCTGATAGTAACGAGGATTTTCTATATATAATACTTCATACTAACGGTAAACGATTTACCCCAGTTGACAGAATAGCGTTATTTAAATAGTCGTATAACGATTTTACATTATGTCTTTTGCTTTGACCATTGGCGTCGGTTTTGACTTTGATTACTTATTTTGCAGTTGTAATATGTCGATTACTATCCCACTCAACTAATATGAAAGCCTTTAATAATAATTGGATTCATATTTTACTGTGGAGGTTATTTTTCTAATATTTTGCATCAGGATCCTCTATACCGTTTTAATGGTCGTTTTTTGTTGCTTCTTTATAGCGAATATAAATTTTATTATACTGTCATTCATTCCATCATTGTTTTTGAATGTTGTATACTGTTTTCTCAGCGATTTTAATATAGTTTTTCTTTGTCCTAAAATTTAGAATGTCCATTCAAATATCATCGTGAATATTTAGTTCAAAATATTCGAGGATCATTTTTTTTCCCATTACAACTGTAGACTTTTTACGTTCCGTGATGATCCTTCTCACACCTGTTGAATGGAATGTACTGAAATTCTTTTTTAGTTAAGTCTCCTGGACAGTTGATTTAATCTACTGTGAAGATATACTAGGATTTCGTTATATCAAAGTATTACCATAGAAACAGATTCCCCTTATCGTTAAAAATCAGTATTTTAACCATTTATTCGTCTGGTTGAAGATATATAGACGATAACGATGAATTCAAGGGTAAAAATAAACTTAATGTTTAATATATTATGTTTATATAACTTCACTTTAGAATAAGAAACCTTATAGAAAGTCGTAAAATAAATTTTGGTTCTATTATGATTTGTGAAATTCGACTTGATAATGGCTATTTTGAATAGCTAGAGATATTAATGATAAGACACTTTCTCTTCAACCGTCTATGCTTGTAGTTTATGTAAGAGGCTGGTGCCTAGGCTTATAGTTACCAGGAATCTAGCCATGACGGTTGATATGCTACTACGATGCTTTGGAGCCGCTTAAAAGCATGTATTTACACCTGTAACGTAACCGGGTCACCCCATGTTTGTAGCCCGTAGCAGCTTTTTAAGAGAGTGTTCTTTCTCTTTCTCAGTATAAAAGATTATAAATAGTATCCGACCGCTTTAAGAGATGGCTTTAGAATAGTTTCTTTACATATAAATTTCTATTTTGTTTTTCGACAACGATTAAGGTTATTGTGAACGATTATAAATTGAAGCGATGTTTTTTAACCTTTCGAATTTAAACACTAAGCCTTGAAATAATGTCTCGATACACGTGTTAGAGATTAGTTGAAACGAATTTTGGAAACAAAATGTAAGTATATGTTTATTTAATACGAATAATTTACCAGAAATTTATTTACGAAGCTTGGGGAACAGATTCAAGTCGCTCGTGAATAGGCTTTATGTATAAAATAACGTAACACTGAGGTACTATCTATGTTAATAAATATAATACGATAACTTAAAGTCGTTAACGGTATGTTTACATCTTCGGAGAAAGTTTTCACTGTTATGGACTCAGGCGCTTACCTATTGACTCTATAGATTACGTGACTGTACACGTAACTGGATAGGCAGTACCTGGTCCGGACCTGGTCCAGGCGCGGACTGGACGCAGACCGGGCGCGGTCCGTGTACAACACGCGTAAGGGCACGTAATGGGTTAGGCATTAGCTATACCTATAGATTCTATACGATAGGCTACGATAACCTTTTTTAGTCTTTCGATATACCTTGATGATAAACTTAATTGGGTATTTATTTTGCTAACTATCGTAAGTCGAATTATAATATAATATTAGGGTTTTATTTTATTTTTCCGGAAAAATATAATTTATAATAGTAGAATCGAGAATGAATGTTAATTATTTTACGTTAAATTTCAATGTTATCGGAGAAGATAAACTTTCAGCGAATATCTCATTTTCCACCTTTATAAATATACCTTTTACCTCCTCGAAATCATCGCAAACTGTTATTTCTTATTTATAAAACATCGTAAGTTATATTTGGTTTGTTATGAAACAATTGTTACAACCGGGTTGATCGACTTCAACTATCGACCTTATATTTAACTTGGCTAAAATTGTAATTTTAATTTAGCGATTTGAAGCAAAATTTTCAGTAACTCTTGCTAGTTTTGTAGCGGCTTAGGTTGGGCGAAAACGACATAACTAACCTCAATTCGACGAATTTACCTTGAAGTAAGCGGCGATGCGCCAAATGATCGAATTGATATTATAAACGAATAAAATGTATATTAAAAAAGGTTGGCATACGTTCCTTCAAGTATAGGGTTATTATACGACGGCAATAAAGTAGGCGATTACAACGTATTACGAAGCCGGCGAATACGAAGGTATATATAATATAGTTCAGTTTCTTGATTATATCGAAATTACCTTTAATGAATCTTATTGCGCGGATGAAACATTAGTCGAATTAAAGGGATTAATTATAAACAACAAAAACCTGCAAATACTATTCGTTATTAGGTTCGAGATACTTTTAATTTAAATAGGCGGATTATATTAGCTCATGGCTGTAATGTATAACTATGTATGCTCCCACGTATTGCTACGTATCCGCAACAAATACATTACAATAAGCGTTAGCCGGGTAAATTATATTGTAACCCCCAAAAGGTACCACGAACTCGCCGATGAATTAAAGTCCTTATACTTAAATCGACGCTTTCATCTCTCATTAGCAGAGCCAGTATAGGTTTAACGGACGGATAATAACACAATTATGAAGGGGGTTTATACATTTTAGGTATTTTCGCTAAGGGGTTATAGTAATCGCGACCAATTATTTCGATATCTTAACCAGTTATCTTAACAAACCTATTCGGTACGCGTTTAAAACTAAGGACGTAAGTCGACGCAAGTAACGATAAAGAAACGTTAGGACAAACTCGTTACAGGTTGTTACGTAGGTTATAGCTCATCGAATTATTACTAACGTAATTACGAATTCCGCCCGGCATTACCTCCTACGCAGGTATATACGGTCCAAGTCGAAATAATAGATAAAAGTTTCCTATTATCGGTTACAAGGAAAGCTTAAATTTCAAATATAATTTTATTTAAAAGTTAAATTTCCTTAAAGACGTGATTACAAAATCAGGTGAAAAGGACTTCATTTTAATTAAAATATATATAAATGAAAATCCATTTCTTATCACTAGACTTTTTAATAATATCTACTTTTTTAATACTTCAGTCTATTTTAACTATAATTATTATTATATTATAAATAAGGTTATGATGTAACAGTTGATGAAAAAGAAAATTCAGCTATTATATTTTCGAAATGTCGACACGATATTTGGGTTACGGAAAATGGCATGTATTATCTAAATAATCGAGTCTCGCATATATATTAATAAATTTAAAATCTCGATATCAATATATATTTATCCCGGAATAACGCGTAATATAATTTTAAAATACCCCGGATATAACATTCGTAGGTTTCCTTCAATGTTGACGGTAGTTGTTTCATAATTTATAGTCAAAAAGGCTTAGTTATCCGTGCGGTAATAATACTACTTAGTTTGGGGGATGTATGGAGTGTAATAAAATATATTTTTATCGATTTAGCAAAACGTTTATATTGTGCGTTATAAGATACAAAGGATTAATTTCGGGTAACTTTCATTTTAAACCTTGATTGAATAACCCAAACTTTACAAAAATGACGATAATGACGATTATCGAAAAGAAAAGGATTAATTACATTTCTTACCAAAATTAACAAAATTTCGAAACTTATTCGATAAGGTTAAAGCTATAACCTTACCCCTATATAAAGAAAAACTCAACCACTATATTTAAATTAAACCAAATGAAGATAAATCTCTACCAAAACCACTATAAGATCTATTGAACTAAATACTACGAAACGAATTTGCTAAGCTTCGACGACAAGTTACGAAATGAACAAATTAGGGTCAAATTTAGGCAAATTTATTATTAGTTATAACGCCGGTATTACTTATTGATAAGCCAGAAGAGGGATAACAGTTTTATATTAATTGCCAAATACTAAACAAAATTACCGAGAAAAATCGGTTTTCCTTACCTTTTATTAAAATGACCTTACATACATTATCGAAATCGACGTAGTTTATAAAGTTAGATATCTAAACGGCGTTTTACCGTATCCGGATTCTACTCAAATAGAAGGAATTAACGCCGTTTCGTACGCGGTTCTGGTTATTCAAATGATTAGTTATCCCTTGTAAGCTGACTGGAACGATAGCAACGTTTTAATAATATATTAATTATTTTATAAGGGATATTTTGAATAATTTCATTATAACTTTCATAGAAAACCTTTCAAATTTTTGTTCTAGTATCAAATAATACCATATGGAGAAAATTAGCGTAGTTTTACAACGTCGTCGTAATGCGGAGCTAAATTAAAATTTGAAAAAGTACCACTTCGTGGTCCAAAAGGTTGAAAACCTAAGTTTTATGATACAGGTTTAGGTAGGTATTCGAGATGACCCGGAAAAAGTCTGAGTAATACACGAATAAAAGTTACTACGTACTATTCGAAAGGTTCGAATATTTCTAGGTTTACCAAATTTTATCGTAATTTTATTAGTAATTTATTCCATCAACTAATTATTTTTCCGACTAACGAAACAAGGAATTCATTAAGTTTAGACGAAAAGAAAAGAATATATATTCCCAACTTGAAGGATTCCTTTGTAACAGCCCTGATTTTAGCATATTAGGACTCTAATCCCCTAACGGTAGTAAAATCCGACTGCTTGGAAAAGGCGTTAGGAAGGTGTTTATTGCAAAGGGATTAGGATAATATCCTAAGGCTAATGGATTACCATTCCACACGATTAACAAATTCGAAATATAACTATATCATCTACTATAAAAATCTTTTCGTAGTAGTATTTTATTTAAAAACGTAGCCTCTGGAACTATGAAGTATCCGTACCCCGGCTTAAATTTCAATATATTATAAAGGATTAAAATAATTCTCTTTACCATGTTTAATTTCGAAACGTCAGGCTATATGGGTCGAAGTTCTTTTGCTTTTTCAATACCACTTACGATAAAAACCTATAACTTCAATCACACGTCCGGATATATCAACCTGCAAATTACAAAATAAGCCTAAAGTTAAAAAACGCCACGCGAAAGTTTTTTAATACATTTTCATTGCTATATTAAACGTAATGATAATAGACTTATACGTTAAAAAACTTACATTTCAGCGGGTTATGCAAATGAATTCATTAAGACGGAGGCTTTGATATTCAATCTCGACGATATATACCTTGAAGGTGGGTCGAAAGTTTTCGAAGGGACGATAGGGGCGGGATTGCCCTGGGCCCGGCCCGTGCACAGGTTGTTATCTGGAATAACGCTGGGGGATTCTATTACGCCGAACCTGGTGGCGCCGCCGCGAATCATCTGGTAAACGGGTATTAAATGTTACCCATAACAAGGGTAGATGGGGACACAAAGTTGTTAACCAGTCTAGTGGGGTGATCCGCTACGTTTTTAGCACACTTACGCAAGGGTGAGAAGCTAGCACAAACAGCAATGGAATATATTTAGCAATAACCGGAAACGGCGACAAACTGTCGGTGACATTCAGCAGAGCGGCATAAAGTAAGGGGATAGGTTTGTCTAAACTTACGTAATATTAAAACCAACCACCTAAGTAAAAGGCTTGATTAGCTTCACCATTAATACCGGATCATCGACATTTCGAACCCGTTTAATATCATTTTGAATAATTTTGGTAAATTCCTTATATTTTATGTAAACTTCGTTAAATAAACGGCTTCGAACCTCTTTTGGTTGTAGGTTTTATCGGACACACGTCTGGGACCAGTTTTCGTCGTTGACGATACAAAGGAAAGTATATACAAGAAATTTAAAATCTAAAAAATTCTCGCGGTAAAGAAGGGGTAACGTAGGGTGTAATTGATATCAATTGAATAAACGGGTAATAGTAGTCGGGAATAAGAATTATTGAAAAACTGCCAATATATTATAGCCCTCAATAAATTTAAGGCTAAATAAAATAATATTCGGGTCTACTATAATCCGGTATGTCGATGTCATTATCGAATTTATACTAATCAACCTATACAGGGCGAGCCGCTTATACCGTCGACATAATGAAACACTTATAAAAGAAAAAGAAAATCTATTACTAATGATACTACAATATAATACGTGAAAACGAATATAAATTACCCGACTTTTTTGGATAAATATTCGACTGAAAAACGGTTTCTACTTCAACATATTGAAAATATACCTATTTGTCATTATTATCCTTATCATAGTTCAACCATAACGATAGTATTAACGTTAAAAGTCCTATTATAATGAGTTTGAGATATAAAAAACCTCGGTAACGGAAGACGGTAAAAGTCGTAACGGGCGTTAATAGGCGTCAGCGAAAGGGGCTAATAAAGGGCAAGGCAGGCGCGGGGCGACGCCGAAAATAATAGATAGCGTTAGGAGCGACAAACTTTAAGAGAGGCCGATGATAAAGGCTAATAAAAAACGGGGCGAGGGGTAAAGCGAAAAAAACTACCTTTTAAACGAGTTACTAAAAACTAGAACACATTAATCTAGGCTCGAGCAATGCAGTCTGCCCAGGCACAATCCTTTTCCAGTTGACGGTTAACCCGATTAACACGCTTCTAACTAAGGTTGACAAATAAAATACGGGGGAAATCAGAGTTCGTATAATTAAACCTTAAATATCGCTTGTTATACTTTATAATCCGTAGCTTATATTATCTATAAGGGATATAACCTACGCAGTTGCATTGTTTCAACCACTTGATGTTAAAACTACGAAAAAGTATACAACAAACGTTAAAAAGAGTCGAAGTAAAGACGTTAAGCGTTAACGTACAGTTAATGAAATGGTGTTTATCTCAATAAAAAGACGATATCGTAAAAGGTAACGAATTTTTTTTAGGAATAAATAGACTCGAAGAAATAGGCGATGGAAGAGTATGGCGAAATGGGTAATGGCTTATACAACCGATACGGTAAGAACTCCTTATATCCGAGTAATATCGCAAAACCAGGCAAATTAATTATTGAATTGAAAAAAGGCGGGGGTGAAAAGGGCAGATAATTCGGGATATCTCCTTATCGCTTATCAAAAAGGGATAGAATATAACTATTATCTTTGGTAATGATAATTAATTAACCTAAAATGGCGCGTAAGACGGACTAAGCCTTAAAGAAGTTTATCTTTTGAATATATTATGAAAAGAGGTAAAATCGCGGTCGGTTTTTTTATAAGGTTAGTTTATAAATTTACCATATTATAAATCTTTCAACACGTACGACAGATTTACGCCCGATAGACTTGTATATAATTAAAAGAAATACTGAAGTTAAAGAGGCGGTTAATATACAATATATATATTTTTGTATTTATAGGGTAGGAAACTCTCTTTAATCTTCGTTATTACCAAAGATAAACACGTCGCTTATGACGCGAAAAAGTTAAAAAAAAAGGTTAACGAAAAAGTATTCGTATGTAATAAAATAAAGTATTTTGTGAAACGGCTTATTATTTTCACTAAAGGCGTTAACAGCGGCATAACCTATGCCAGGACTATTATACATGTCAATTATAAGGACAGAAAAAAAAAAGAGAAAAAGCCGTAAAATATATGCGGAAAATTATAGTTAAAATATCAAGGGTAATTGTAAAGTTGTTATAAAGGAAAGTAAAATAACGAAATAAGGACGGTAATATAAAAGGGGGAAAAATGAAGTTTTAAAGGCTATAGGGAAATCCGTATTTATAAACACTGGCGGACCGGATTCGATAATAGCTACATATTATATGGAGCGCGTTATAAGACATTAGGGTCGAAGTAGCGTATCATCGGAGAATTAAAGGGTACGTTATACGGAACTGGCGACAAAAAAAATACATTATACGGTAAACTAAGAGGCGAATTATTTGACGCCAACAGCTTAGAGTTAAACCGGCTAATAAGTTATACGGCGCCGACGTCTTAGGGGTCAGATTGGCCGATTCATTATACTACGCATCAAAGGATACGTTATACGGCACTGGTAGAAAAAAGGATATATTATACGACAAGCCAAAAGGCGCCACATATGGCGCCAGCGACCTGAGGTTAAACCGGATTATAAGTATGCAGCACATTAAGAGACGCGTTATACAGCGCCAATGGCCTATTGTCAAACCGGCTAATACGTTATACGATATGTTCACGGCGCACTATACGACGCCAGCATCCTAGGACCAGATCGATCGATACGTTTTACAGCGCATTAAACGCCACGTCACCGGCTCGCTTTCGGCTCGCGCACTAAATAAACGAGGTCTGCGTCTCGCGTTTAACCAACGGGACGCCATAATACTTACAACATCTGGGAAAAAGGGAGGCATATTATAGACTCAGGCTATTGACTATTAAGTTTATAGGTTACGTGACTGTACACGTAACGATATGGGCAATACTCAGTCCAGGTCGATTGGGTGCGGTCTATGCACAGAATGTATAAAGGCATGTGAAGAGCTGAGCACTAGCCACGCCTATAGATCTTGCATAGTGGGCTATAGTAGCCTCTTCTAATCTTCCACTATACCTCAATAGTAAACTCTGTTTGGCATCTACTTGGCTTACCATCGTAGTTCAGACCATAACATTCACCTTAAAGGGGTTCCGCTTTTACGTTACCTATAAACGACGTAATTGCCGTATCATTCCCTACCAGAAACCGCACCAACAATAACGACGATCAAGATTCCACCGATTCTAATCACGATGTTAACGGTTTATTTTGACAACATCAGCAGTTAACAAATTGAATGTATGTTTTTCAACTGGCCGGGTACGTTGTCCTATGTTAAATTACATTTTCTTGTATAAACATCGATAAATTTACGTAAATAACGGAAGGACCTGAAGTTTATTAATGTAAAAAAGACTTTTTACGTTATTGTCCAACAATTGGAACGTTTTACACAAACTGTTATGGAAAGTAATTACGTTTGTGGAAATAATAGCGGTAATAATAATCACGATGCCTTTATAATAATGTTTCGCGTGTATTATTACGACTCGAACGAGGTAAAATCCGTTACCCTCCGGATTATAAGTTTAAAATAAGTGGTTCTTACACGGTTTTACTTCTTTTTCAACGTTCAAAAGACTTTTTTTGTGACAGATAGTGATATAGTTTGGAAATCCGTTGTGAAACTCAGTATTTATAAGAAGATAATAAATAAGATACTTACTAGGACATTTTGCCCCTTTAATATAGCCGCGGATAATAACAACTAGGTCGCCTGTACCTAACTTAATAATATACGACTTTATAATTTCTGCATTTGATATGATATCGTTAGTTACGTTGGTAATGTTAGTATTGGCGATATTACTTATAGCGGGAATAGTAATGAAGACGCGCCCGTTTATCATCGCTAAGGAGATATTATTATAACCGGTATAACCGTTTTTAAACCAATACTATATGGTGCGTTACTTAGATTGATTACTCGAAATTCTTCTTTCGTAAAAACCTTTTCTTACATATAATATACGGCGCCTGTTAGAATAGTAATACCTGTAGTACAGTAAGTCAACTATACTTACAGTAAAATTGACTATGCTAATTGCAATTTGAGTGTATTGGTTGGTGTAGACCTACTGTATTGGCTGAAAGTCAAGTACAGTATGCTCCCACTTCACACTAGGGCATGGGCTAAGCAATTGACCATACAAATTAATGTACAGACCGTCTATCAGTCTGCCAAATCATAAAAAATAGATTCACTACTTGAACACGCAATACTACTATTATTTTGACCAATAGAATCGACAACATTGAAACGTCCAAAGCCCTACCAACACTGATTAATTCTTATTAGTTTAATTACAAATAAACTAAGTAAAAGAAAAAGCTACTTTCCGGTTATTCTCTATTTAAACAACGGCGGATAAGGTAGAAGAAAGATTTTTACGAAGGGCCTTTACTACTGTGTCAGTCTCTACGGAAGTAAGTAAAGAAAACCCGTTTGTTTTGACAGTTGTTACGGTCGACCAAAGGTAACGACGGTATCGTCATTAAAAATACCAAAGAATTTTTATTGATCATTTTTAAAAAGCATTGAAATCAACCGCTAACATTTCAAAAGATAAGTTGGGAAACGGCTGAGTTAGTACTACTGCGGGTGATACTATTACAAAAACGACTAAGTCTCACGCTAAACAATAATAACAAACGATCTTGACCTATCTCCTATATCAAACCTATACTCCTACTTTAAAATTTCCCCTTTACTATACTTTTTTCACTTCCCCTACGCTAAATCACTCGCCAAGTTTTCTGCTTTGAGCGAAAACACCAAGATTCGTCAAGTCGCGCCAAGAAAACTATGTCGCGCAACCTAACACCAAGTCTCTAAATTTCCACGCGACTTTACACTAAAACACTAAGTCCCTACGCCTCTAAATCTCCAATTTTACGCCCAAATCTCTAATTTTACTTTACGCTACGCAAACAAGTCTTACAAAAACCAGAACTTTAAGATAAAACCTACTTAATGACTACAAAAAGGGATTCAAGCTTTCGGATCGCTCTCTTAAAAAAATACAATAAAGATCTTTAAGGACCAAATGTCGACGAAGACTTAATCGAAAAAACACCTAGTCAACCTTTATTAGTCACTTTATTGTTAAGTAAGGAGGCGGCGAAAAACTTAACTGCGGCGACCGCGCCTTCCGTAAATATCGTAAGTTTTTCGATGACTAGACAATCAATATGTGAGAAAATAATTAAAAAGGTGTTAAGTCCATACTAAAGGCAGAACTTAAATGACAAGGGATTGAACTGCCAAAAAAAAAGCTTTACCAGGCTGACATAAACTCTTTTCGACTTAGTCCAACTTAAGGAATATCCTTGAAACCTATAACCTAAACGAAAGGGTATTAAGGACCTTTAACGTCCTTACACTCACTATAAAATACCCACCCTTCTAGTTGAGTCAAACATTTTCATGCGCCGACGATAAGAAACCTATTATTTTTCTCAGTAGCTTAACACTTCGACATTACATCGTGTAATACGCCATCAACAGTGGTAGAAAGCGCGAAATATCATCTTCTAATGCGGTAAAAGATATTAATTTTAGCGTCATCCATGAGTTAATTAAAAAAAATCATCAAGTCTTTCAAAACCTTTCCAATAACTAAGTCTCTATTACCCATTAACCTTTTATTCATAATTGATAAGCCTCATTAAAAGATTTCTACGGAAATAACGACTATAAATACGAGTTTACCCTAGGCCTTACTACAAGTTTTTACATTTCGGGATAAGCGACTGGCAATTACCCTTACTCCTGCGATTCGAAAATACTAGGAAACACTATCAAAAAGTGGAACGATTATCGCGACCTTATCTCCAAACCTGTTAATATGGTTAATATTAACTATAAGCTTCTTACATACTTCGCCAAAATCTGGAATAATACAAAGAAGTACGATAGAAAGCTTTATATTCTCCTTGATACGAAGACAATTCCCCTTTTGAATATCTGAAAGTACATAAAGGTCCCTCCTTCTAGTTTTCACTTAATGTTCCACTGAATCCTTACAGAGAACGTTAGGGACTACTACCTAACCTTCCTATCACAAACACGAACTTTCCGCGAAATCTATGACGGTATAAAGGGCCACTTCTACACGACATTTATCTTACGTAATACCATACGGATTAAGCCACCATGAGATGGACAATGATAATAACGAAAAGAATAGGGGGAAACTCCGATAAATGGATTTATAAAGATATTTCATAAGTTAATACTGTGTTAATAAGCAATAAGAAAAGCATATAATAATGAAGCCACACTTCGCGAGTAGGTACAACAAACAGTAACAAGCATATCTAAGTTCCAATATATCTGATAACGCTCAAATACCATCTTTAAAAGCTTTTTCAGCCAGTTATGGACTTTACTCGCATTAGTAATAACACTTACGCTAAATTCGCTGAGCACGTATCTTGAAACTAATAACTTCCGCGATACGGATAGAAAAACGCGCGCTAATACATTATATCAATCCTAAATACGGACGCCTTTACCGTTTCGAATCTTGTTAAATAGTTGGGGAATAGAAGTTATTACAATGATTATACTAGTTTTGATGACGAAGGTAAAACTAAACCGGACTTAATAACTATAAAAACAATATTTGTAATAATAGCAAAAGGTATTATATCTATGGTAAGCCCGGCTATTGGTTTACTAGCTACCCCCCAGCTAAACTTTATAAAAAGCAGGCGATGTATTACGGCCAATGCCGCGTTACCACTAAATAATATTACTTTGATCGCCTCGAAGACTTTGAGGGTAAAGAACTTATTAATGACGATGATTCTCCCAGGAAGACTACGTGACACAATAATGTGAATCCTCACGCGGCTTAAAAATTAGCTAAACATACGCATTCAGGGTAACTTTAATAGGCTACCTAGTTAGGTAAAAAAATCTGTTGGTAGACAAAGATACGCTACCAAACTAGAAGATTTCTAGGGAAATTAAGACGAAGACCTTTTTAATTAGCACGGCTGAATTAAATGTTTATAAAAGCCTATCGGAGAAATACTTTTTATAGAAATATATGGAGTCCGACGTCAGAGATATAGGGAAGTAAAAGGCAAATGAAGTAAATTTAAATGCAAATTGAATTAGTTTAATGTAAAAGTCAACTGGAATTAAGAAGGGTCTGACTAGTTAAATTTGACTTATTTCAACGGTTACCAGAAATAATTGGTCGACTACACTAGAGTACGCGTAAAAAATAAAAAGCTGCCAATGTTGGAATAGTAATACCTACAATATAGTACGTCAACTTTACTGACTGCAAGTTGAGTGTATTATTCCATGTGGGCCTACTGTATTAGCTGTAGGTCAAGTACAGTATATGCCCACTTCAGACTAAGGCACGTACCAAGCAATTGCCTATACAAATTACTATACTGACCGGCTAGCAGTCTCCCAAACCTAGAACGATTCATCCACCACTTGAGCACGCATTACTACTATTACTTAGACCAATGGAATCGACAACGTTTCAAAGTCTAAAGCCCTACCAACAGCGCGAAAAATTATCGTATTTATACCTATTTACTCTATCCTTCGTAGTGCTTGAGTAGTTTCGGTACTAAAGTTAATATCGATATTCACCTTACTTTTTCTGATAACTTTATAAACCTAGAGGGGTGAAAAGATTAACTTTTATTTATATTCGCATATAAACGTTCAAGGAATTTCAATTCAACTCAATAATCATTTTCACATTTTGAATAGCTTTTCATTATCAATAAATGTCTTTTATTATTCTATTTAATTTGGTAACATTTTAGTAAATAATATTACTAATCTTATAGAATTATGAGTTAATACCTGAACCGCCGATTCAAGTTACCGAATTTCCTTATTTCATTTCGATAATTTAACAAAACTACCAGTTATATATTAGAAACCGAGTTACAACTTATTTCCTTCATAATTCGTATAGGAGTTAACTCAATGGATATAGATACCGAATTGAAACTTATACTATTTCTTATAGTACAACGTTATATGACAAAAACTTGAATAAAGCACAAAAATATCATTGTTGCCATTCCAAAGTAAATATTATTTTCAAGTTAAGCGGATAGGTATTACATGTGAGAACAGAGTTTCACGTTGATATAAAAGGAACTTAACTGTATCGATAATGTTGCTTTTCAAATTATACACCAGAAATCTCGAAAAACAAATAAAATTACAAAACTCGCCGTCGGCGTTGTTGAAAATATTGATCGAGCGTTATCCCTAAAGCTACCAGTCTCGGTTAACGACAAGCTCCATAATATATTGAAAGAATTCGCGCTTTTCTTCAATAATTCCCCAACATAAAAGTCATCCCTTAACTGCTTGAAACCGATTACGAAATTGTCATTTCAAATAATAATTAGAATGAGCTTTCAAAAGTTTTTTGTGAGCCACTATATAATATGTTATGAAACGAGCTCCTAATGTTACTAAATACCTTAAGCGATTTCTTAACACAAGTTTATATTCGTACGAGTAGACTCTTAATATGTACCCCCCTTTTTTTAGTTTCAAAACTTGGAGGCGACCTACTCTTTTATATCGATTAACATATGCTTAATATTATTGCGAAAACCAACTGTTATTCTCTTCCTCCGATTGAAAAAACGTTCGATAATATTTTACGAATTAAATGATGAAATAAATTTGATATTGTAGTTGCATTTGAAAATTTAAATATTGAAGAAGGCAACGAGTGAAAAACTATTTTACGCATCCCTTTTGGACTTTATCAATGATTTGTTACTACTGGGCTTTTCCAATATATCTGTTATTTTTAAAAGATTCATTAATATTCGGTTACTTTTATTTTTGATATCTTATCATTTCATTACCTTGATGATATCTTAATATTGGCGAATATAAAATTTATCTGTTATCATACTCATATTAAAAAAATATTCAACGCATAGAACTTAGTCAATTTAAACTTTGATATATTGAAACATAAGATCCTTGTTACAAAAACTTCATATTTGAAGTTGGTTATCAAAGAGGGAGTCGGAATACGTATGAACTCTAAAAAGCTACATATTATCAATGAATAGCCGACTTTCACGTTTATACTCAAGGTACAGTGTTTTTTTTCTTAATTTACTAAATTTCACCGGTAATATATTGGGAATTATGTTTTAATCACTGGTGCCTTTATTGATTGAAGTAAAAATTGCGCCGTCTTTCATTAGGTGTCCGAGGTCAAAAACTATTTTCCTAAGGTTTCAATTCTTTTTTGTTTACGAACGAATGTTCTTTGAGTAGAACCCTAACAGGAAATTTTTTTCCAAGGCCAATCATTCTAGCTAGGCCTCAAGAGGCTATTTACTTTAACTAAACAATTACAGAACCATATTCCCGATAATATATTACTGTTGCCGTTCATTATTTCAAGAATACAATTACGAGATTTTCAAAAAAAATCATGAGGGATTACAATTATTTTGGATTATAGAGCGCGTAGTTTTTAGGTAAAGCCCTCTTGCTTATTATCCTTACGAATTATGAAAATTTAGAAAACTCTACAATTACTCGCTACTTTTTAAACTGATAAATCTGTTAGTTGAAACGACGTTCCCAATTCCGTTTTAAACTGGTTAACAATAAAAGAGTTGACGATATAAAACTCGATAATATATATTAAACGAATCACGATATTACTAAAAGACCTTTCGTTCCTCACTTCTTAAGCTAGGAATTATAGCTTTTACGCATTAAATAAGTACGCTTGAATTCTTTCCCGCGTATATACATTTTGAAGCTTATCTTCATCAACGAATATATTCAAGAAGTTATGCAATGTTTATGAAAATCGACTTTTAAAATAGCTTTAACAACGTTATTACAAGGATTGTTACTTACCCCCGTTTAATTCGTTCGGTACTTATCAGCGATCTGAGTTTTCCCATTAATATTCGTATTAATCACGACAAAATACTTAAGATTTTGATTTCTTAATATTTATCAACGATAATAGTATTTTGCGGTTTCGTAACCGTATTTAGATTTTTGCTTAATAGCCGTTTATTACCGTATTGGTTCAAGCTATAACCAATTTACGTTTTAATGATTAATCTGGTTACAACATTACTACTGTTATTTTATTTCAATCAAATTTCTAACTAGGGATACACCATAAAGTCTTACGTTTTTACCGAAATTATGATGTCTATAAACGTACTACTTATTAACGACATAGTCAAACAGAACAATTAAGATTTTACAAGTATCTAAACAGATTTAAATTGAATTTTCAATCAACTCAATAGTAGATTTCTATTAAAAACCAGCTATTAATCAATATTATATCATAATTATGACGAATCGTTTGAGTAAAACCTTTACTAAAAAGATAATCGATATCATAAACGTCGAAACTTATATGAAGCGATTTCTAAACTACTATTAACTGTTTTACGTTTTTTCTGTGTTGTTATTAACGATCGAGGTTTGAATTAAACCAGTGGATTTTAAAAATGCCTTTACGACTTGACGGGTTTAAAACAACGTTGAAATAATGTATTTGACCCAAAATGGATAGTATTACCGAATGTGTTACCTAACAAGTTTTGATGTACCTACGTTCTTTTGTTATTTATACTAAATTAAATTAAATCAATTTATTACCTGGTTGTCAACCAACGTGAAATGATATTCTTCTTCTTCTTTTTATTCTTCTTCCTCCTCCTCTTCTTCTTCTTCTTCTTCTTCTTTTTCTTCTTCTCCCTCTTCTTCTTCTTCTTCTTCTTCTTCTTCTTCTTCTTCTTCTCCCTCTTCTTTTTCTTCTTCTTCTTCTTCTTCTTCTTCTTCTTCTTCTTCTTCTCCTTCTTCTTCTTCTTCTTCTTCTTCTTCTTCTTCTTCTTCTTCTTCTTCGTCTTCGTTTTCTTCATTTTCTTAATTTTCCTCTTCTTCTTATTATTATTATCAAACCGTTTTTAAAAATATACAAATATCACGTGAAGCTTATCAAATATATTCAACATTTATTTATTCATATCAGGGAACTACTCGTAAGGCCAAAAGCCTTCGTCAAACATATTCGAAACGTTACAAAATTCTCACAAATCGTAATACCAGCTATGTAACAACGTATAAAAAAGGCAGCTAATAAGTGATTTTTTCCCTTGAAACGATTTCGGTTTAGCTATAACGGTTAACCATTTCTTAAAATTGTAAATCGAACGATCTTTGGAAAGAAATAGACTGAATTTATTATAAATATTATATTCTAAGTATTTTCGATGTTTACGTCATTAAACTTAACGATCAGAGGGGAAATATCCCCGATTGAACGTCGACCAAATTATCTAAACCGTTTACGATCCTCTTCCGAACCCGTAAATCCGCGATTATGAATTACTCGTTATTGATGATTCTAGTAATAATAGCGAAATTGCGCCTAAATTCTACGTCGAAGGCATTTTATGAACTTGGAATAAGCTTTAGATAAACCGCCTCCATATTAATAACTCCCTAAAATGTTAGATTTTAGTTAAATATATAAGTTATATATACCCTATTTGAAAATAGATTTTAAGCTTTTCGAATAACGCAACTTTCGACGTTTTTTAATCCCTTTATACTTCGGTCGTAAATAGCGACAAGCCTTTTCGCCCAACTTACCCACAAGCTTAACTTAATTTTATTTCTCCCAAATTATTGGACCGTTAACACGCCTTTATTCTTCTATTTTTAAGTAGTAAATATGTTAACCTGTGTGAGGTAATCGCAGTAATAGTTATGTGAGCCTACGTAGATTAGTAACAGTAATACGTAAGGTAATCTAGGTAGATTGAATAGCAGTAATAAGCGAATTAACCCACATTAGTTAAAATGACTTATAGTTACAATTGGTAGGTTAATCCACGTAAGTTGAATAGCCGTATTAAGCAGGTTTACCCACGTTTATAAAAATATAGAGCGAGTTTATACATGTAAAAAAAAATGGTGGGGTGCCTATAGGGATAAGGGCAAACCAAAGATGATATCACAGGCTCGTACTTGGGCTAGTGGTCACCAGGAGGTTATCTCTAGCGGTTGAAATGCTTCTACGATGCTCCGAAGCCTCTCAAAAGCATGCCCTTACACTTATCACGTGACCGAGCCATTCCCTTTCTATATCTCATAGCATATTCAAAGTAGGGGTTTCTTTCCCGTTCTCTTGATCGAGGTTGATAGACAGTATCCAACCTACTTAATCGATATCTCTAGCTTGGTCACTTCATAGTTTAATCATGAATGCTTTTACATTGCCTATAAAAATCGCTTTTTTCCTAGTGGTGTATGAAAATTAAAATTTGAAAATAAATACTTATTCAGTATATAGTTTCGTAATTAAATCTTCAACAAGTTTTTGTTTTTTGTTGAGATATAGAAATTCAATTTTATATCTTATGCGTTTAAAGTTTTTGTTTAGTATACCTTGAACGGTTATAATGCTTTATTTAGAGAGATGATTGTTGTACCGTATACTTTAAATCAATACTGAACTTTTATAGATATTAGTCCGCGACTTTTACCTTTTAGCTTGATTGTTATTTTCAGGAAACTGTGAAGGAATAAAATATACCATCTTTTGTTTAGGCTTTCGCATTGAAACCTTTGTTGTTAATTAAAGCTTTAAGCAAGCTCATGAAAATTATAAATAAAATATGAATTCTTTTTTCTTAGTTTTTTTTAGTAGTCTTTTTTAAAAAAAAACATTTATTCAACAATCACCGGGATTCATTTACTAGTTTTCATTTGATGTAATTGAGCCTTATATAATCAAAGGAAAGAACATGAGATTTTGAAAAATCCATAGAAAGAAAAGAATAATATTCTCATATTAATATTATTGTACAATAGCTTTTTCTTTTTGGAATAATTGTATCCTTTATTAATAAGTTAAATAACGATAATTTCACAACTATAGTAATCAAGTTTTTATACTTGGAAAGGTTTATCTGACTATTAATAAACTTTCTACAAAAGAAAACAATGCGAAATATTCAATTATTATAGCTTTTATCAGATATCATTAGCATATGAATTGTTTTTCATCATATAAATTAAACTTTATAACCCCCTATTAGAAATTCGGGGTATTTTTCGCTTTGTATATCGAGCTGGGTAACCATTTCTTATTATTCACAACATAAAAAGATAATCCTAAATTAGGTTTTACAATATTTTCTAATTAAAGCCTTTCCTTACAAGATAATCTCGTGTTGTAAATAAAGAACAATCAAACACACTAAACGTTTAGTTTCACACGTTTTAACGTTATGAGTTGATTTTGAAAATCAGAACTATCTGTTTTTGATACGGCCTCCAATCAGTAGTTTCGTCGGATTAACGTTTTTAGTATTCATTTTGACATTGGACGTAAATACATTTACACAGGAGTCCCCGTTTGAAATACGATCTTCAAATAGCTAACTTATTCTTGAGTAACGTTCTACAGAGTAAATCGGTTAAACTGAAAAATTGATTGTTTGAGTACAATTATAAAACGATTATGCGTTTTGTAACGGAAGTCAACTTTATCATTTTTACCGGTCATAATGTCTTCTACAAAGTTATTTTTTCCCCTTTGAATTGACCAATAATTGTCTATTGTATCTATCTACATAACATGACCGCCTTATATTCAGATGAACAACTCAACAGAACTTTACTCAATTCCGTTTATGATCTGGAAATACCATTGTTCCTTTAATAAACTGATTAGTTGTTTTGAATTGAGCTATTTAATTTAATGGTTTCCATAAAAACATGGAATTTGTCGATTTTCCTTAATTTAATCTTCTTTCATCCTCGGAATCTGAGTAAATTTTATAAACAAACAAAGGGAGTTTCTCTCTCAGTTCACGTTTCATTTGAAATATTCAAGAAAGAAATTTCGGTTCTATTTTGGTTAAGAACTAAAGAGATCATTTAATATCCATGACTTAATAACCTTAGTAGATAAGTTTTTTCTTATATTTTTGAAGCGTATTTTGAACGTCGCTGAATTGAAGTAGTGAAAAAGGCGTTGAAAAGGTTTATAACGATGTTTTTAACAGTAAGTCTATCCAATGATTCATCTTATTCCAATCATATTTCATAGATCTTTACATAGGATTTCAATAGTAAACATATTGAACAAAATTTTCAATGAATAAAAAAAGTAATTATCTGGTGTACCTAATTATGAGTGCACATAGATTCTATATTCGTTGCTAACAAATATTCTACGGGTATTCACAAATAAATGTAATTCATCTTTATTACTGCTACATTTATCTTAATTTTGTAATCTTTTCCCAGGATATCAAAACAACTTTTATCCGTAAAATAATTTTATTTAGTATTTCGTATAAGTTTATTTTTGCATATATTAACCTTTATCAGGTCTTCAAAAAAACATACTAGGTTTTTATCGTAACATTTAATATTGAACATCAAAAGAATGTTTGGTTTTTAGTTTTCTTTCTAGTTATAGTATTGGTATAATCTCAATTGACTTTGTATTTAGTTCCAACTTTTATTTCGGTTTTATTCTCGCCATCATTGAAGGCGTTTCTAGAAAACGATTGGGGCTTCCCTTAATCTTAGAGCACAGTTTATCGTTTAAATTAATAGCCTATCTATTGGTATGATAAGGTCTAATCTCTTCATACGTTAACGTAAAAGATATTAGAAGAGTGATCGTAAGATTGGTTATAATGATAATAGATAGTTAGAAGGGAGAAAAGGCATCCGGAGAGTGTTCGCCTCAAGTGAGAGCTTATAAGCTTTCACCCGGAGCATGGCACTTTACTATACACTTTGCTAACGTCCTTTTTGGGGCGTGTCACGTTATCACACACTTTTCAATGGTATACCTAACAACGTGATACGTTATCGTATACTTTATAAGAGTGTTTCTTGTAACGTGACACATTACCATACACTTTACAAGAGTATATCCTATAACGTAACGTCTTACTAACTATGGGGATATATATAATTATATCTATACAGGTAATTTCATCTTTTTAGTACGTTGCGTATATGTAATCTCGTAGTAATAGTGTAATTTAGTGGATTTTTCTAACAGTAGTTTAATAGTAACACTATAATTTTGTTCGAGCCATCAATCAATCATTTCATATTCATAATACAATTTGTCTGCACTCCTAATTATTTGATTCATAGTGTTAATAATAATAGTATAATTTGTTTCAATCTCTAATTAAATTTGGTAAAAAAAAATATTATAATTAGTCGCGGTAATATTATCAGTTTTGAAAAGTTGGTTGAAAAAGTTGGTAATGTTTAGAAAGATATGATTATCAAGTCATAATTATCGATATTACGTATTTTAGGTTTGATATAAAAAGATATGTCGTTTTTAATTGAAATAAAACCCTTTTTCTTCTGAACAACGTGCTTTTATTCGTAAAGTAAATCTTTTAATTGATCATTTAATGCTCATATACCTAAACCACTCGTGCCTAATTCATCATTCAGACTTTTCGTATAAAATAATCTCTTGATTAATACTATATCCTCATAGTTTATTAAACAAATACCTTGTAAAAAGATGTTTCAATGGCGCCTTTTAACGTGTCAATGTAAATGCAGTGAAATCGCTGCTATCGTAACCTGTTGTCCGCCTAGTCCTAACCTTGCCAACTTTAGTAATATGTTGTCAATCCTGGACTTTATTTTTCATTCCCCCGCCACCGCTACCGCCGATCATACAATTAACTCTTTTTATTTCTTCCTTTCGCCCGCCACCGCCACCGTAATAGCTATACCCCTATTTTCACCTCCTTTTTCACCTTGTCTTTTTTACCTTACCCTCCAAAGAAAGGACCGAGAAACTTTTAATTTTATAAACTTGAATCTTTCGCCGATATTAAAACCCCTATTACTTGTGAGGACGCCTCATTGCCAAATGCGCAATATTATAAACCTATAACGCGGTGTGTAAAAATTAATCCCTTAAATTATGATATATGAATTTATTGTAAACGAGGCCGAGGCAACAGAACGGACCCGCCGTCTCGAGTTGCGGTTTGTAAAGAGACGTCGCAAGGCCTTTTTGGCGCGTAAAACGTTTAAGAACCATAACTATATTCGCGTCTTCGGGCTGTAAAAAAATACGCCTTAAGTATTGTGCGTTACATTCGTTGCCATAAACAAGTTTATTAGCAATTACCGCTAAAATAGGGGTGTTTCGGCCCGTTGCTATCATGATGAATAAATTGTTAACGAATATACTCCCGTTATGATGATTTTGTGGCAGTAAACCTAAACTCTATTACTAGCCCACTTTTTTCTAAGTAAGTTACCCACTTTTTAAACTCGCAATATTAAACGCTATAAATTATAATTTACTTTTTCAATATCCCGTTTAAGGCTCCCCTCAAAATGGAAACTTTCGTAATACCAAAAACTAAATAAGTTTAACCAGTATTAAGTGTTAACCGGCGGTTAAAAGAGACGTTAAACGCTATTTTAGCCTGGAGGACGAGCCTACATATATATTGCATAGGTATGTTCAACAATTTTCAAAAGCATTATCGTAAAGAGGGTGAAGCTCTCCCCGGCCCTTTGTCTAAGAGTATATGACCTAAGGTTGGGGGCCCTTCTCCTGAAATCGACATTGATAGCGGCGTCAACAGTGGTAATGGTTGTGATGCTAGTAGTGACAGCAGCGACGATGGCAAGAACTAGGATAAAGAAAAGAAAAACGCAACCCCCGCCTCCCCCTCGCCTTTTAACAGTAAAAAGTAGATTTTTCTATATTCACCGGCCTTATCGGCCTATATTTCAATAGCTTAATAGTAATCAAGTTTCTTAAAAAAAAATCGTGAAGTGAGTGACGAATATTAGAGGTAAAAAGTGAAACTTTGTTACTAAAGCTATCAATAGCAAATATAATAAATGATAATATGTCAGAAATGTCTTTAAAGGTAAATAAAAAGAGTGATAATATATCAGAAATATCTGAAAAAGTAAATGGAAAGAGTGATAATATATCAGAAGCGTCCTAAATAATCTATTTCAAGGTTTAGTAATAAATTTAAGGCATTAAATACACTATTAGGTAAAAGTTATATAACGTTTCTAATAATATTAACGAAGGGAATACGTATGAATACAAACGTTGTTAATGCCCTATTTGAGGCTACATTAGTTATGACATCCGCTGGGTTAGACGTCTTATGAATTTATCACGTTTATTAATTTTTTAATGTTTTTACGACCTTCGTAAATTTAAAATATCGACTATAAAACGCTTTTCGTTCGTGGTTCCGAGTTTGATGAAGTAGTTGTGAAAACCAAGAACGTTAAGGAAAACTACCCAAGGAAGGGGTTTTAAACCAAAGTTCAAAACTATGATCTGAATTCTTATCGTTATAATAATAAGGAAGTCGAATTCTTGAATTCTGGCATTAATTTCCAGGGTTGAAATACTTCAAACAACTCCTTATATTTCGTTGAATTTCAATGAAAATAATTATTATAGAATATAAATTCATTCCAAGCCGACAATGCGTTAATGAAAATGAGGATATATTTAATTTATGAGTTATAATCGTTATTATTAGTAAAAAACGCACTGATAAGAACAAAAAGCTTTTTTATACGTATATTAAATAGTATAACGCGAAGATCATGTTTCGTTTTATCAAATTACCACTCGAAGCGTTTATTAAACGTTTTATATATATTGTTTGAGGGGTTCATTTAATATTACGTAACTATAAAAACGTCCATCACCACTTCTAACTATGCGACTGATATAACTCAAGTTGTATATATACGCCAACATTTATGCTCGTTAACTCGTTCTGCGCTAATTTGGTTAATAAAATCATCGTTATAATATTAATATTTTTACACAAACTCCAGAATATTGTTTTAAAGCGTAATTATTACATCATTAAAATTAATCGAACGGTATTCCTCCAATCAAACTTTGGGTTTAACTTCTAATTCAGTTGTCCAAAATTTTCACTTCCTTACAACATAAAACGAGGCATGATTCTATATAAATATATCATTCGTTTATATATCAATGGATAAAAATCCTTTCAAACATAATACTAAACTTAGTAGGTAAAAGTTGAAGGTTAAGTTAATTATTTCGAGTCGCTCCTAATAATACCTTTTATATGTACTATACCAGCATACTTCAGCCAAAGCGAAGCTATAAAATAACTTTATAATAGGAAAAATCTTTTCAGTTAAATAGTGTTTTGGAACCTTTATAGGAATATAGGTCTAAATACATCGTTCAAAGTGCTTTTTTCTTTATATATAAGTTTGTATAATATCTGGAAGCTTGAGAATAAAGTTATGGGCAGTAAGTAAAAATGTGGTAAACGCTAAAATTGAATGATGACTCGTTCTTTACAAATTATGCGATTAAATTATAATTTCTTTCTCTCTTACGTCATGGTAACGCTTAATTACAAGGCATTTCTTTTCATAAATCGTTTCAGTTTTACTTCTTACGTCATAAAATAAGCAAGTGAAAAAAGTTTTTCAATCTCTCTAAATCACTATATTAAATCTTGTAAAGCTAAAAATTCTCCATTCGAAGAAGGCGGAGATTTCATTATGTGTTAACTCATTAAAAGAGTTACTTGTGTCTATAATAAAACCTTTAAAAAGAAATTTTATACTTAACTTACGGTTTGACGTCTCCTTTGAAGTAATAGAAAAGTTCGTGAAAAAATGCTTTAAAGCGTCTTTTATTGTTCGAAGCAAGTGAATACCTTCAGAAGTATAATTCCGGTTACGTGTATATCAAGTAATAGGTTCTATAAAGTGTCGAAGGTTATAAAGGGTTATTAGAAACGGATGTGGATTTCGAATGAGGTTTGTTGTAGTTATTTTAGGAGAAAAGTTCTTAATACCACTTGTCCAATTACAATTTCGAAACTTCATTGTCTATCTTTTCCTTTTTATATTTACCTACTGTTTGAATAATGATACTTGAAATGCAGTAAATCAAGTTTACCTATAGTAAAGTTGACTATACTGACTGCAAGTTGAGTATATTTTTTTTTGTATGCCTACTGTATCAGCTGTAATTCAAGTACAGTATGCGCTCACTTCACACTAAGGTACAGGCCAAGTAATTGACTATATCAATTACTATGCAGACCGGCTAGCAATTTGCCAAACTTAGAACAAGATATCCAATACTTAACCACGCAATACTACTGTTATTTAGACTGATAGAATCGAAACCGTTGTAAAATCTAAAGCTCAACAAATACTAATAAGTTCCTATTAGGTTAAGCACAGATTGGTTAAGTAAAAGAAAAAAACTATTTTTTGGTTGTTACGCTGTATGTTATTGTTAAGGTAGAGGAAAAACTTTTTCGAATGGCCTATACAACTTACGTCAGTTTCCATGGCAACGCGTAAGAAATAATCCTTAATTTGTATTAGTTTTCACGGAAAAACAAAAGACAGCGACTGTATCACCATTAAAAACACTAAGAAATCTTTATCAAAAATCCTTTTTCAAGACGTTGAAATTAAATGTTCAAAGTCTTAAAGTTTGGCAAGTTGGTAAATGGCTAAGTTAGTAATATTACGGGTGCTATTACTGTAAAAACGACTAAGTCACACGGCTTACAACCTTCAACCTTCGTCCCTTATGAACAATTAACGGCCTTCGACCTTGCCTTTAACACTAATAGTCCCCTTTACTTTACTCTTTTGACTACCCTAACATTAACTTAATCGCTAGAATCATGTTAATTTAATCATCAAGATTGTTGCCCCAATTAAAAATAACAAGTAACACCAAGAAAGCCGCCTCGCGCGATTTATCACCAAGTCGCCAAGTTCCCACGCAACTTTACGCCGATATATCAAGTCACTCGTCAACTAAGTCCAACGTAAGTCAAAATGTTAAGATGGCATTCAATCAAAAGAGAATGTAGGTAATTGAAGCCCTTGGACCTCTTTTCTTAAAGCATTTCAATAAGAAAATTTGGGAGCCAGATGTTAACTAAAACTCGACGAAATAACATCTGGTCCACTTTATCAGCAGCTAGATCCTCGATTAAAATAGTGGCTAATACGACTATAGTAACAATACTGTTTAAACTTTTCGCGGCTTTTTCGAATATTGAACGCCTAACATATAAAATATAATTCAAAAAAGAGTTAAAAGCAAGCTAAGGGTAGAGTTTATTTGTTGACGAAAACATATATTCGAAAAAAAACTCAAATAAACTAGCAAAACCCTTTTTCGACACAGCTTAATTAAAAAAATATCCTTAAGGCCTATACTTCAAAGAAAAGGGTATTAAAAAAACTTAACGCTTACATATACATTTCAGGAGATCTTTCTTTTACCCTTAGCTAAGTTAAGACTCTTTACGTATTCACGATGAGAAACGTGTTAACCTGTTCAACATCTAAGCTCCTCCACTTAACAGCGCAAAGTATAACGGAAAGCCTTATAACCTTTTTAATACAAAGATAATACCATTTGTAAACATTTATAAATGAGTAGAGGTTTCCTATTCCGGTTTTTACTTACTATTTTCCGGATTTATTATAATGTACGTTAAGGACTATTACCTAATCTTTTTAACTCAAATAACTACTTTTCATCAAGTTTATGATAATATAAAAGGTCAATTCGAGTACGATATTGACTTTACTCAATACTATACAGACTGGGAGACTATAAGGTAAATTACGATAATAACGAAGAAAAAATCAGAGGAAATATTAATCAATATGTTAAACTAGATGCTTGATAAGCTTATTTTTTTCAATAAGTAATGAAGAAGGATTACTCCGGCGAAGCCACACTTCTCTAGCAGGTACAGGCAGCAGTTTCGGGTGTTAGAAAGTTCGAATACGCCTTATAACACCTAAATACCATTTGTGAAGGCATTTTTGGCTAGTTGCGTTCTTCGCTTATAACTGTAATAGCGTGTATACTAAACTCGTTTGGTATATACCCCTAAGCCAGAAATTTCCCTAACGTGAATAAAAAAGAACTTATGGTAATTAATTAAGTCGATCGTAATTACAGTTACGGGCGCCTTTAATGCCTAAAGTTTGGCTTATCGACTTTATACTAAAGGTAAAAGCCACGTTGACGCCAATAAGGTTGAGATTTAAACGAACCTGTTCACTATATAAACTATTGTCGTAATAGTGATAAAATTTGTTGGATTTGTGGTAGGTTTGGCTATTAGGGAATTTGCCACCCCCCCACCAATCGAAATAAAACAAAGATAATGTACAATATCTAGTACCATACTTGTTTTAAATAGGATTACATGGATTAAATTGCAGACTTTAAGGGTGAAGAACCAATTAACGGTAATAATAGCCCCAAACAAATTAATTTGCATAAAGATTCCGCCCCTAACGCGTCCCAGTAACTAGCCGACTATACTTTCATGTACCAATTAGGCGTTAAAACATTTAACTTTACCTTAACTAAACTTCTCATCCTTTATATACCTTTAACCTCTGCTATCGTTATGCGGACTATATGTTTCAGGGTATTATGCTAGATACAGGAGCAATAATGTACTTAATAAAAAGATAGTCCTAGTATATAGTACTGTGGAGGGCAATTGCTATAATTACTAAGATTAATAGTTACGATACTAATAAAGTTAAAGTTAACTTTAAGCTGAGCAAATTAATCTAATTACTAGAGATAACGGTAGTTTAAACTATTATGAGGTTAATTACGTTTTATATTCTTAAGTCTCCTACCCCTTTTATTCTTTATTCAAAATATATAAAGACTCTTGGTATCAACGTTAATATTAACGCCAATAATTTCATTAAAAACAACTAAAGGTTTTCCTTTACTTTTAAATAAGGGTAATTATAGTTGTATATTTAAGGCTTAAAGGAAATGGTATTAAATGCAACAGAGTAAGAGATATGTCAATTACACTGACTCTTTAACTATCCAACCGTTAATAAACTATATAAGGTATTGAATTACGTAAGGTATAAAAATGTGAAATACTTTACCCAAAAAGCCTTTGAAAATTTCAGTCACTATCAATAAATACATGCTTAGGCCCCCAAAAATTTAAGTTTATATTGAAAACGGAAAAGACTTTTATTACAAGTTTTTATCCACTTATTTTACTTCAAAAATAAGCCAATCATTTACTTAGATAACTCCGCAACCAATTTTTACGGAACTAAGTTTTCAAAGTCCGTTTTCGTAAAATATGCATGGGAAACGCTAAGGATGTTATAAATTAACAAATACCTAAGCCCACGTGATATCATAGTTTATAATTCCGGCACCAACTTCATGGTGGCGGAATTCTAGGAAAATACCAAGATAATAGGTATCTAGTATATAAAGGTGCATATAGAGGCCTATTGGAGTATTGGAAAGGTTAAAGGAGAATATACCCTATTTTTCCGAGCGTATAACATCTTTATGCTAAAGATTGAAAGCTTTACAGATTCGAAGGCACGTTTTTAAATAGCAGTAAAGTGTCCAAACGATATTATGATCTCTAACGGTCTATCATTAACACTATTGATTTTTAAAGCATACTCATGCCTAACGAGTAAATCTCTGCTATTAATAAGTATCCAAAAGCGAGCTATAGCTTACGACAAAGAATCAAAGGAATTTCGGATGAAATCGGTACGCCGTTAGATTAACTATACCCTTAATACCAGGAACGTCCCTATAACAATCGATGTATTTGCTTTGCTACTACAAAGTAAAGTTCTCATATGACGAAGTCCAGGAAAATGTGAGGGCTTATATAAGATCTTTAGTATTGCTAACTCTAAAGTAATTATTAAAACTGTTAACAGATCTATAACGTTTTGCACCACCTGGGTTAAACTCTATATAATAACTTCTAACGATAAAGATCTTTAAATAAAACAACTGAGGAAATACGAGCCTCCACCACCTATAATCGACAGGCGGAATAAACGCCGCTGACGCGGACGACCCCAGAAAAAAAGGAATATTGAAGTGAAGGAATATAAACCGAGCTAAATTTAAAATACTATTTGGGTAAATCGGAAAAAAAAAAAATGATAACGAAAAGTTGTTACTAAAACTTCGGGTATAATGTATTATCAAGACCTTAAGCAAAACATTTTAAAAAAATCTATAGGGTTAAGATCGATGGCTTATTAACTCGAGTAATTGTATAAGTTATGCCGAAGGCCGATGTTAACCTTTAAAATCAAAATATCACGATTTTCAAGTCGAGGATTATCTACGAGGCTAAAGGCAAAACCATGGGGTACTCTTATAAAGAATCACGTTTAACCGTTTAAGGATATTCTAATAAAGGTAAAAACTAAATCCTTACATAATCGCCAACAATTTAAAAAATGAATTTACATTAAGTGATTGTTTAAATAATAAGTTTGCTAGCTAAGATTAAGGGCATATTTGCGCTCAATGGCTGAGATAAAACGTAAGCCTATACGTAATTAGCAACGGATTTACAACTAATTTTACTACTAAAACTTCCGTAAGAACTGCGACCCATTTATTCTTTAGGGACGGTAATGCAATAAATTATATCTTTATACGGATTGGCCAAAATAGACATCAACTAGTCTATAACCTATCAATCTGAATTTCAATTATAGCTAGGTAGAAAGTCTTCAATGTACAACCCGTATTTATTAGTAACGAAAAAGAACGATTTTGGCTGAATGAATATATGAAATAATGATATTTTTTCGTTAAAATAACTTATTTTGTGGTATCGGAATAATAAGCTATTAATAACTTCAAGTTTCAAAATTACAAACTTGTTACCATGTGGGCGAAAGGTACCCAAGTTAACTTTAATAAATTGTCAATCCGTATACTTAGTGTTAATTCCGTCTTTCACTTTCGGTAAAAGGCTTAAGGTATTAATTTAGCTATAATAGACAAGACTAATGTGACAAAGACTCAATAGTACCAGAAATAACATACTCGTGGTAGTTACATTGACATCCTTTATTAACTGTAGTCCTTTTACAACCTCTGCATCGCGAAATAAATATAATATCCGACAAATAACAACTTTGACGGGTTAAATGAGAATACTAAATGGCCAAACGAAACTTAAATCGAAATATTAATAAAATACTAATCGATTTATCGAAGGCTAAGTTAATAATCGTCGCAAATAAGTCCTTTGTAAACAATACCAACCTATTTTTAATGATCGACTTTCCAATAACCTTCGTTCATGAAAACAAACAGGATGATCAGTTTAATATTATTGTAAACCAAATTCACTGAACTTTTTATTAAATTTAGAAGGATTGAATGAAACTTGTCAACTTCATAGATCTATGGTATTATGGCAGGCTTTGACATGGTAATAACACAATAGGAAACCCTTAACGGTATTACCAGGGAGCTCAAAAGTCTTTCTATCCAGGTGGTAATTTATATAAACTGGAGGCGCCTATTTAAATACCTTTTAAATCTCGGAATTACCAGTGAAAAACTCCTCATGATAAACGTAATAGCACTTCACGAATCCTGACAGTTAAGGGAAATAAAGGAGTTCTGGTGGATTAACGAGAAAGATAATTCTATTAATATTATAATAAAAACATAGCCAAACAAGGCCTTTCAGTGGTTTATAAACAATAATATGCGAACCATAGGTACTGAGAGCTACGTTAATATGTCCCTTGGCAAGGTTAATAAATTACGTAAAAGCGGTTAAGAATCTTTTGTGGATATAAAAGACTTCCATAGGATTAACTATACTGACTTGTTTAAATGACACGTCTAAAGTAAAGGCTGACATAGACTTATAGCTGACGATTTTTTTGTAAAATCTGATGAACTTCCATCTCAGTGCTATAAACCAATTGAGATTAAGTCGAAGTTAACTTAAGTTCAAATGGGAACAATTTGATATAAAATTCAATTGAAATTAATAAGAGTCTAACTAGTTAACGAAAAGGTAATTCGATGGTAACCAGAAAAGATTAGTTAACCATACTAACATACTCTCATAAACTAAAAAGCCGCTAGTATTGGAATAGTAATATCTGTAATGTAGTAGATGAACTTTACTAATAGTAAAGTTGACTATACTAACTACAAATCGAGTATATTGTTTTGTACAGGCCTATTATATTGGCTGTAAGTCAAGTACAGTATTCGCCCACTTAACACAGGTGCACGGGCCAAGCCATTAGACATACAAATTACTATGCAGACCGGCTAGCGGTCTGTCAAACCTAGAATAATACACCCACCACTTGACCACGCAATACAACTAATATTTCGACTAATCGAATCGACAACATTACAATGTCTAAAGCCTTACCAACAAATACAATTATACAAATAAGTAAAGTCGTAATATTTGATGAATCTATCAATACATCATATCCTGTAATACCGTTAATATTTCGAAAATCGTTCCATTTATCTTTTTGAAAACTACAACGTTGAACAGAAATAATAAATCTTAATCGCTTGTTTTACGCAGGCCATTTCTTATTACTAAGAATTTGAAAAATCATTCCTTGCATATTGAAAACTTTCAGCTATCATAACTTTCATTCAAATAATCACTTTTTATCTTATTACTATCAATATTGCGGAATTTATGTAGACTTTGAGGTAAGTGCTGAAAACAAAAAGTATAGGTATCATACTATTCGAGCTAAAAGTATTATTAACAACACTCACTAATATTTGCAGAATCGATACCTTGGTATTTATACCCTTTAGTTTCTTGGATAAAAACGTATATAAATTTTTAAACGATTTGTGATATCGCTCGTATTTTCCGATACCTCAAGAAGCTTTTACCAATATTTGTTTACATTTAGTTCCGGCATTTTTAGCCTTGATTCGGTATTTATTCGAATCGAAAATTATATCTGTATCGTAGGTAATCTAGTTTGAAAGCCTGAAATAAATATTCGTTAAACAATTTACCAAAGTATTCTAACAATTTATTAGGTAACCGTTTCGCGTAATTCTTGCGGTTTCAAATAATGTTACAGCGTTGATAAAATGAAGCATATGTTATCGGTTTAGGCATATTTTATGTATAATAACCTCATAGTTAAAATCTCCGGAATTTTGAAGCGGAAATTTGACCGTTGTAACGCTTATAAATATAACTAGTATTTGTGATAAAACCTTTCGATAGCCTCCAAGGCTTTGTTTCCAATATCTGAATTATTTATTAAATAAAGGAGTCTCAAAAGAAGTTCCGTAGCCGGGTACTCAAATAGTTAGTGTAATACTTCTAGTTTTGATTTTATTATGTAAATGGCTTACATTAAACGTATATTTAGAAAGAATGACAAGTATTTCAATTTTGGACGTAACGGTACAAATATACTATCTGAAACGCAGATGAATTAGTTGGTCGTATTTCGAACCTTAATTCCGAGTTTGTTTTAATTAGTCAATAGTAACAGGAATAACGTTTTAAAGTCTATTGCGTAAACTTCAATCGGGACGAATCGTATATTCATCAACACTATACTAATTAACAACATTTTAACTTTATCGAACGAAACTTCCTTGAATTTGCCCATCCAGACGAGTTAAAACTTGGGAAACTTCGTTGTAAAAATGTCGAATTATCATTTTTTGACGGTCGAGATTTCCATTACGCCGGTGTTTAATATAATTCCCTGAAGCCAGTTGCTATACATATTAGAAAAATTGAATTACGACGATATATCAGTGTTGAACAGGTCGCTTTTGTTAGTTAGACATGTATTGTATAGAAATAAAGTATTTTGTAAACTTATAAATACGTGTTAGTATGATTTCTTACTTTGAGTTATTACCCAAATATTGATTTCCTCCTATTCGTATTTTTTAAAGGTGTATTCGAAAGGATCAGCGTCGAAATCCTTTTGAACACTTTAACAGTCGGTTGTATACGTTTTGGAATTATTTTTCATATTGTATTCATCTAGTTAATTGGTTTAAATGATCGTTTAAACCGAATTTGTTTGTGTATACAGTGGTGAGTCGATCAATAGCAGACCTTATAACATACAATATATTGTTTGTAAAAACTCGTAAAGCTGGATATACTTTAACATAAGTATGGTAAAATATGTGATAATTTTTGCGTTTGGTTATAAGGACTCCCCCGATAATAATCGCCTTATCCTTGGTTTCCGGGGTTCCTTTTATTGTATTTTTCGCCCTTATTACGATGTTTATGCCCTTTTTTTATTTTATGTTTTGGGTATACTTTGCGTCGTCAATCCAAATCATAGTGAATTGTTTTTACGAGGTCGGCTTTCGTAATCTGCGGGCTTTGGTCTTTGGTCCTCTTGGCTACAATTGTTGATCCAAAGCTTGCCTATTGTTGTATCAAAGTTTTAAGTAACGTTCTGAGGCTCGTACAAAAAGCCTTCACATTCTTTTTTGATTTAAATAACGTAAGTTTAAAGTCCGAATTTCCTCGATATACCTTCGTAGTTACTTGGATGAGTAGTTGGTCCTCATTCTGATTCAAAGGCCGTTTAGCATTTTCAAAACTTTGGTAATGAGGTGGTAAATACTTTTTATAAGTTTTTATCGGAATTTTACGTTGATTTTCAACAGATTTCTAGGTAATTCCTATCTAATTCTGATCGTAAAGTTCATAGTTCATTTCCTTATAAAAATACATTTACAAGCTACTATAATATTTCTAAAGTATATTCAATTACGTTAAGTAATATATATAACACTTTAAGACGTATTCAATTAATATAATAGGCAAGAATATATAAAACTTAGAGGGTGTAACATTTCGTTTTTATAAATATTTAATATTACACGGATTTTGTTATCCAAAATGTCGTAAGGTTCGTCATTATGTCATGACTCAGACAGCGGTTGGGTCAGGAAACGGGCCAGTATGCAACTGCGCCACTGAGAAGCCTGAAGTCTAACACATCAGGCGGGGAACATCTCTTATGTCAGCCATGATGACTAAGCAAAGTCACACGATGGATCATGAAGGATCATAGCGATCCAGTATGATCCAACCCAGGACATCACTGAAGACGGTATGAAGGATAAAAGATATAAGGACACGGTCAGCACCACATAGATAGTATTTCCTTCATAGCTCTTCAGTTGTCAATCTAAGTATTCAGTCTACACACCTGAATAGCCTCACGGCTTTTGATCATTACTCGCACGGTTGCGATATTGTTCACTCAGCACCTCTGCTACCTTCTTGATAATATAAACCCTCTGACACCTTCTATATACTCACGGGTATTTAGTGTGATCATTACATCTGTAATCGATTGAGTTGGCTACTGATTAGTGTCAATAAGGTCTAATACCTTCTTACGTTAACGTAAAAGGTAATGTAAGAGTAATCGCAAAATTGATAGTATTAGTAATGAATAGTTAAAAGGGAGAAGGAATATTCGGAGAGTACACGCCTTAGGTGAGAGCTTATAAGCTTTCACCCAGAGCGTGGCACTTTACTATGCACTCTGCCAACGTCCCTTCTGGGGAGTGGCACGCTATCATGCATTCTGCAAGAGTGCACCTTGCAGCGTAGCACGTTACTGTGTACTTTGCAAGAGTGCACCCTGCAGCATGACCGCTTACTAACCATAAGGATATATATAATCATATCTACACGATCACAAATATTACTTGTTAGGATTGTTTAAAGCATTGATATCTCTAACCTAGTCCTCCTTATCAACTGACTCCGTAGTGATAACATCTTGTAAATTTTGCTTTATTCTAGCTTTATGGGCATCTCAAGTAGCTTTCCTTCTATTCTTTTACAGAGTTTTGAGATTTGAAGTCTGGTTATTGAGAGCAATCGGTAAGCCAATGCCTGCTTTAGAATGACAGAAACGAAGGGACGGTGACTTAGTTAAAGAGCCGGCAAGGCTGGAAGGGCCGATGGGATTTGAAGTACCGCTGGCGATAAAAGTTATTTTCGATGAAGGATTATCATCATTACCTCCTTTATAACACAGGCTTGGTGATCCAAATCGTAATGCACGAGGTTATGGGGATGCTTATACTATAAAGGAATCTTATGTTGGTAGGCCTTTATCGTTGCAACGTAGTTGATTCGAATCACTGTGGTCGAAGTAACTGGTGCTGCGTTGATATTGTTGATTGACGTGGAAGTTCTAAGTTTGGCAGACCGCTAGCCGGTCTACACACTAATTTGTATGGCCAAACGCTTTGGCCTGTGCCCCACTTTGAAGTGGGTACCTACTGCACTACACTTGCAGTACAGTCCCACGAACTGCAGTCAATTTACAGTAAGTACAATCAACTTTACTACAAGTAAAGTTGACTTAACTATACTACATTTAACTGCTATTCTAACACTGGCGGCTTTTTGTTTTGTACCTGTACGCCAGCGTGGCCTGCCATCAATTGGTGGCAACCTTTAAAATCTCTTCTCAATCCGCAAGCTAGACCCCTGTCAATTTCGATTAGTTTGTACTGAAATCAACTTCAATTACGGCCCTTCGTGGCCCTTTTTCTCCACCCCTCCGAGGCCTTCGTTCCTCAAATTCCGTGCACAAGTCTTACGCCACAAACCTGTACAAATCAGGTAAGCCATCACTTACGTACCTTTTGCCAATGGCTCAATCTACTGGCATCCCCACCTCTGCCATCGTTGCCATTGCCCTGGCGGTCTTCCAATTTGCCAGGGCAACCCTATTCCTCCACGTCACGTGCCAGGCGGTCCACGTATCCCTCGATTTGTATAATTAGCGTATTACTATTTACAAACCTTTCCAGGGCGTCATTTAGAGTGGCTTTGGTTATAGCATTAATAGGGCTATCTTTGCCGTTGATTCACCGGAACTTATCGATTTCCCGGACTTCAAGAACTCTATACCCTTACCTCGTTAACTTAATCGATAATTGTCAGGCTAATAACTTACCCCTTTTAACGTAGGCTAATATAAGTGCCGCTTTTAGCCTTAATACCACAAATATGTAATAACGATTCGTTAAAGTCAAATTATATACCTTTAGCTAACGTTTTAACTAGCTTACACTTTTAAAAGCCTAACTTTTCGATAATACGCTATTCCGTCTCCACCAACCTAACATCGCCGAAAAAAAGGTATCATTAATTTGTATGCCTACAATACCAATTATTTTGCCATTTATAATTGATAAATACTGGTTAAATATTAATTTTTTTATATCTACCATATTTTTAAAGTATATCTAATACGTTCAAAATTATTAAATGTTTATTACAGCTAATACGTATAAAGGCTTAATATAGCGTATTACAGTATCGACCAGAAACTTATCCTTTATTTTTTTAGTAGTTCTAATAGTATAATCCGCTAGAAATTGCTGGCAGATTACGTGTACGCTTACGTAGTATCCCGTCTTTTAAATGTAAACTAACCTTTTACGCTAACACTAAACCTAATAGTAATAACAACAATTAAACGTTAGTTGATTTTTAAATTATAGGCGATTAACTAAGGATTTATTTTTTACCTTTATTACCGTATCTTTAAACGATTAGTTGTAACGTTTCATATAGCCGGTACATAATTTTACATATAACCTCGTAAATTATCCTTGATTTAAAGATAGTGATATTTTAACCTTTAAATTATGGTAACGACAAAATTTATATAACCCCCCGTAATTAAAGGCCATTAATTTCCCCCTAGTTACTTTTGTTAAAGGGTTTACCTGGTATATTAATAATACTTTCGACATGGAACTTGGAGGTACGTTTTCCGTTCTACTTCTCCTTTTAAAATACCTACGCCGTTATATATACCATACTAGACCTGTAATCCCTATCGTCCTCCTCTTTCGTATATATTCTTCTTTGAGATGGTCGTTTACGCCGACGACATTCTATTAGCTTATTAATAATCGACTTGAGGGGGTTTTATTAACTGATTCGTTCGGCTCAAAGGTTATTGGCGTTATGATTTTCGTTAGACTTGGTGTACTCGAGGGGTTTTCGGTACGGTTTAACCTATATAACTCGGAAAGTTATGGAGCCGTTTGTAGTTTCAACTACCTCATTGAAGTTGGGAATATTTAAAATTTTATACGACTTATCCCATTTACCTGGCTCAAGCTACGTAAGGACTTTACTTTAAAATGGAAGTAAAAATACGTTTGTTATTAAAGGTTAATTTTTGGTATTAAAGGTATCATTAACCTAGCGGCGTGACGATTTTTTTATTAGTTTTTTTAAGGCTTTTCTATATACCATAATACGTTTTTAAGTGCTTAACAAGGGTAATAACTTAGTTGTTATATGTGGGTAATCCTTAAATACTAATAAAGTTAGTATAAGTTCGTTAGGGTTAATAATGATATCAAAACCCTTTACCGTTATCGAAAGCCGTACCTTTTAGTTTATAAACCTTTTGATTTCCAGTATAAGGATATTGTGGTCCCTTTAGAGGATGGCTTAAGTACTTTCGACTATGTTAATACCCTAATGAATTTTTATAGAGGCTTGTTTATAATAAATCCCTATTAATTTTACGTCAATTAAAAATTTTATTGTAGTGAAGTCTGTATCGATATCATAAACTAATACGTTTGATAGAATAAGGTACGTATTTATCCATGAAGTATGTAATAGCTCCTATATTTTCTTCGCTATTATGGTTGTAAGGAACTTAACGCCTAAAAAGCCGTGGCAAGGTTTATAAAGTATAATACTAGCTTGCTATATAGGTAACATATATTTACGAAAAATTTTAAATTAAAGTTTTAATCTTTCTTCATCGTAAAATTAAAACTTAAAGTGGCTTAAAAGTGTATTTGAAAATAATAGTAAAGACGTTTAACTGCCTTTACTACTGGCAAGTTTACGTTTTCGTGACCGGTTGTTTTTAAAACCTTATAAAGTCTATTGGTCACTGGGTCGTTAAATTTACAATATAATTAACGAAGTTTTACCTTCGTTAGGTTTAAGACTATACCCTTTAGTCTTTAAAAATGAAACAAAAGATACCCCTACTTAGGGCTAAGAGGAAACCTTTTGCTAGATTTGACCTATATCAATTCATTAATTGAAACGTTAACAATAATACCGAGGCTTTTCATATCTTTCAGGCAAAAAATGATAGGGGTAGGGAAATCCAAGATGTGGAAAACAATAAGACCAATAATAATTTTAACCGTTGTCGATCCCAATAAATATAGTTTTTTTTCCAAGGCTAAAACCAACCTTAGATCACTATTATTCGCATAGTCTAGTTTCGTAGTAATATTAGTATCCCTTCGTCATGCTATATAGTGCTAATAGCCTCCTATTAAGTAATGTATTGCCCCCGTATCCAGTATAATCCCTTAAAAGACTTACTTTACGTAACGATTTTAAATGGTAAAAAGGTGTAAAAGGTTCATATTTTTATCGTCGTAGCGGCGATAGGATTCTTGACCTGTAAAACGGTATGAAAAGGCGTAATCGACTAGTTATTACATTACTTCCGAACTAGTATCAGTATTAGTACTATTATTTTAGTATCAGTCGATAGCTTTCGACTTGTTTTTCATTTTTATAACTTCAATTTTTTTTAAATTACCTGACTTACTTTATATTATCTTATTTAAAGGTAGAGAGGTATTACATATAGTATATCACCTGCTTTACGTCTCGTTAGATGGTAGTGTAACGTATTAACGAGAAGCTTTGTTTACCATAAATCCAATATATTTTGGCGTTTGAATTAAACTTGCATAGCCGATTTAAAAAGCTTATGGAAAAAGAATACCCTTTTTCGTAAATAGGTGTCCAGGCCTTTTGTTAACCTTACTGTCTAGGCTTTTCGTACCGCCTATCAATGTAATACCTGTTGGAAGGTCTTTTTTTTTCGTTAAAAAATTCGGAATTGAAGGGTATATACTAGTTGAACCGGAAACTCGAATAATTACGGTTGTTAGAGAAAAAAAAAATAGGTTAAAAAACCCCTTTGTAGGTGGCATTAGGGTATTATAAGGCGTATTCGAACTTTTATAGCTTGTAATTGTTTGTTGGATCTATTAGCGTAGGTTGCTTTCACCATCTCCCATGTTCTCCATTACTTATTGGCAAAGTATTAGCTTGTTAAGCATCTAATTTAAAAAATCCATTATATTTTCCGATTCTTTTTTATAATCTAAAATATTGGACCACTTAATAATATTTCAATCCGTATGGTACTGGGTAAGATTAATATTGTATTCGAAATAATCTTTTATATTATCGTAAATTTCTCGGAAGGAGATATTAATTGTTAGGTATCGGAGGTAATAATCTTCGGCTTAACCGGTAAGTATATTTGGGAATAACCAGTAGAAACCTGGTAATTTAACTTTTTTATGGCCGGAAATGTTGAAAAATGGTTGTAAATTGACGTCTAAGAGGTTATACAGCTTACCGCTATACCTTTTTTTTAAAAAATCAATTTAACGAATATTATCGGTAGGGTCTAAAAGACCAATTCAAGTGAAGATAACTTAGAAGAGTAATCAAGATGATTGGTAGTTGTATTATAAAGTAAATATGAAGATAATAGGTTAAGAAGCACCCTAAGATATACGCCATAGGTGAGGGCTTATAAGCTCTTCACCCAGAGCGTACTCTTTTGGAATACTTCTTTTAAACCGATCCACATATTGCCGTCAGCCTGAAATATTTATTTTAGACCGAACTATGTATGGTATACTTTATTTCTTGTAAGAGTATAACCTGTAACGTGACACGTTACCGTATACCCTGCAAAAGTATATCCTGTAATATAGTGCACTGCCATTTAGCCTATGTATACTGTTTATAAGAGTATATAGTAATATCCACATAGGTAATCTTTTCTTTGTTCTTTATATACTTCGTACTTATAACCTAATAGTAATAATGTTGTTAGTTTATTAATCGAAAAAGGTTTATATTAGTAATAGTAATAGTGTTATTATTATATTAGTCGTAAAAAGTCTAAATTAGTAGTGGTAATAGTGTTATTATTGATTCGTCAGTCGTAAAAGATCCAAATTAGCAGTAATACAGCTGGGATTAGCAAAGTTTGGCTGAAGTAATGTTTGTAATTCGGGCCCGGTTGGTATAGATAAAAAAAAGCGATATAGTTAGTAATAGCGCCCTTTATTGTTTATAATAGGGGTGACAATGCGGTGGTAATTGAGCAGGGGTAATTTTATAGAGGTAATTACGCAATCATGTGGTAGTTTAGTATAAAAGAAGTATCGCCGTCGTTTCAGGCAACATTTCCTTTCTTTCCTTTCGTTAAAAGCGCGTAGTTTTAGCTAATACAAGTTTTGATTTCGATTTAACCTCTAGTTTACCTAACCAAACCAAGCTGTCTTAATATATAAATTACTTAGCCTATATATATACTAATCTATTGACCGAATGGATGCCGCGTAAGAATAGGAATGTAAGGCGCCATTTAGCGTAAAAGTGGCGGCACCTCGCCGCTGTTGCAGCCGCCGTATCCGTCGCCCTTAGCACCACCGCCACCACTAGTAGCAATAACCCACCCTCGTTGAGATTAATCTTTTAAATTGCTATTACGCTGCCCGCCCTCACCACACCGCTCGTCACCATATCATTAAGCCCCGCCGCTGTTACGTCGCCCAACTCCACTACCCTTACGCTGCCTAGCTCAACCGTCGCCTCCACTTCGCCCCTCCCCGTCGCCGCCGCGTCGACCTTCTTTTCCTCCCCTTTTTTTCCCTTTCCTTTTCCCAATTCAAAGAAGGAATAGGGGGTTTTTAAAGTTATAAACCTTAACTTCTCCCTACAGATAAAGATTTCATTACTCATAAAGGCCCCTTTACGCCGTGAGCGTAACTTGGCGTAGCTACGTTAGGGTATATATATCTCAAGCCTTTTATTCATTAGGTTTTAACCATCTTTTTTATAGATAAGGAATACGAGGCAGATTTTCTCCGCCGCCTCGAGCTTAGTATCGTTAAGATAAGCCATAAAGCCCTTCTGACGCGTTAAACATTAGAGCGGCGTATCCGGATCCGCAGCTTTAGGTAGTTAATAAATACGCCTTATGTGTTGTATATCGCGTTCTGGGCCGCGGGTATGTTCGTTAACGATTATTACGAAAGTAGGGGCCATTCGTCGCGTTACCACCGTTATAGGCGGATTGGTAATTTGTACGCCCCCATTCCTATAATCCTAAGGCTGTAGACCGAAGCTATGTTACACGTTTTTCCAATTTTTAGTGAATTTGAACCGACTTTTAAAAATTACATTTAATAAAAATATACGTTTGGGGTAATTCAAAAAATAAGTCATTGTAAATAACTAAAACAACCCGATATTAATTATTAATAGGCGCTAATCGGCGGACCATGAAAACGGTAGCCGTCGTCGTCGCCTGGAAATGGAGCCTATGTATATATTACGTAGGCGAGTTCGACGACGTTATCGTACGTTGCCACAAGGAAGGTAATCCTTCCCTTATACCTTTACCTAAGGTTATAATTTATAAAGTGTAAGGCTATATATTTGTTGGCGCTAGTATCGCTGTTAGCGGTAATAACGATGGTGTTAGTATAAAAGGGAAAACTATGGGGATGATAGTAGGGAGGCGGTAACGTCGTCCTCTTCTTTTAGTAGTGGATAAATGCCCCTTCAGCTGAGTCTGTGTATTCGGTTATAGTATAGCACTTTACATAGTAATTTTATGGTATTTTATAAATTAAACGTTCAAAACGATAAACGTAATATAAAATTGGAAATTAAAAAGGCAATGTATTAGAATCGGTTTATAAAATTCAAAATAAAAAGAGTTAATACGTTAAAATAGGTACGAATAGTCGTATTTAATAGAGGTAGAATTGATGGTCGGGTCAAATAATTCGTTCACATAAAGGCAAATCGTAAATTGATGCGAATAATATAATATAAGCCGATCTAAATGGGCGAAAAACTAGTTGGGAACCTTATTAAGGTTGTAAAACCTTTTTAACAACTTTAACAAATAATGTATTTATTAATATAATTGTTTTTAAGGCGTCTTTCAGTATTATTTTCATTATTACATTTGTTAAATTAAACTTGTTAGTAATTAATCTGGGTTTTTCGATTTTCTGGTGTTCTTATAATTCACGTAAATTTATAATATTGATTATTAAACGCTTTTCGTTTGTAGTACTTAACTTAACTAGATATTTATAAATCGAAAAGGAGTTAGTTTATATGATAAGAGGAATAAGGTGTAGGTTAAGGTTGGGAATAATTATATGGATCGTTATTGCTATGGTTATATAAAAATCGAACATTTTAACTATATTATAGACTTTAAAATCCAAGACGCTTCGTATAACCCTTCTGTATTTAATAAAGTTTTAGTAGATAATGTTTCTCCAGAGCTTAAAGTTATTTTAGACCGGTATTTAGTTTTCGAAGACGAAAGAGAAAACGATTTAGGAATTATAATCGTTATTATGAGTAAAAGAGACGTTAGTAGAAACAAATAGCTTTGTAATACGTATATTTAGAAGTACAAATTATAAACCTCGTTTTAAATTGTATATTTTCCACGAAAAACGTTTATTAAACGTTTTATATATATCCTCCTTCGGTTTTTTTTTGTTTATATGGTGATAAAAAGGTTTAATACTACCTTTGATTATGTTATAAAGGCGACCTAAACGTTGCGTATACGTTAATATTTTTATTCATCAATTCGTTTTACGCTATTCAAGTTGACGAGAGCAATTTTACTTAATTTCCCCATTTACCTAAAAATCAAAGTATTATTCAATTCTATTACGTTGTTTTCTATTAGGAACGTTTTGGGATTGGCTTTTAAACCGGCCTTTGAAAGTTTTTTTTTTAAAAAAAATATGGAAAACGAGGAGTTATATAACATTAAGGTGTCGTTTATCTGTATACCCGTTAATGTAAAGCCTTTCGAACGGGCCGTTAATACTAAAAGGTATGGGTTAAAAGTGGAGTTGATTATTTTAAGCCGACTTTTATAATGCCTTTAATATGTATTATACTAATAGATAACAGTTTTCGCCAAACCTTAAAGTGGTTTTAAAATACGTAAAATCGTTTTAGGTAGGTAATATTACCTGAGGTCTTTAGTTATATCGGAGTAAATTAGACGTTTTATCTGTTCCTCGGATTGAGTGTAAACCTGCATTATATTTCGGAGTTTCATATATAAGTTATATGAAATGCTAAGGAAGGCAGTGGGTTTAAGGATCAGACGATAGTCAACACGTTGTAATATAGATGATTAGGTCATAATATCATTTTTACCTTCGTCGTTATAACCTTTTATAATAAAGCGAATTTCTTCGTAAGACTTTTCGGTTTTATCTTTAATTTCGTAAATAAGGCGGGTTGGGAAGACTTTTTAAGCATCGTAAACGGTTGGGTTAAAGTGTTTAAAGCGAAATACGCGTTATTCGATAAGGGTTAAAATTCCTATTTGAGTAGATTATACGAATAGAGTACCTAAAGTGGTAATAATACCTTTGTAGCGGAGCTTTAGGCCAAGTTTGTAATTTTTTATTTCTTTTTAAGTGATAAAAAAGTTCGTAATAAAGTTTCTAAGGCGTTTTTTGGTTTTGAAGCTGAAGGAGAGTCTTCGACGTTGAGGTTTCATTAGATTTAGTATAAATAGACCGATTTCATATAGCGTATTCATGTTAGATTCATATTTTAAAGGTAAGGCTAAAGTTAAGGTCGGTTTAAATTTGCTATTTTAAGTTATATATTATAATTATTTCTTTTCGGTTTACGTGTTCAGACTGTTTCTTTTTACCTTTTTTCTGTATCTCTTTCCTATTATTCAACGAAATAAATTCGTTTCGTTTGGTAAGTTAACGAGTACATCATGGCCCCTAAATCCGTCAATTTTTTAAAATCTAATTTAGCTATCTTTTTTTTTTCTAAACTAAAACTTTAAATCGTAATATTAGGTTTAATACGTTACTTTCAAGTAGGTTATTTTTTATAGCCAACGCTTTAAATACATCTTTTTTTGCTGATAGTAAGCGTAAAGCCATTATAGCTTTGATTATCGTATTGGCTTTTTGTATTGTGAATAGTAATAGGACAGAATTGATGTAAATCTTCGAGAAGGTACCAAATATAAAGAGTGTAGAGATAAGCTTATTTAGGCTCAAAGTGTTGTTAATAGTGTTAACCGTAATTTGGAGGATAAATTTTTTTGGAATTAATACCTTTTAGGTTTTTTTTTTCCATTTTGTTTACGCTTTTTTTAGTAGTTTATGATATCTTTTACGTTTCCTAATAAATTGTAGGGTTTTTACTATAATTCATTTACATTTGGTACTGGTTATGCAATCTTTCGTACTTTATTGAGTAAAATTAAAAGCTGTGCCAGCGTCGTATGTAATCCAATGTAAAAGCCAAAGGTAAATGCTTCACTAGTAATTAATTAAAACGTTTTAGTAATTTAAAGTAAAAGCGCTCCGTATGAATTTAGCGGCTTGAAACTATTTAGTTATATCGATAACATAAGGGACCGGTTGGTTGTTTAGGTATATAATATTAATAATAACTTTGTAGTTAAAGTTTATATCGTTTTAAAGGCGTAATTTGAACTATTGTGAGGCTTGTAAGTAAAACTAGTACCTATGGAAAAACTTTTCGATAGACTCAAGTGCGTTTTTCCCAACTTTTATATAGCCTGCGACGTAGAGTAGACATAAAAGGCATTTTGTAGCTAGGTGTCCGAATCGTCGATGTAAAGCTCGAAATTATGGTTGAGTTAAGTAAGTAAACTTAATTTTACGTATTTTTGAGAAGAACTATAAGTGGCCGAACTTAAGTTTCAGTGATACCTACATACTATTTAAGGTGCGGATAAGCTGATTGGTCGTATTTTGGACCTTTATTTCGAGTTTGTTTATATTAGCTAATAAGAGTCAAAATGTTGTTTTAAAATCTATTACGTAAACCTTAATCGATTCGAAACGCGTATTTACAACGACCGTTTTGAATGACGTCGCCTTACTTTTACCAAATAGGATATTTTAGTATTTTCCTGTCCGGTTTATCCGAAACTTCGGAAATTTCTTTATAAGTGTGTCGAATTATCGTTTCCCGGCCGTCGAGATTTCGGCTACGTTAGTGTTAGGTATAATACCCTGAGATCTGGTTTCGTACCTGTTACTAAGGGTGAATTACGACATTATATTGGCGTTAAGCATTTCGTTTACGTAATTTAAGCTTATAATATGTAAAAAGAAGGTATTTTATAGGTCGGTAGAGATAAGTTAGGCGTATTTATCGTGGTAGATTAATAAATAGGTATCGTTTTATTTTACTTCGTTTTTTCTATATGTATTTTCGTAGGGGTATGCGTTAGGTCCGTTATCTATACCTTTGTATTCGGCTACGTATATTGAAAAATTTACTTTTATCCGATCCTTAAAATTACATTCGGCTTAAAATTTTCGTTCAATCCGAATCTACTTGTAGACAAGGTGGTTTGTAAACTAGTAGCCGACTTTATCATATACTATATACCGCTTTTACAAACCTGTAAGACGTTGCATATCTTTTCGCAAGTATTATTATGCTTTTGGTATGTTTTTTTCCATTTCCGAACGAATTTCCCTGTTTCTTACCGCCAGGGTGTCCTCTTTAGTATTTTTACTTTAGGTTTTCGTTTTACCTTAGGTAAAACTTAAATTTCCGGTTTAAACATAATGAATCGTCTCTTCAAGGTTTGTTTTAATGATATAGACGTCGTTTTTGGTTTTATTAGTTACGAATGTTAATCTGAGGTTTACCTGTTGGTGTACAAAGGTTTCAAACGATTTTTTAAAGCTTTTATAAAAGGATTTTAAGTCTTTTTTTGGTTTAAAATGTATAAGGTCAAAGTTGAGGTTTCCATAGCAGGCTTTTGTAATTTCTTAAATGAACAGTTTGTCGCCTTTATATTTCGGTTCGAGGGTTACTTGACATTTCTAGAATTTCGCTAATAGGGCAGTAAGGATTTACTAGGAGTTTTTATCAGTATTTTCCTATTAGTTTTTTTTACAGGTTTCCATATCGTATCAATCCAGTTTTTATCGTATAACTTGTCGTTAATTTTGATGTTAAATTGGTATTTAAGGCGATTATAGCACTTTGCGAACGTATCTACTTATGTAAGGTAATATATGTACTTCTCCTTAGCTTACCCGAAAAGTATACAGAGTACGATAATGTGAAATTTTAATAATTAAATATTTAGTCTTTTATATGTGTTAAGTATAACGCGTATTTCATTTTCTAGTACGTCGTACGTCTCGACGCTGTAATTGTCGTCCTTATCTCACAGCTTTGTAAAATTAATTAATTTCGTAGAGTCGCTTTTATCTGTGGGAAAGCGATGTGGTGGTAGGTTGTGGTAGGGGTCATGGTTAAAAGTTATTGGTCCGTATTGTATGTATTAGCGTTTTACGTTATTTGTTATTTCCCGGTTTTTTTTTTTTTTTTGTTCCAGTTGATTTTCGATTTTTTAAGCAGGTTGTTTTCTCCGTTTCAGCCAACTTTGCCATAACTAGTTGGGTTGTCTTTTGCGTTTTAGCAGATTACATTATGACCGATCGGGTTGTTTTTTGCGTTTGGGGAGTGGTTTTGTCTTGATATTGGTCCAAAGTTACGTTTTAAGGAGGATTTGTATTCGACCCTCGTTTCAAATAATCGTTGCGGTACCGCCTCTTCTTTTGTTAGTTTTTTTGTTTTTGTTTTTCGTTGGACATCTAGTTTTAACGAACGATGTATCTCAGTTTGTATTTTTTTTTAAAGCTCCACTTCATCAGGTGTTTCTTTCACTTTTATAGGTAGTATCTTTTCATAAAGTCTCCTTTTATAACTTTTTGGTTTGTTTTTTTGGGTATATGTTTAAGCTGAGTCATTGCAGATAGAGCTTTTGCGATTCGGCTGTTGCTTTTAACTGATGTATTAATACCTCTACTTTTTAATTGTTTTCGTAAGATTATTGCGACTTGTTTATTCCCTATTTTCCATATATCTAGCTTCCAATCCGTAAAGATATTCATAAAGTCTTCGAATAGTTAGCGTCTTTAATGTCGTTACTACAGTAGTTGTAAATTATATTCGTAATATATGTATTTGTGGTGTAGGGGTTGAAATCTTTCATCAGGGCCTCGACCTTATTTTCCTAAATATTAAGGTCTAAATGTTTAAAGATAGTGCTTCGGAATGATATATATGTAAAAAGATAGTTTATATAGTCGTTAGCTTTTGTCAGATTTGTTACTGGTAAGGCTATTCTACAAACGCAAAGGGAAATTTATATGTAATTGAGAGTGGTTTGTAATTTTGGGTAGCGTGGTAAATATAAATTAAAATAAAGTAATTCAAGCGGTCGGAATAGAGTTTATGAGTACTTGCTAACGAAAATAAACTTTAAATGAATCGTAAGCAAAACGTAACTATAGACTAATTAAGCGTTTTCAATTAGTTTTGTTGGCGTTAATAACGTTACACTAACTAAACGGTTAGTAAGACTTGAAACGTTACCTTTACTAAACTTAGAATATACAAGGCGTACGTGGAAAAACTTGGAATAAATAGGGAGGATGTGGAAAATTAGGTAAAGCAAGGGAAATGTTAAGTTGTTGTATACTTTGGTCTGCGTTGGTCTATCCGTATTGGCGTGCCGTAGTAGAAATTGGTAGAGGGATCGGTTGGTTGTTTGGTGTTTAGCTGATATTGATGAGGCGATCTGGTTGGTTCTTTATGTGTAACTGATATTAACTAAGGCGAAAATCAGGTGGGTCCCAGCGAAGGGTTTCGAAACTTGGTGCTTTTGGCTTGCGTGGCCTGGTATCCGGTAGGTCCTACTAAACGGTTCCGAAAGATTTGGTGTTTTGACTTACGTGGTCTAATACGTCATATGACGCTTTTTAAAAAGGACACAAGTTAATCGTTTAAAACGCTAATACAAGTTGGTGTTTGATGGAACAGGGCTAATCTTTTTAATGTTACTCCAGATCTTATAGTTTTGTAATACTTCGGGTTTCTCGGCTCCCCCGAATAATTCCACACTTCCATATGGTTCTTATAAGGCGTAATGTAAAGTATAGGCAGTTGGTACCGCTATATAATTATTTAGAAAATATTCGTTTTTTTCCCTAAGCTGTCTGTAGTTGACCGAATCGGCTACTAATTAGTATCAATAGGGTTCAAAAACTCTATTTACGTGAAAAGATAACTTAGAAAAGTAATCAAGATGATTGGTAGTTGTAATATAAAGAAAAGATAAAGATGATAAGTTAAGAAGAAGTACCCAAAGGTGTATACTACAGGTGAAGGCTTATAAGCCCTTTACCTAGGGCGTACTCCTCTGGAATACTTCTTTTAGACCGATCCACGTATTGCCGTCATCCTGAAATAGTCATTTCAGACCGACCCATACATGGTACACTTTATGTCTTGCAAGAGTGTAGCCTACAGCGTGACACGTTACCGTGCACCCTGCAGGAATTCATCCTGCAATACAGTATACTACCCTTTGGCTTATGTATAGAATCTGTAAGAGTATATAGTAATATCCATAAATATAGTTATTACCGTATAATCCGTGTCTTCTACAAGAACGCGTCGAGTGGGAAGAGTAATATACTAGTCATAAGGATCTTTTTTACTCGGTTAGGGAAAAAAACAAAGTTTTTACTGGTATTACTGGATAGGATAGTTATCTATAACCGATTTTAAAGAGAAAAGATAAATAGTCGTACCTATAATAGGCTTACGTATAAAGCCGGGTTTTCTTTAATTTGTAGATTGAAATTAGACGTATTAAATAATATGAGAAAGATGAGTTTGAAAGTTTAAAAAAATTTGACGATTTTACTTAATTAATTCATAAAATTAAGGGTTTAAGGGGTATAAATTCATAGATTTTTCGCGTCCGTTTGGTTAGGCTTAGGTAGGTGTTTCCGAACGTGTATATGGGTCTTAAGAATTACTACCGCTAGCAATCCCTTTTCCTTTATCTTTCTAAGTCTATTTTAGGTTTTCATCCGTAACGTATTCGTAAATTACGTTGGCGAGGTTTCCGTTTTTGCCGACCTTTAAAGGTGATTAGATCCCTCGTTTACGTAAGTCGGCCCTTAACTTTAAATTAACTATTTTTTCGGTCTTTTTTTACATATCAAAAGTCCAATTTCTAAAAAAAACTCGATATAGTCGGAAAAGGCTTTAATACTTGTATTGTGATTGTTGTGGTCAACGTCGATAATAAAGTAGCTGAAGTAGTTGGTAAGGTGCTCGGGGGTAAAGTTTTTAGTGGTATCGGTATACTAGAGTTCTTCGTCTTAGTGATTTTCAAAGAAGCCGTCGAATGCCCTGGTTGCTTTCTTCCTAGCAAAGTTGATAATAGCCTTAAACTAAGCGTCGACGGAAGTTATCTTGGCGTTTTAGCTGGTGTAGGTCTTGGTGGTAGGTTTGGTGATTTAGAGGCTTGGGAGCTTGGCGGTTCGGAGCGGGTAAACTTGGCGATTGAATGGGAAGTCGCGCGACGTGACTTTTTTTGGCGCGACTTAGTGTTTTCGTTTCAACCAACAAATTTGACGACTGAAATAGTGTAGGAAGTAAAAAAGAGTAAAGTAAGATAAAGGTTTAGCGTAAGAGGTAAGGTCGGAAGTCGTTATTGGTAAAGGAGATCGAAAGTTGTTATTTTAGCGCAGGGACTTAGTCGTTTTTCTTACGATAGTAATACCCGTAATAATATTAACTTAGCTGTTTGCCAACTTGCCGAACTTTAAGATTTCTGACAGTTAATCTTAACGTTTTTAAGAAAGATTTGTGAAGATTTTTTGGTCTTTTCGATGGCTATACTATCATTACCTCTAAACTACCGTAAAAACCGCCGCAGCCTAAAAGACTTTTCTACTAACTGCCGTAAAAAACGATGCAACAGTAGAGGTCATTTACAAAAATCTTCCCTTTACCTTACGTAATTGCAAAGCGTAACCGTAAAATAGTTTTTTTTTCTACTTAGATAATCTGTGATTAACCTAATAAGCACTGATTAGTGTTTGTAGGCCTTTATCGTTACAACATAGTCGATTCGAATCATTGTGGTCGAGGTAACTGGCGCTGAGTTGATATAGTTAATTGATATGAAAGTTATAAGTTAAACTGCAGTCAATTTGCAGTAAGTACAATCAACTTTACTGCAAGTAAACTTGATTTTACTATACTGCATTTGACGGCTATTCCAACACCTTAGACATTTTCATAAGAATAAAAAGGTCCAGATAATATAGAAACATTATTCTGAGAAATAAGGAGTATAAACCCAAATAAATTGGATGAATAAAACGTACCTATTAATACTATTGATAATTCGTTAAAGTCACTATATGTGACGATATTATAAGAATTATAAATTCTAGAATTCCTAGAATATACTTTGAGAATCGTGCGATATTTAATTAAAATAATACCTATAGATTAAGATCCTAATTATCGAGACTTTCAACCTGTAAGTACTAGTAAAAAAAGCTGAAACTATCAGTTATCATCATTCCAATTCCTCAATATCTTTGAGAATACTACTTCCTAGTACCCAGGTGGAAATCGTTATCTACGAAGTATTCCTTATATCCAAAATATTCCTCATCTATAGTGTTAATTCCTGTATATAAGCTGTATCTGTTGTACTTAAACACTTTGTATGAGATAGGTATATTTATGTGTTAGAAGGGGCATTAGTTTTATTCTAGTTATTCAATTGTAATAATATGTTGTTTGAGTGAATTTGGTTGAGAATCCGCATATTCAAGGTGTTTTTTTTTTTCAGTGCGTTGTGGACGTGTATATAATCCGTCATAGGTGTTCATCCTCGATTCGAAGTCCGGCTAGACGCGTTGTAATTTGTTTTTGGTTTTTCGGTAATTGAACGTTTTTCATTCTCTGTTAAATTTCTTTGATTTTTGTTTTAGAGTAATAAAACATTGATTTTCCAATCTCATTGCTTACGATGGTTTTATGTTTTTCATTTCAACATAATTCCTACCAGATAGGTGATAAATAGCAAATTAAAGATTATTTATTTTTTTCGAAGTAAGGTTGATTTCTTTACATGTTTTATTATATATATATTACAAGTTTCATAATGATAAGAACTTTTCTATTGTGTATTGACATCAAATAAATAATTTTTTTATTGGAATATCAGTCAAATGAAATACAAGCAAATCAACTTTACTTGCAGTAAAGTTGATTGCATGTACTGCAGATTGACTGTAGTTCATGTGATTTGAATAGACTACTTTACAATTGCAGTGCAGTAGGTGCCCGCTTAAAAGTGGGCTATAGGCCAAAGCGTTTGGCCGTACAAATTAGTATTCAGACCGTCTAACGGTTTGCTAAACATGGAACCAACACATCTCAATTAACAATATCAACGCAGCACTAGTTACTTCGACTACAGGGATTTGAATCAACTACGTTGCAAGGAAAAAAGGCCTACCAACATTTTTTTTCGTTTATCAATATGATATCATTTATAATTTGCTTTTCTAGATACGAGTTTTCAACGAATGAATGGATCTATTTTAGAAGAATCACAACATGAATAACGTATAATTTGTCTGTTCATAGCAGTCATTACGTATATGTTATATTGACGACTTCATTAAATTATATGATCTGAAGTTTATATCATAAATCTATCATAATTAATCTCGATATTGAATTCCATTGTTAACGGTAATATAATTAGATTGATGTTTTTTTTTTAATAATATATTATAACTTAGAAACTTCAAATAAAAGTAAAATGCGTTATGTATATTACTTCTAAGTATGTTATATTCATAGAAATAACAGTTTCTTATCGAGTCCAGGAATGAGATTTTATATAGTCAAAAAAGATTTCTTGAAGTTTTAATTCTTTGGTTATCATAAAAATACCGCGTTGGGTGCGTAAAAACGAGGTGTATGTTACATTTTTGTATGCTGTTATTATGAATTACGTTATGAATTCGATAATTACTAAAACAATCGTTAATGTCAACTATAATATTTTGGAGACTTTCATGAAGTTTATCCTTGAATTTGATAAAAGTTAGAATAATGTTTTCTTTTTCAATTTTAGAGGTTAATTAAGAAATTCTTTTTAAGTCTGAAGAACAAGTTTTATCATTCAAGGTTTCCCAAAACTTTGATACGTTTTGATACGTGAAAAATTGTTTCACCTACAAAATAAGTTGATTCAATCATTCAACTAGGTTGATATAGGAGTTGGAAACTTTTTTGTTTGTTTTTCATTGGTTTTTATCCGACTTAGTAAAGTTAGCGTTTAGCTTTAGGGCAATTATCTGCATTTTAAAGTTAATATGAAATTTGGCCGTTCTTTTGCTCTTGAATGAGGTGAACATTGAATTTTTTATCGTAAATATTATCCTCAATTTCATATTCAAGTAATATTTCATAAATTTTCGATTGATAAGGTTTACTAGACATCAATAAATTTTAATATATTTTTGGATTTGAATAATTCGTTACAACCTTTTTCTTTTTTGTGTGGCGGTTATATTTTGGTGATATATTGATAAAGTTTGACGTGTTTTCCACCCTTCGTCTTTCGATTATTTTAAGATCAACCTTGGTTAGTTTAACCGTGTTTTGATCATGTTTTATGATCATGAAAATGGTATCATGTGTTTTATTGATTGTCAGGTATAATTCACATATTCTTAGGAGTAAGTTCATCATAAAAAGAAAGAATTATTTGGCGTTGAATATTGATTTTTAGGTGAGTATTAGTATATATTTAAAGATGTGCAAAGTTTTTTGAGGAAAGGTAATATTAACGATAGTATTTGTGGTTCAAAGATTGATGGATTTTACTTATTGGTACTGTCAATTTCATAATTGTGATTTATTCATGTAGAGTATCTTATTTACGATTCAGAAAAATATACTGTTTTCAATCGGGGGGTAGAGATGCATATTAATTTTGAATAATGTATAAGTTGATTTAACACTTTCAATTCGACGTGATACGAATATGGATTTAAAATTATTTTTAACCCAATCTTTTTTTTTGAATGGATATCGTATTAGTATTTATAATACATTGTTTCTTTGATTGGGTTACACGTAGATTAGCATATTACATTCATCATTTTTAACCGCTCAAAAACGTGAAAAAATGAAACATAATATGTTTTGAGTGATTATAAGTTACGAAAGAAGTTTCAATATAAATGTTTAGAGTATTGCAATACTAAATTCCATTTATCTTACTTCTAGGAATTTGGATTCTTTGTTCATAACAATGATTATGTTAAAAGAATAATCACTCCAATTACAACGTCTTTATTTCGTTGAAATTTATTATAAATCAGTTTTTGAACTAATTATAACCTAAAATATCAGCTCGGTTGACTCATAACATGTGACAAGTTTTCTATAATTTTAAATTCTTGTGTTTCAAAATGGAATTCATTTACACTCAGTTCCTGGCGATTAACGGTATTAAGAGGTCTGTCGTTAAAGTTATAGAGTACGTAGCTGTCATTACAACACGATTGACTTATGTTGAAGTGCAGCTGGAGAATAAGGAGTGACCAATTAACGCTACGGGGTAGCCGTCCATTGTTTTTTTAATTTAAGTGTTTCTTGAATTCTAGACGCTACATATATTGTAAGTCTTTATTTTTTCATGCCCGATGATGAAAATCTGTAACAAATTTGTTCTTGAATATTTTGAAATACTTTATGTAAGGCTGTAATTCAAAACATTGATTAATGCCGCTTAATTTCAATAATATGTTTAGAGAATCTTATCTTGTTAGTTAATATTTTCGTGGAAAACGATTGAATGCTACCAATGTCGTTGAAAAATTATATTATTACCAATGATTGGCACTTTCAATTTGAGGATTATAATTGAATTTCAAGGTAAAAGTTGATTATTATTTTTTTGAATATAGGTTAGGTACGATCATTTCATTTCTAGTATACTGGATACAACTATTACTACTCTAATGTTTTAGAAATCTCGTTTTGATTCGGTATATAGCACGATATACGATGTTTTTTCTCAAGTTGTAATGTATATCCACAGGAGACGTCTTGGCGTTGTATGAAAAAAAATACCATTCAAGCTTTCTTTTATTTCACATAGAACATGAAACAAGTTTTAACCCATATCAAAATGAATTAGTTAATATCAAAATCGAATAACTCTTATGATCAAACTTTGGTTGAATTATTCTAGATAAAATAATTATATATGAGATTGTAAATATTATGAATACTGATATTTTTCTAAAATAATATGTGGTTCTGAAAGGTCTTCGATAGCCGCGGTTGGACATTATAGTCGTTGGTCGTAGAAACAAGTATCAGTACATTAAAAGTGATATTAATATAGGTTCTGAGTACGGTAGAAGGTTGCCTGATTTATATCCTAATTTATATAGATCACTAGTTATCTACTGCTTTAACTTAAATCAAGCATCATAATAGCTTGCACGTAATTTACTTCAACACTTTTAACGAAAATCGCGACTTTTTCTTGGTAATATAAATGTAAGTTTGTGCTACAATATAATCATTCATTTACGATGAAAGTCCTTCCTCCACGTCATATATCAATGTGTTATTTCTAGTGATAACTTCTTCTAATCAATCAGAACTCCAAATATACATCACCTCTTATATAAATGGTATATTTTTGCACAAAGCTAACTCCGGTTAGGCTAATATACCCTATCAACAGCAAAACCGTTAACAATTTACCATCTTTATCCTATATTTCACAAATCCTTATTTATAAGGCGGTTTATATATTTGTTCATTTTTCAAAATTGTTAACTTTTTATCATTCCATAATTTTAGAAAAGTTACATTCAGTTGAGCTTTCGTTATAATGTTCATTGGATTATTTATCTCGTTGTTGTACTTCAATTCCTTGACTTCTCTAATCCTGAAAGTTTCAAATGAGTAATTACGATTATTATTTAGAGTTTTTCATTGGTGACATTATATTTGAACACGCATCATAACGTGTTTCAGGAATCATTACGAAAAATATTGGGATATATTGCAATGTTCAACTATTTGGTGTTCCTATTAATTTTTTTTATCTCAACATACTATAGGTGAAACCTAACATTTTCCTATACCCACTTAGTTTATGACGCTTCATATGACATTTTTACACTTGATTCAAGAATGATTGATTCGGTTTCTTCTGATGGTAAATTCCTCCACCCGTGATTTATCATTATAAGTAGTCTTTGAAGGGCAACTGATTTTCAAAGGAAAAATGAATTTCATTCGTAAAACAACTTGCATAAAAATGATGACGTTAGCGGTTAATGAATTTACGGAAGCTATGGATTTTTTTGGTCCAAATTGTACACTTATTATTTCAAAATTTGATACAAAACAATAGAGTTCTTATTTTCTTAATTGGACTTATATTTTAAGTTATAAATCATATGTTTCCTTGTGTTAATCATTTGTTTCTAAGTAAGAGTTACATGCTCTTTATTTCAGGTATTCATGATTTTTTTTGTCTTCTGCGTTAACAGTATTTTTCAATCCTATACCTTTGCTATTTGAGCAAAAACTGAAGTCTTTACTGATATCCGCAGCACCATATACAAAAATTGATGATTCGTCAAAGTTAAATATCTTTTATCTGGTTTACTTGGGAATTTGCATGTATTACCATAATTTGGAATACACAATAATAGGTTACTCTTCTATTAAGAAGTTAGGAATTTGGAAATAATAAAAACTTGTCGACAATTGATGTATTTACTATACTAAAACACGTATTATTATTTAGTGATATTACGTCGTACGAATCGTAAATTGAGAATTTAATGCCTAATTCTACTTTAAAGTACATTAAAAACGTTAAAATATCAATAGACACTAACTTCTGCTAATCGTTAAAGTACTTTAACTCATTTTATAACTATTTCGAAAAAAAACTTATTGTGGAGTTCGATAGACAACTTCAATTGGACAATACTTTAGAAATTGATCAAAAATTGTGTATTTTCTCATGTATCATAGCCTTCATTCAAAATCAAAATCCCGTTTATATAATTGTTATTAGCAACAAAAAATGAAACTATAATAACAAATAACCGTTATCCAAGCTTCTAAATAGTTCGCTATTAGGTTAGTATCCATTCTTTTCCTTTGTTACTATATTCTTGGAAGATTAATTTTGATTTTTAGAATGGTTCGTTGTTGGTTTTTCTCTTATATTTGTGGATCATTATTGTCTTAAATATTGTGAGATTCGCTTTGTCGAAGTTAATGTTGTTTTGAGATATAAATCATGTGAATTTTCGTTCAAAGAGTCTCTTTATCAATTTATAGTTCATTATTTTCTATCTAGAGTCTATTAGTTTATCTTATCAGTTATTTTGTTTCTAGTTGGTCGGCGAATGTTTTATAGTTTGGATTTATACCGTTTCGTATACTCATATAATCCCATATTTCTTATCTACATTATAACTCTTACTTTACATCGGTTGTTCGCGATGACTCTACTTCACTGAATCATTCATCATAGGTATTAGTAGGTATCATTAATTCATTCGTTCCGATTAATCATCTTTATCAGTTTGTTTGATTGACTTGTCCTACGTTATGCGAAAAGTCACAACATGCTTCATGGTATTAACTATTGAATTTTGATTTATTGTTGTATAAGCGGTCAATTGCAGTACAGATAAGTCAACTGTACTGACAATAATTTCATTCTATTGAATGCAGATTAATTGAAAGAAGTGTCCAATTATATTAAGGATACGTGTCAATAGGTTTCCCATGTAGATTGTTATATAGATGGGCTGGTAGTCTGACAAATTGGGAAAAAATAACATTATCATATTCAATATAATACACCAGTTAATTCTAATACAATTTGAATCAAAAGGTCACCATAATAAAGACCTACTAACACTAATTCTTACTTATTGGGTTGAATACATATAAGTTATGTAAACGAAAAAAATATTTTCTTGCTTATACACTTTGTTTTAAGTACTGTAAATGATTTTATTTTAGAGAAGTATCCTTATACGTTGTGATGTGGTTCGTGGAAGCACATAGGGATAATTTATAGATTGTGTAGTTGTTCGCCATAATTAATAAGTAGCATTGGTATTGGTAACACAATCAGGACATCGTTATTAACCTTTTTTCGAAAAATGAGCATTAAGATTGACAGTTAAAAGTTTTCCAGTTTTTTAAATTTTCAAGGCTTCAAGATAAAAGCAACTAACAAAGATTTTAAGTCACTAAAGTTGGTAAACGACTAATTATTTACTACTATTATTAATATAAATAGTAAATCATTAAATACTCAACCTTTTTCAAACAACGAATTCAGTGGTAAATCAGTTATAACTTACCTTTATAGATCGAGTTTTTCACATTAAATTTGAATTCAATACTTAACCTTTAATATGGCTACTGACAATGTTAACATTGATATCATTAACAACCTCATCAAGAAAGAAAATATTAAAAGCTTTCGGTTGAAGTTTGTTAAGAATTTTAACAACAACTTATGTCAAATCGACGTCGATAAATCCTTTTACCTAGAGAACGTGATTAACTACATCGGCCATTTGATCTTTAATTAACATTTGACAGGATTCGATTGAAGACCAGACGTGGTTTATGATTCTTGAAAATATGTTGTTAGGGCTTCATTGTTGCAACAAAATCGATTAAAATCTCTGGTCGAAGTATCAGGTGTATTGCATTGAAAGTAATGATGCATTAGTTCTATTTTTGTCAGAATTATTTATTTACCATTGATTAGTTTTATTAAATTCATCAAAATATTCATTTTTAGAATATCAACTTTATGTAGTAATCCATGAATCGTAAAATTCTTTTTATTAATGTAATGTAGCGTTGTTAGCCTTTTGAATCCTTTGCTTTATGTATAGTTAGGGTTTGTCTTCGCCGGTTTTACTGATCTTTACAAATCTCGTATCTTACCTCTTTTGATATATATTGAGTAACGTGCTACCGATATCGTCTATATTATGTATACAGATTAACGAACTGTTATAACCGTATAGTATATCCTTTGCTAAAGCTTTTTTTAGTTATCCCTTTCAGAGGATTGAATTTTCGATAACATGTTATTCTGCCGCTACAAACACAAAGTTTACAAGGAAAACAGTATCGTTATTTTATATGACTACTATACTGGAATTTTTGCACTACATAATCAACTAATACAGGTTAAACATTAAAGTCTTTATGTTTATAACTCTTCCAAAGTTATTTTGGTACGTTGAAACCCCATATTTCACGATACCCACGAAAGTAAGTAAAAAAAAGACCTTAAATAAATTGACGGCAAAGACAATCCAATGAATATAATTAAGAAGTTGATACTAAACAATTGATATTAAAAGTTTTGTGAAAAACACCAAGTTGACTATATGTATTGAGGGTTACGTAAAGAGGCCAGTTGGAAAGCTTGAGTTACATGACAATAGGTAGGAAGAGAACCAGGGGTACCCTAACAAACTGGATTACTGACTGGCAATTAAGGCCACCAAAATTGACTGGTATAGTTGAGTTGGAGGTATGTATAAGTTCATGGCAAAAGACTTGTGTACAGGAGGTAGTAAATCTGTAACTTAGAACTGCAGTTAAAAGAAAGATAATTAAAGTTAATTTAAGTGCGAAATTATCAAATATTTGGCCTATTGACAAGGCGGCACTTTAAAGGCTACCGAAAATAAATGGTTGACTATACTAGTATACGCGTATAAAAGAAAAAACCGCCAGTTTTAAAATAACAGTAATTTCAATACGGTGAGTTAATTATAATTTCAAGTAAATTGATTGTACTGACTTCAAGTTAAGTGTATTGTTTTGTGGGTTGACTGCATTGATTGTAAAGTTAAGTACAGCATGTGACCACTTTTTGACTAAGGCACACGCCAAGAAATTGGCCATACAAATTAGTTTGCAACCCGGCTAACGGTTTGCTTAACCAAGAATAATACATCCTCCACTTGATCACGCAATACTACTGTTACTTCAACCGGTTCAAATCGACAACTTTGTAACGCCTAAAGGTCTATCAGGCAAATCTTCTCAATATTTAGCCTTAATACATCTTTTCTCGTATTCAATGCGATAATTCGATCGATAATATTACATCGTTGGAATCGAATCTATATAAGACATAATTCTACTTATATATTGTTTCCATAATGTACCGCTTATCTAAAATAAGTTATTGCATTCCCGGAAAAAAAATTCGGTCGAGGAGTTCGATGGTATTTTCGTTCTTAAATTTTATTATTTTCTCAGATGCTCCAAAATTATAATTTATCTTTGTAAAATCTAATTGTCATGTGAATTCTCGACACATTTGTAAAAATCTCTTGAAATATCGTTCAAATATCTTTGTACCTATCATTGTTACTGAATATGTAACTGAATTGGGTAACTCTATAATTGAGTAATACGTTTATTCCCTATTAAATGCCCGTAAAAACATTAGAACTACATTTTCATTTCGATGATGTTTCATTTGACCACCTTCGTGCTAAAAACTGTTAACGTATTCCTGAACTTTTTAAATAGAAACTGAGACAAGACTTTAAATTTCGCGCTTTTTTGGTTCGTGTTTTGAAATTTAACGCCTGAACGTCAACAGGACATATTTATAAATATATTACCGGTGGAAGCTAAATAGAAGTATGACTAAATATTAAAATCTTATGAATCAATTCACGTTATGTTATAAAATAAATGTCAACTTTTATACTTACTTCTTTCCTCGTTAGTATACTAGCGACTGCGTATGAATTATTGTGAGGAATTTTCAATTAAATTGTCCGATTGACAAACTAAACAGTAAACGAACGGAATATCCTACTATTTTTAAGTTTTTTATCAAATTAATTGAATTACCTTACTCGCTTCTATAAAGGGTTTTCCAGTATTTCACGTGTTCTAATAAAAATGATAATAATTAATTTAACTTTATTATGATAGATATATCATTATCACAATTACAATGGAACGCATCAATGCTAATGTTGAAAACATAACGCCGAAAACTTTAAATTATTCTCAAAAAAGGAATTTAAAATTATTCAAAAATTTCATGCCAACAACATCTTTGATTGCTTAATAAAATAACGTGATTATGAGTTTACCTAACATCCCTGTTTCGATTTTAAAGTTTACGATGATGCTCTTGCTTGTTCTCATACTGTTGGTCTCAACAATCTGTACCTTTTAACTTTTATATCGTGATATCCATCACCCTAACGTTTTGTCCGTTTAGATAGATTAACCAACCGAGACCTTGGAGGAACCACACAACTTTGATTTAATGTAATCACATTATCCAAAGGATCATATCAATCGTTTGATATAGAACGGGTTGAAATCTCTTTAACAAAAATAAAGGGAATAGGTAAGATATTGAACTTTTGAAGCGATGTAACTTAACATCATATATAAAGTTTAAGTTCTTTTTAAATAATATTAAGCTTATTCAACAAAGTTGGGTAAAAGACTTCGTCCAAATTTTTTTCAATCGAGAAAATGATTTCGGTTTTATTTTAACATGATAATATTACATCGAAGTAAATAAAGGTAGTATAATACCGTATTTCAGAATGAAACGCGCTGTTGAAACAAATTACTGTTACATACCCAAACCCGAATGATTAATCAAGGACACTTGTAGTATCAACTATTATGATATACACATAAGTCTTCTCTTTTCTCTCCTCAATATTAAAATCCAGATACATAAACCTAACAGTTTTTTGCCTGTAATAAAGGGCTTGAATGAAAAGTTCGTTAAAGAATTTCAAGTTACTAGGTTTTTATACTTTATTATTGCTAGGAATGAACCAAATATAGTTATTATTAATGACTTTGGATTCGATCAAGCGTAATTAACTATAATCGGGATTTTGAATTTTTTTAAGAGTGGTATATTCATTATTTGAGCGCCTTCAACTTAGCCGCAGCCTTAAACTAAGAAATTGATACCCATGAAGCCGCCGGTTATGTCTCAACTGCAGTAATGAAAACTAACTTGATAACTTCAACCGTAAATATTACAATTACCCGCGTAATACATTTCGCAACACCAAAACTCATTAAGTAGTTCGAAAATATCAAGTAAAACGTTTCCATTCAAATTACAAAAAAAAAAAAAAAAAAAAAGTGCTTTAAAAGCCAAACTATTAACGATGAATATACTAATTTCATGCGACATTAAAACTACTGAGCTCCATATAATTGACACCTGCAATTATAGTATAGTATAATGACGATTAATAAATGAACTCGAGGTTTAATTTATAAATACTTCTGCTGTAGCATTGCAAACAATGTTTTTCTACGTACTTTACCTCCGTTAAACTGTTATAAATCCCCCGAACAAACTTCAATAAATTTTAGTAATTGTTAAGTCGGTTTACCTCAAAAATTATAATTTACCTGACATAGGGTTTTAGTAAATTTATCACCTAAATTTTATATTTTGCGTCATGAGTATGCGTCTTGGCAAACGATGAACGTATAAAGTTACACGTTAAAGGTTTTTAAAGAAAGTTTTTACATTTAACAGTTTTTAAACTGGCTAACGGTTGTTCCAGGTTAGTACTTAGGGCTAGTATTCGCTAGTGTTCTAGTCTTAGCGATGAACATGTTCTCTCGATGCTTACACACTACTCTTGAGTGTGACTTTACTCCGTAACTAATTATAGACTAGACTATACCTTATCGCTAGTTTTATTGTCGCTTCTTAATAAGGACTACTTTTTCTTCCCCATCGAAGATGAAAAATAGAATTCGACTACTTCAAAAGATGGCTTTAGCTTGATCTCTTAATATATAATTATTGAATCCTTTTCTTTGACGGTGTTCTGGTTATCTTTGAATGGTTATAGCTCAAGACTATATCTTCCAATATCTCAAGCCTTAAATATTAATCTTGAAAACAGTTTTTTGACGCGCGTATACAGAACCATATATTAGGCGCTTTAACCGCGTAACATAATAAATGATCGCTTAACGCAAGCGGTTTACCTAAACCTTACGAACAGAGTTTGTTATACGAGATTATGTTTTTGAAGAGTATGTTTTACGTATATAATTATATAATACTAACTTATTAATTATACTTAACAAAATAACCCGGTGACTCAAAGTTATTATTAATACGTCAATATTTTTGAAGTAATCTTCTACTCGAAAATAAGATATTTCCGCGAGATCCACTCAAATTACGAACCTCACAAATAATACCAACGCGATTTACACGCTGCTTTACATCAATAGTCATGTTGAATTACTCAACAACCATAACGACATTTCGAACCCCTCATATTCCGCTTACAAAGATGACGGTTAACTTAACAGTATCAGTTATAAAGGAATAAATAGAAAGCCTTTTGATTAACTGGTAAAGGTTTCCAGCGTTGATTTACGTTTTTTATTATCATAGTTACGATATTACGTAATTTTCGTAATAATAGAAAACGTATTAGTAAATAAAAAGGATTTTTACGCTATATTTCAACAATGAATAGTAATAACTAAACTTTTTATAAAAGATTACTACGCCGGTAATAGCGAGAGTAATAATAACAACTCCGAAGCTTATATATCGATATTCCACGTTCATGATTAAGAATTTAACGCGATACAAGCCATGATTTTTCGGTTTAAGAATCTAAAGTAAAATGCTTATGAACTATTGCACATTTTTAAAACATTCAGGAAATTTTATTAGTCGAAGTGAATAAGATATTATAAAAATATGCTGGGAAAGTCACTATTTTCCAGAAGCTATTAATAACAAACTTGATGGAACGATATAGTCTTTCAATATGACAGAGAAATATAACGAATAAATTATTTACATTTAACTTATTGAAGCATGTCTTTACTGCCTTTATATGCGTTAAAATATTTTTCGCGTAAATTACACTAGCAATAGTAACAATAGTGATAACGCCCGTTATGGTGTTATTGGTGATGATACACTCGTGCACGATAGCTTATGAAATGTTATAACGATGAAAATTATTTACGAGCCGATAGTAAATAGCATATGATTTAAACAAATTAGGTGGAGTTTTTACTTCGAAATAGAAATAGCATATACTTATAATACGATACAAATAGTTACCAGATTCGAATCTATCATATCTACACTACATAAAGTCCAAGTGGTTCTAATACTAAAGTTAATACCGGTATTTACCTTATTTTTACGACGAATTTATCGATCTTGAAAACAGAAAAGTTGAAGTTCTGTATATAGTAGCGTATAAGAGTCAGAAAAACTCCAATTTAACTTAGTAGTTCACTTATAACTTATGGATAATTTTCCGTTTGTAATTCATTACGTGATAATTTCATTTGATGTTTTTCATATTAGAGAAAAATCAATTTAAAATGCTCTAATACCATTTGTTGGAATAGTAGTAATTTCGGTGAAATTAGTCAACCGTACTATCAATTAAGGTAACTGTAAAAACTGTAAAATCAAGTACAGTATGTAGCCACTTCACAATAGGGTACGGGCTAAGCAATTGACCATAAGAATTAATGTGAAGACCTGCTAGTGTTCCTCCAAACCTAGAACGATACATCTATTACTTGATCACGCAATACCACTATTTCTTCGCCGGATTCGAATCGACAACTTTACCATGCCTAAAGGCCTTTCACGTAATATCTATCAACTTCATTCGTAAATAATTTACCTGTAGATTATAATTGCCGTATATTTCCATTTGAATACGACGATATGACGAAGTTACTTGGTCCTCTACCGTTAATAAACTACTACTTCTTTTCCTTTTGCTTAATTTAGATATATATACTTTGATAGGTATTTATATCGCATTTAAAGCTATATTATTTCCCGTTTATAATGCGTATTTTTTTGTATAAAGCTTGGAAAATTTAAATATGGGTAAACTCTGCCGTTTTACAGTATGTATTTTTTTTTTTGGTATAAGCTGGTAACCACCGCATCCTGGAATAAGGGTTTGTGTTTATATGAAATTCACCTGAAAACGTAAAAACTACTAGTTTTCACATAATACTTCAACGACCACATAAAAGCTGGGCCATTATCACGTAATTTATATTCTGTTTTTCATACATATTTATTCTTCGTTCGTTTTAAAACAAACTATTATTATAGTCGATAAAATTTAGAATATTGGTTATGATTTATACCTTCACTAGAAAAAACCCTTAGGAACAAATTACCTGCTTAGTACTAGTAAGCTGATTCTAGGATTATACTCTAAAATGATAATTAAGGTTAGCTTTCCAAAGCTCTTTAGGGTGCATTATGCCGAGTATTACGAAAAGAGATTTTGGTGTTATGTAAAATATTGACGGAATTAATGGAATGAGTTTATATTCGGGTAAATATCTTGTCTACGGATTTCTCCGTACTTGTCTTCAAAAAACCTCAAGGCGACCTACGCCTTCACGTCGATTATTAACGTTTTAACGTTATTACAAAAACTGAGAAATAACCCTTTCATTTTATTGAAGAAACGTTCAACAATAGTATAAAGGTTAAAACCTTTCTAAATTCGATGTTACAATCTCTTTTTACCATATTTATATTAAGTAAGACGATAAGTAGAAAAATTTGTTTCGTATCTGTTCAGGATATTTTAAATTGATGATTAGCCCCTTCATTCTTTTCAGTACACGAATTAGTTATTACACCTATTCTTCGATATTTTTCATTGATTTTACCTTGACGACGTATTATCTCATTTCAATCATTTCTTGACGACTATAATACTAAGGTCAAAACTGTATTCAACTCTTTAAACGACGTTGAATTCTACCTATGTATATTTAAATTAGAATTCTTTATTTGAAACACCAAATATTTAGATTTTATTCATGAAGTCGATAATAAGATACTGTTGGTAAGGTTCATTGTACCGGGTACTTTGATTTCAAGGTAACAGTAGAAGTGTAATCACGAAGATTGGTAGTGTATATTGAAGATAGATAGATCAAAGGAAGAAGAGGCATCCAAGGAGTGCACGCCTCAGGTGGGAGCTTATAAGCTCTCACCCGGGCAGTGGTACTCTAGTATGCACTCTGCTAATCTCCTTTCTAGGCAGTGGCACTCTACCGTACCCTCTGCCAATACCCTTTCTAGGTAGTGATATGCTATTAGGCATTAAGCAGGAATATACCTTGCAGAGGAGCATGTTACCGTACACTCTGCAAAGGTGTAACTTGCAGCGTAGCCGCTTACTAACTGATGGAAATATATGATAATAACCACAAATACATATAGAATCGGAGAAGCTGCACGTTATTTTGGATTGGAAAACTCCTGCATTAGTATCAAAAATATAAAGGTTTTTAGGAATCGTTGACTATGATATATAGTACATTCAGGATTACTTTATAATTGACGGCCTTTCCATCAGGTTAATAAAAGACGAAGTTATTTTTCATAAGGGGTTCAAGGAAAAAACCGGGTTCGAGTGGCTGAAGCTTTCGTATCTCACGAAACATATTTTTGCCGAAAGGACCCTAAATGAAAATTCTGATTGAAAGTCGATAATTTCGGATAGTTGTCAGTTAATTTCTTGTTTTAACTCGAAGAATAAGGCAATGTTCTCCTTTAAACATATTACTTGAATTTTTTATTATTTGCTGAGTATATTTACGAAATATTTGACAACAAACGTATAGAAATTGAAAATTATTGCAAGGAGTAAAACAAGGACATACATAAAACAAATAATTCATTTATCATTCTTTTAAACCATAAAAAATTTGAAATGCTTTTTAACAATAATAATACTTTTCTCATAGTAATTCCATGAACTAGAATGTATTTTTGAATTTCGTTTGAAATTTATTAACGATGAAAGTAAGAACTATATACTACACGATATATTATTACTACCAGATAAAAACGTCACTAATGTCCCTTTTAATACTCACCTTATAGAACGGGAATTATGGCTTTTTCGACCCCAATTACTAGTTACCTAGCCTCTTCCAAGCTCGTATATCTCTCGACTTATTTTCGCCGATAAATTGATCTTTTAGTATGGCGAGAAACTTACAAATAAAGATCTTTAAGTATCTGGAACGCCGTTATTACCCAAAACACCATACATCTCCCCCTGTTCCGTACCGTATGTATGGATAATCGTAGTTTTTATGCTGATATTAGTGTTAGTTATGATGAAATAATTAAAGTATCAATTTAGAAATAGAATGTAAAAGAATGGCCTTTAACTTATTTACAACCGTGTTGAGGTCCCTATTAACGAATCTCCTATTATCGCGTTAATTCAAGTTATATACGAATTGTGTCTTTCGAGTTTGCAGGCCTCGATGTTAATAATACTATATTATTAAAATCGTTTTCTTGTTTTAGTCTCTATCGTATTATCCGATTTTTTTGTTGTGATTATAATTTTTAAGACGAACTGAATACTGGCTATATTTACGAAAGGAACTTTTAAAGCCATTATTGATTTCTCAACGGCTGTAAAGCCAATTGTTTGTCGACTTACTGATCTACTTTCCTTGAAGAATAGCTAGCGACCTATATTATCTCATTGTTGGAATATTATTACATGCAGTGCAGTAAGTAAACTTGACTTGTAGTTAAGTTGACTATACTGAACAGCAAGTTAAGTGTATTGCTTTGTGGAGACTCACCGCTTTGGATATAAGTCGAGTGCAGTACGATACACTTCACTCTAGGGCACGCGCCAAGCAATTGGCCATACAAATTACAGTGCGGACTAGCTAGCAGTCTGCCTAACCTAGAACAATACATCCACCATCTGATTACTTCAATACTACTATTACTTCGATCAATCGAATCGATAACGTTACAACGTCTAAGGCATACAAACACTAATGTAATGATCACACTAAATACCCGTGAGTAAATAGAAGGTGTCAGGGGGTTTATGTTAGCAGTAAGGTAGCAGAGGTAACAAAGGTGCAATATCAAGACTGTGTTCGTGCGAGTGATGATCAGAAGCCGTGAGGCTATTCAGGGTAGACTGAATACTTAGATTGACAAATGAAGAGCTATGAAGGAAATACTATCTATGTGGTGCTAACCGTGTCCTTATATTCCTATCCTTCATACCTTCTTCAGTACTAGACCACTAGAGTCGCTGTCGATCCCATCGGTCCTGTATAATCGACTGGACCGCCTTCGGTCCCATCTATCCTTCCCTGTTTGGGGTTGCTGACATAAGAGAAGTTCTCCGCCTGATTCTAGACTTCAGCCTTTCTAGTGGCGCAGTGTTGCATACTGGCCTGCTTTCTGGTCCAACCTCTATCTGGGTTATAACAACTGATCAGTGCTTGCCTGCTAGGTTAAGTACAGATAAGCTAAATAGAAGAAAAGGCTACTTTCAGGTTACGCTTTAAGTCAAACAACCGCTGGGGTAGAGGAAAGATTCTTGCGAAAGGCCTCTATTATTACTGCGCCAGTCTTTCAACGGTAGGAAAACAGAGAAGACTTTGGGATTACGTTAGTCTTTCAACAGCAATCTGAAAGTTAACAACGGTATTGCTATCGAAAACACCAAAGAATCTTTATTTGTTTTTTTTTAAAAACGTTAAAATTAACTGTCAAAAGTCTTAAAGTTCGGCAAGTTGACAAACGGCTAAGTTAGTACTATTGCAGATGTTACTACAACTAAAAAACGACGAAGTCCCTACGCTAAACAATTATAACAAATAACTTTCGCTCTCCACTAATAATACCGACCTTCGCCCTTACTCTTCATATTAAACCTTTGCTCTACTTTACTCTTTTTCAATCCCTATGTCACGTTAATCGTTAAGTTCACTGTTTTAAACGAAAATACGAAGAATCGCCAGGTCGCGACAAGAAAGCTACGTCACGCGACCTTACGCCAAGTCACCAAGTTGCCAAGCTCTCATACAACTTTACGCCAAAACAGCAAGTCCATACACTCAAGATCACTAAGTTCCTCGCCTTACATGCATGTTAAGATGGCTGCCGCCAGCGCTCAGATTAAGGCCATTACCAATATTACTAGGAAAAAGTCAATTAAAATGTTTGGAACTGATTTTATCAAGTTTTATGACGAATAATTCTAGACTACGGACGTTAATAAAACCTTAACCAAATTTTACCAAACTAACTACGTTAGCTAATATATCCTCAACTCTGATGCCTGGAAAAAACTCGGCCGTGGCACCCGCGCTTTCTAAGACGTTCGCGAATTCTTGAATCATTGGACCCCTAATATGTAAAAAGTAATTTAACGTGTGGTTAAAGCTAAATTAAAGAAAAGAGTTATATGCTGTTGAATTAACATTTCTGGAGAAAAAAACTATTAGGATTAATGGAGATTTTTTTCAAACTGACCTAATAGGAAGATTGCCTTTAAGATCCTAATTCTTAAGATTTTTTAGAAAAAAGGGAAAGGCGTTAAGGGATCACAACGTCTATATATACGTTTCAGAGAACCCCTAACCTACCCTTAACTAAGTTAAGCCTTTTTACGTGTTAACGATGAAAAACCTGTTAACCTATTCGGCAGTTTAGTACTACCACATAATAACACGAAGTAAGCTCTTAGCGGAGGCAGAGTACGTAAAACAATGGCCGCCAACGCGACCAAAGGAATTAATGTCAGCACTCTCTACTAATCAATTAAACAAAATCGTTACGCCTTTTAAAACCTCCAAGTACCTATCGCCCTTTAACAATTAAATTGCCAAAAATCTTAAAACCCTTCTTCCCTTCAAATTCGCCTACGCGTGCGAGCCGACTACAGTCCTTACCACAGGACTTTACCCCTCGAGCCACGCGACTGATAATTACCCCTCATACCGTACCTCGAAAACCCTAAAGCTTAAATTATAAGAAAACACCATTTAGGGCTAGGATAACTATCGAGACCTTTTCCCAAAACCTGTTAAGATGGTTAACATCAACTACAAATTGATAACGAACTTTTCCAATATCTGAAATAATATAAAAAAGTATAACAGCAAGCTGTATAACCTCCTTGATACCAAAATAATACCCTTTCTAAATATTTATAAGTAGATAGAGGTTCTATCTTTTGATTTTTACTTATTATTTTATGGAATCCTTATAGGTTACGTTAGAGACTATTACCTAACCTTTTTAACGAACGTCACTACGTTTCGCGAAATCTACCATTCCATAAAGAGATACTTTGAATACGACGTTTACTTCGCGTAATATTATATAGACTGTGCTATTACAAAATAGAATACAATAAGAACAAAGAAAAAAGAGGAAGAATCACCAATGAATATTTATAGTTAAATGCTTAACAAGTTAATAATATGTTAAAAGATAATAGGGAAAGCTCATATTAACGAAGCCATATTTTGCTAATAGGTATGGACAGCGGTTACGGGTATCAATAAGTTCAAATACGCGCTATAACATCTAAATGACACTTGCGAAAGCTTTTTTAACTATTTTCGTTCCTCGCTCGTTATCTTAATATCGCGTACAATAAACTCGCTCGATATATATTCCCAAGCCGACAAGTTTCCTAAACAAAATAAGGAAGAATTTATGGTGGTAAATTACGTAGACCGTAAGTATAGGCATCTATAACACCTAAAATCAGACCTATCGACCTCAGCTTTAAACTAAAGATAACACCCACAGTAGTTCTAATAAGGTTAAAATTTACACGAAACTGTTAACCACTAATACTATCTTCGTAATAGTGGAAAAAAAAAATCATTTGTGATAAATCTAGTTACTAGTTAACTCGGCACCTTCTTTTTAAACGTAACAACAAAAAGGTAGTATATTACGATTAATACCCTATTTCTTTTAAATAAGACTTTTTCAATTAAATTCCAAATTTTCTGGTTAACGAGTCAATTTATAACGCCAACGACCCTAAGCAAATTGAATAACACGAAGAAAATACTACTCTTAATACGGCTTGGTAATTAGTTGACCACACCTTTCATTACCATCTAGGTGGTAAAGACTTTTATCTTTGCTCTAACCAAGCCTCTAACCCGTTATATACCTTTAATCTTTGCGATTGTTACGTAGACCACAGGATTTAAAGTATTATATTAGATATAGGGGTAATAAGGTACTTAATAGGAGTCTATTAGTAATACGTGGCATTGTGGAAGGAAACTATTATAACCATTAAAATCAATCGTTACGACGCGAGTAAGGCCAAAGTTGGCTTTGGCCCTGACGAACAATTATTGTTACTAGAGATAACGGGAATTTAAACTATTTGTTATGACTCAACAGCTGCAGGTTACACCAGCAGCGGCGGCCCACAGCACCAATGAAGGAAATCAGTTGGACACAGCCTGACAGCAGGCATCTGGTCTCACAGACCCCCCAGGGTTGGGGTCGTTAGGGACCCACTCGGTACACCAAGAACCGGAGACTGGATATGTTGGATATGCTACATATCCAAATGATCCAGTCTGGATATGTTGAATCGCGCACATATCCAACATATCCCACGTGTAATGATCACAATAAATACCCGTGAGTAAATAGAAGGTGTCAGGGGGTTTATATTAGCAGCAAGGTAGCAGAGGTAACAAAGGTGCAATATCAAGAAGATGTTTGTTCGTGCTGTAGAATGATCACTAGCCGTTAGGCCATTCAGGTATGTAGACTGAATACTTAGATTGACAAATGAAGAGCTATGAAGGAAATACTATCTGTTTGTTGATGATCGTGTCCTTATATATCCGTGCCTTCATACCGTCTTCAGTACTGGACCGCGAGCGGTCCTATCGGTCCAAACCCTAACCCTAGGTGCTTACATAAGAGAGATCCCTGGCTTGATGTGTTGGACATCAGGCTTCTGATAGCGCAGCGGACCGCTGGCCTATTCCATGACCTGCAGTTGGTCCTTGGATTATAACACCACGCCACCACGTCAACTGAAGGAACTAGATATAAGGACGTGGTCATCACCACCTTAGGTAGCTTCATTAGATAGTTCTTTAGTTGTCAATCTAAGTATTCAGTCCCAGTATATTCTGGATAGCCTCACGGTTTTTGATCATTAATTGCACGGTTGCGATATTGTTCACTCAGCACCTCTGCTACCTTCTTGATAACATAAACCCTCTGGCACCTTCTATATACTCACGGGTATTTAGTGTGATCATTACACCATTTAAAACGTAATCACGTTTCATATCTTTAAGTCACTTACCTCTTTTCTTTTTTACCTAAAAATATAAAGACCCATAGTATTAACGTTAACATTAACGTAAACAAGTTGGTTAAAAGTGGCTAAAGGTTTTTATTCGCCTAGAAATAGGGGTACTTATAGTTTTATTTTTAAGGCCTCAAAGCAATATTATTAAACTTGATAAAACCGAAGATACGATAATTATACCGGCGTTTTAACTATCTTACTATTAACAGGTTATATAAAGTTTCAAAATTTACAAGGCATAACAATATAAAATACTTTATCCCAAAAGCTATTAAAAGGTTCTATTATCATTGTCAAACGTATACCTAAGCCTAGCGGAGATTTAAATTTATATTAAAAAACGATGAAGACTTTAAATACGAGATCTTGTAATGATCACACTAAATACCCCTGAGTATATAGAAGGTATCAGAGGGTTTTTGTTATCAAGAAGGTAGCAGAGATACCGAGTGAACAATATCGAAACCGTGCAAGTAATGATCAAAAGCCGTGAGGCTATTCAGAATATACTGAGACTGAATACTTAGATTGACAACTGAAGAACTATGAAGGAAATACTATATATGTGGTGCTGACCGTATCCTTATATTCTTTATTCTTTATACTGTCTTTGGTACTATCTTAGGTTGGATCATACTGGATCGCTATGATCCTCCATTCTCTGGATCATCTTGGATCGCTATGATCCTTCATGATCCATCACGTGAATTTGCTTAGTTATATTGGCTGACATAAGAGATGTTCTCCGCCTGATGTGTTAGACTTCAGGCTTCTTAGTGGCGCAGTTGAATACTGGCCCGTTTCCTAACCCAACCGCTATTTGGGTCATGACAGATCATTATCAATATATTTTACTTAAATAATAAGCCTGTTTTTCGCGTCGTTTACTGCGTAACCTCTTTTCACAAAGCCACATTTTTTAAGTCCCTGTCGGTAGAGGATACGTAGGAAACGTTAAAAATACTATATATTAACACGTAACTGGGCCCACCTCACGTCGCCGTTTACGATACTGGTACCAACTTTACGGCGGCGAAGTTTTTGGAAAATGCAAAAATAATGGGTATTTAATGTAAACTAGTACCTGTAAAAGCCTATTAAAGTTTTAGAAAGGTTAAAAGGGTATACGCCTTACTTTTCCGAATGTATAACATCCTTACATTAGAAATCAGAAGCTTTATGAATTCAGAAACACGCTTATAAATAGCAATAAAAGGTTTAAATGATACTATAAGCCCTAACGGCTTAATACTAACGCTCCCAATATTTGAAACTTACCCACACCTAGCATATGAATCTCCGCCCTCAACAAGTACTTAAAAACGTATTACGGCCTATAGCAAAGCTTTAAGGGAACTACGAAGAGAATCGGCATACCGCTAGATTAATAATACCCTTAATACTAGAAACGGATCTTTAACTATCAATGTGTTTACTTTGCCGTTATAAAGTGAAATCCTCGCGTAAAGAGAGCTTGGAAAACGGAAAAGGCTATATAAAATATTAAATATTGCAAATTTTAGAGTAGTTGTTAAAATTGTTCACAGTCTTATATCTTTCTGAATTACTCAGGTTCAGCCTTACATTAGGGGTATTAAAAATGAAAACCCATAAACCTCCTAAATAAACCAACCTAATTAATACAAACCTCTTTTACCGGTTATTAATAAGCTAATGAAACGGCGCTAGTGCAAACAACCCCTGAAAAAGAAGAAAAACGTTAAAGAGGACGAATATACACCGGGTCGTATTTATAATAATATTTAGGTAAATAAAAAGTAAAAGGATAACAAAAACTTGGTAATGAAGATTAGGGTATAAGAGATTATCAAAACTTTCGGAAAACTTTTTAAAGAAAGCAACAAAGTCGAAATCGATAGCCTATAAATTTAAAAAGTTATGTAATTTATACCGAAAACCGACTTTAACCTTTAAAAACCGAATATTACGATCTTTAAATCCAGAATTATTTACTAGGTTAAAGGTAAAACTACGGAGCGGCCGTATAAAAAGTCGTAACTAATCGTTTAAAGATACGACGATGAAGTTAAGTGCTAGATATTTACGTAGTTATCTTAACAGCAAGTTTGTTAACTAGGACTAAAAACAAGTTTATATTTAATAACCTTAATATTACGTAAGCCTTTATATAGTTAGTAACGAATTTGCAAAGTATTATACTATTGGAATTACCGTAGGAGCTACATGTTATTTATCTTTTAGGAATGATAATACGGTGTATTAAACCACTTCATATATTAGCTAAAACTGGTGTCTACTAGTTTTTAATATACGATCCGTATTTATTAATGACGTACGAAGAAGACTTTGGTATAATAGGCATGTAAACTAATAATACCTCTTTCTTCGAAACGGATGGCTTCATAATACTGAAATAACAAACGATCGAGGATTCCAAGTTTTGAAATTGTAAACCAATAACGATACTAACGTAAAATAATCAACTTAAATTTAATGAATCGTTAATCTATATAGTTGGTATCAATGCCGGCTTAAACTTTCCCTAAAAGGATCAAAGCGCTATTCTTACTACAATCGACAAAATTAATGAGGCTAAGGCTTAACGATACTTAGAACAACGTATATGGGGTAGCTATATTTATACCTTATACTAACTAGAAGCTTTTTATGATCTATTTATTACGACATAGGTATAAATACTAACGTATAGAGAGTTTAACCGACTAAATAAGAGATTGAAATAACAAATACGAAATTTGAGTCGCGGTATTAATATAATACCAATAGACCTTTTAAATACCAAGTTAATAATCATTACGGATAGTTATTTTATAAATAACACCGACTTATCCTTACATATTTGGATTTTTAATAACCTTTATTTAAGTAAACAGGCAGGAAAACCAATTTAATATTACCGGTAGACTAATTTACTGGTCTTTTGTCAAATATAAAAGGATAACACGAAGCGTGCTAGTATGGAAGGCCTACGGTATAATGACGGGTTTTAATGTAAGTATAGTACTATGGAAACCCCTTAACCTTATTACCAGGCGGCGAAAGATTCCTCCTATTCTGGTAGCAATCTGTACCAACTTAAAAAGCCTTTTCGATTGCCTTTTAAAACTTAAAACCACTAATAAAAAGCGCTTAATAATCGATGTAATGGCACTTCGTAAAGCCTATGAGAGGAGGAAGATTAAAGGGCTCCGAAAAATGGATGGAAAAGACAACCCCGCAAATTTCATGACGAAAACGACGTTAAACAAAGCTTTGAAACGGTTTGTAAATAGTAACAGGCTAAATATACGTTTTAAGGGCTACGTAAATAGGCCTCCCGGAAAACCCAAGTTATATAACGACGGATAGGAATGTGCTGGCAGACTGGAAAACTGCTAGGGGATTAATAATGGTAATTTGTTTGAGTGACATAGTTGAAGTGGAGGCTTGCGAAAGTTTGTAGCGGAAGAACTTTTTGTAGGAGTTAATAAACTCGGACCTCGGAGCGGTGGAGAAATTAAGGTCAAATAGGGTTAATTTGCATACACTTGGGTGCGGAATACACTGAAATTGATAGGGGTCCAGCCAATTGACGAGGAGGCAATATAGTGGTAACCGGAAAAGATTGGTCAGATATACTAGCGTGCACGCACAAACTAAAAAGCCGCCAGTATTGGAATATTATTAAATTCAGTACAGTATGTCAACTTTACTTATAGTCAAGTTGACTATACTGAACTGCAAGTTAAGTGTATTGATTTGTGGAGACTTACCACATTGGGTGTAAGTTGAGTGTAGTACGATGCACTTCACTCTAGGGAACGGGCCAAGCAATTGGCTATACAAATTACAGTGCAGACCGGCTAGCGGTCTGCCAAACCTAGAACAATACATTCACAATCTAACTACTGCAATAATACTGTTCCTTCGACCAATCAAATCGATAACGTTGAAACTTCTAAGGCCTACCAACACTTATAAACATTTTAAACTGTTCAAATAAAGTAGTTGTTTTAGAAGCGATGAAAATTATAGATGTAGAAGATTATGTAGAGTGGTTTTTAAGCTGTTACTAACTGTTTCATAGATTTTACCGTATTATCATTAACGAATGTAGCTTGAATTAAACCTGGGTTTCTAGAGTCGCTTTCACGATTTAACGTTGGAAAAGTAACAGTTCAACACCTTATTCTTCATCGAAACAAAAAGCGTTACCGAGTAAATCAACTAAAAAAATAAACATATTTACGTTTTTTCGTCTTTTGTATTTAACTCTACAAAAAACTTTGACTTTCTAGTTATGAAATAACGTTACGTAATGGATATATTACAAATATCGATATTAACCTATTTTGATAACGTACAATTCTTAAGTTGATTATATATAATGTGACTAACATTTATAACTTTAAGTTATAAATTTACGCGTAAAATCTTAAGTCTTTATTCAACCTATTTTTAACATAATCAAAGTCTTGAAACCCGTAGCAAAGCTTACGTAATAACGGCTAAACAACTGTTAGTAAGTATTATTTTTTGTTTGAACGATTTCAAATCGAGATTAATATTTTTCTTCTTCTTAAAAATTACAAATTGAACTAGTTTTTGAAAAGTCTAATTTGATTTTGTGTCGATTATAAAGTTTTTCGCGTAATGGATTAGTATATTATACATGTCGATATTCCGAGTAAAAGTTACTTTTTTAATTTTTCATTTCGATCGATTTATTCAAGTCATTCGCGACCTGGTTACTAGCTAATACATTCATAATTAATATTCACTCGCTATTCATCTTTGACATTACATCAACTTTCTTGGAATTTGTGCATGGACCACCCTGTTATGGAAAGTTAGAAGCGTATATTATCAACCCTCACAATGCTTACTTCCGGGATTTTTTTTTTCAAATTCAGTCGTTCTCCACACCATCAGTTCACATGCACTCCATTCCATCACGACATCATCAATCGGCTTTAACAACGCTTAAATTTTGTCCCGTAACCCTTTTTAAACTATCAAAATCGTTGTCGGCCCGGCGCATAACCCGCGCAATAATGTATCGAAAATCACCGTTACAAACAACGATTCCATCCCTCGTTACTTATACCAACTTAGCCTTCTAGATTTATACTACGATACAAAAGAAGTCTGGTTTTACATTGAAAAACCTCAATGGCTTTTAATTTATAATCTTTCATCATCTATCTCAACGCTCTACCAGTTAAATGAAGTTTTAACCTTCAACTTTACTTTAAATAAATTTAGGTACCTAGGGATTTGTTATATATAGAAATATCATTTTAGAATAACTGGTATTGATCTTTCTCTTTTACGTGGCACGTGGTTAAACTTATAAAAATACGATTCGAATTTGTAATTTGAGAAAAACTTATGGTATGTGATAAGGACCAATACGTTCTTTATTAAACCCCATCAGCGTTGCATATATATGCTCGACACATTGCTCGAAAAATAGCCACATGAGTATAAAATTAGGTTTTTAAATTTATTCTTTTATTGATTTTACACGTGTACCTCAAGTATTTTATTTAACACAAGTTATTCAAAGAATTATGCGGTATAACTTGAAAACAATAATTTTCGGATAGAGTGGTTATTCTAGGGTAGAAACACCCAAGTTGCGAAACTTTCCACCGGCATTTGTACATTTTACAATATCGATGGCTGCACTACACTGGAATTATAGTAGGCACTTCCTGTTAATGCTAAATTACAATATATATATATATATATATTCCCTCACTATCAACGTCGTCAGCGCAAAAAAAGAAATTGTACCTAAATATTACGTCTAACGTATTTTGAAAACTCGAATGAAATCTTTAATAGATCGTTCTTGAGTTACAACCCCCCCCAAAAAACAAGTGTTAGTTTAGAGGGTAGGTTACGTTGAACCAACTTAGTAACCGTTTTCGATTATTTCTAATTTTTTTATGCCTGTCAATTTATTTATAGCTAGGTTCAAGAAAATGATGTAATTTTTTTTTATTCCCCGATAAATTTAATTTAATTGTTTCTTACTCAACGAAATGCTTTTTTACCGTTATTTTACTAATATTAAATATGATAAGCGCGTACTTTTGCTTTCTTTAACGGTTGATGTTTTTTTTAGTTCTATTCAACCATGTGTTTATATTAGCAGGTGCCGTTATTAGAGTTCAGGTTTGTTCTTTTATTAGCTACCAGATTTCCGCCTATCTTCACCAACTATCTGTCTTTTCATTAATGCTCTAGACGACATTAACAAGTTTTTTTATAGATTTTAAGTTGTCTCTCGAACTATTCCTCAGTCGTTATTCAAGTTTTATATTACAATGTCTTACTTACATATCTTTGACGGGTTTTCGTTTAAAAGTTGGATAATACAGCGACCATTTGAACGGATAAGCATGGATAGGATTGTAGGATCTTTACCACGCGTATCGATTTTACATTAATTAACGAAACGAACTTTTATCGCCTTTTTAGCTGTAATCATCTAAGTTTGCACAATGTTTAATAGATTGTTAGTAAAGAGGGAGTAGTTTAGGAAGAAAGTTGTTTAAATTTTTTTTAATCAATATGACGCAATTATTGGTAATGTTGTTGATGCTGGTAGAAAAGTTGAGTAAAAATATCTTTTTTTACTAAACTGAACGAAACCCTGCGTTTTAATTTACCTCGTAAAAAACAGTGTCCTTTTCTTCAACCTAAATATTTTTTTGCTTAACTCTAATGAAGTACTTATTGATATGGGTATGTTTTTGTGTTGCTACGTTATCAATTCAAGTCGTTGTGGTTGAAATAACTGTGGTATAACTTCAATAAAGTAAATAATCGGTTGCGTATTAAAGGAATCATAAGTTGGTTCCCACCCAATTTGCTACGTGATAACGTTAATCTGTGCCCGTTAGGGGAATGGACAATTTATTAGCTGTATGCACAGAACACACGACAATTGGTATTGCATTAGCTAATGCAATAGTATTATCAAACACACTGTTTAAAATGAAAAATATTATCATCAAAAAGAGTAATTTTTCTTATGCATATTTTATACCTTAATACGTCCTTGAAGGCATTACGAAACTAAAATGATAATTATTAACACCATTTTTGAATGTGTATCTAATTTGAATTTGTTACGGTGATAGCCAACCATCTCTTCAATGTTTGTATCTTATATGAAACTCAAAGCTCGCACGTTTGAAAAGGGGCACACAAAGTGTAATATCTAACGCCGCTCTGTTATGCAGGGCAATTCCAATTCAAAATATTAGTATAACGTAAATAACTCAAAGTTGTTCAATGGCGGCTCAAACCGGACAGGACGTTGGACGTTTCATGTTTATCGTCCTGATATATCGCAGTGGGCAAGGTACGCAATTACGATTTACGAGTTACGACATAGTTAGCTTATAGCCGGTTATAGGGCCGGTTATTACCACGTTATAATGATTTTTTAATAATTAACTGGTATAAGCTACGCTCTAAGCATTTTCTTCATAGTTGGTCATTACTCCGCTATATAGATTTTGCTTCACTATCAGTTGTAATCGGTTATAGTTATGTTCCGAAGATTTTTCTTTATATCCGGTCACGTTATAATCACGCTATCCATGTTTTTTATGCCCGAGTAAGTATAGGCCGGCGCTGTCGGTGTTTGCTGATCAGATGACACTTATCCCGGCCATTGCATCGAAGCAGTGCCTATGGATACAGAGGTGTGGAGGTGAGGGGTTGAGGGGGTGGCTTGGTACACGCCCCTGATTGTAATCTGTTGGCGGTTGGACAAATGAGTACACCGGCGACAGCACGGCCCAGCGTGCTGCAGACTCGACGTTGACCATCCCCTGCCTCGTTCTTTCACCGCAATCTGTGGGTGAGTGCGTGGTGGCCACCACGCCTGAAGTTGCTTCCGCTTCCGCGTCGGGTTTGGTGCTGACCGTGTCCACACCACAATCATCCTCCAAGCACCATAACCCATGATGATCATACCTTCTACATCTGCAGCTGCAGCTGGGCGTCAGGCTTGATCGGCAGCCCGGGACGAGACCTCGTCCTCGTGACAAATCCGTCTGTCAGCCCCCGAGCATGCACCCGCAGTTGAAAGAAGATATAACTGTGGGGAGAATGCCTATCACATTGTGCATGATGAACCCCCAAGCCCGATATTGGTGCCTCTTGCCAGGTGTCTTTCCATCTGTGAGGCAGATGCCTGCTCTCTTTCCTCTAGTCTCCTTGCAAGGCCCTCTGCCTGAACGAAGCGGTCGCTTTGATGTTGTTTGTGCCTGGCCTGTGTCTGGCCAATATGGCCCAGGCACCAGAATCCTGTAAGCAAAGCGTCCTTGGCAATACGCCCCTAGATGAGAGCCCGCCGTGACGAGCACTAACCTTGGGCGGAATCTGGCCATGGGCCTCTGGCATCTGGTAGCTACTATGTTCCTGTAGCCACCTGTGTCCTTGGAAGAGGGTCTGAGTGGCTCAAAGGCGCATGTCTTGCAGCAGCATTACTTCTTCCGGCTGTAGCAGCACTGCATGGAATCGTGCTCGCGGCAGTCCACGTCCAAGGTATGCATCAAGATCAACCCAATCACTCCTCGTGATCTTCGGCATGTTTATACAGCACACAAAATCATAGGAGCAGTAGATATGGATGTCTACGGCGCTTTCTGTACGTTTGACAAACTGCATCATGATGTGAACCAGTGTCGATACTCACGCGACGTAGAGCTCTGTGCCATTGGTGTTCTGGCCGGCCCTGTCACAGTCAAAATCTCGGCCACATATTTCAACACGCCGGGACGCAATCTCATTTTCCTATGGACTGGAATGGTCCTGGCCGGGCTTTTGAGCTTGACAGTCGAGTTCTTCAGGGTGGCGCCGCAGTCCTGTCTTGCGAGCGAATTCTCTTGGGGCGAGGACGGCTGCAACATGGCCTGTTCTCCGGGCAATGGCCCCACGTCGCCCTTGAGAGGGGGCTCACAGAACAATATGTATGTTATCAAGGCCCCAAGGTATCTGTCGTTTGGCACAGCCACGTTACTTTCAGCAGCCTGTTGTATACCTGCCATACTCTCGCTCATCTCCATGTGGAACGAAATTCTTCAACGCAACTGGACGAAGCGCTTCGGCCATGTCTTGGCCACGGAAGCCCTACATGAGCCTATATCTGGAACCAATGCAGCCACACCGGCCAAGATGAGTGAGTAGCAAGCTGGATCTGACGTATGACATCGGAATCCATGCTAGGAGCCTAACAGTGGGCAGTCAAGGTCAATGACAGAATACGTTTCTACCTCAGCATGCTCGAAATCCCAATTTTTGGAGCTGCCATTCTTGCCATCTTGATAGTGGGCGAGAGGAACTTCTTCGACTACCGGGTGAACTACATGACGGAACCCATCGCGAGTGTCGGCCAATGGGCACCGATCGTCGGAACCGGACTGGCCGCCATAGGCTCGCTGTATGCTCTTCTGGCCTAAGGTGATGACCAACCGAACGAAAAGAAGTCAGAACGAGGCGCCCACCATCGCCAGTGCTCGCGCCATCGAGCCGGCCTCGGCGGCCGGTCCGTGCCAACGTCGCCCCGGGGCCCCACGGAAGAAGAGCCCGAGAGGAGCGGCCTGGAGAACGACCACGATCTCGGCGGGGCCGCC